>CAWUHX010000120.1:715051-1024601 GCA_963922205.1 Romanomermis culicivorax | reverse complement strand
CACACTCTATCAGATTAAGCAGTGGTATCAACGCAGAGTACTAGAGGGGTAGAGATGAGAAAAAAGTCTTTTTCCTGTTTTTCATCTAAAAATTTTGCGCCATATGCGTCGCTGGGTACCGAAATGTTACTGTCAGTTGGCATATCATTCCAAATGGGTTCAATAGACGCAGACAAAAGCCGTGCACTAGACGGACCACTGGCACAAAGGCCATTCACATTTTGCAGAGGTCATTTCCTCTTCTTGCCACAACAACGGCATTCAACAGGCGCGAGAGGGCCCGTGCAAAAGATGGACCAATAGTTTAGGTGAGTATTTACATAACGAAGGTCTAGAATAAGGCGTTTCTTACCATTCCGCTGAGTGGAAACACTGAGAGGACTGATTACTGCAGGTTTGTGACTAACTAAGGAGATACAGTCATTTTTCAAAAGCTCTAAAATTGAATGGGAAGACGAAATTGGAATTTTTGAGTGAACTTCGATTGTTCTTGAAATATCTGGTGGAAGGGGTAGATGAGAAAGGTAACTTGTAACCTTCAGACAAGATATTGATATGATCCTGACTAGCTTGAATAGAACGCCAGAAGGGGACGGATTTCTTAAGGATTATGAACATTGAAATATTCTAATTTCCTCCACATGGTTAAAAGTTCTGAATTATCGGAAACTCCTGTTAGAATGCCACACAATCGAAAAATGCATAATTCCTCTACAGTAAACTTACAATCGTGATCCTGCAATGCGCGTTTAATTTCTTTGCCTTGAACTGAATGCTCCAGGTTTGTTTTGGTTGGGGCAATTCGATCTCCAGTGACCAAATGATCCGCACTGGAAACAAGGCTTTGCCATAGACGTTGAGGCTTGCTGATGGTTCAGGAGGAAGAGATTTGTGGCCCCATTTGAGAAGTTTCGGCGCCAGCCAATCGGGACCGTTTTCTGATTGGCTGTAGAGGAAAAACGTTATGACAATTTTTTCGATTTAAGGGCCTGGCTTTCTGCTGATCAAATCCGACATTCATCTTCATCGTCCTCAGCTAACTCGTCGTGTTCATATTCCAAGGCAGTTTTCCAACCACCTACACTGCCATTTGCGATTCTAATCAATTTTTGATGATGTAAAATCGTGTTATCTATATCTTCCAGAATCTCGCGTGCCTTGGTCCCTGATGAGGACGAATCCTGATTCAAATAATATTTTAGGTCTTACAAATTGTTCATTAGTTCCTCATTAAATTCAAACTGTCGACGATTTCCTTGGCGTTTCCACAAAATTTCTGATGCTTTTTGAGCAAAACCGGAATTTTTTCGTTTTTGTTGATTTTATGGACATCAGTAGAAGAGGATCGTTTCTTCCACAAATGTTTTTGACACTATCGTCAATCAAAATTTTTAAATGATCACTGGCGCTATAATCGTTCGAGTCTACAGAAGAAGAATGATGATGTCGATGGTGGGTGGCTGCTGGCCCATTCTGACCAATATTGTTGTCCTGTAAAAGGACGTCATTTTGAGGAGGGTTATCAGTCATAATTGAGATGAGCTAAATGGAGCTGAGTAGCACTCATGAGATATGAGGTGGAATGCAGAGCCAAGGAGCAAAAGTGACTATGCTGTAGCAAAAAGCACTCAAAGTGAAGTCACAGGGAGAGACAGCTGGCGCTGTTCCATTAAGAACAGATGTTCAGGGAGCATCGTTTTCCTACAGTATGCCCAAAATAAGTATAAATACATGTGCATACATATACAGTAAACTGTGACATCCAAATGACAAACATTTAAACCCATCAACAAAGTATAAAATTGACACTCCCGTATTGTTTGTGTACATAGGTATATTGAAACTAGAATAACGATTTTCATGAAATAAAAATTATTTTACTTGATTATCAGATTCCAAAAATTACATTTTTCAAATTGCAGTATTTTTTCACCTCATCCTGCAGATGCTACAAATGAAATATTGGTTAAACAAGCTTATTTTTGTGATTTTTTGGTGGAAGGAGTTTTTGATCATGGAGAATTCAATGGATGCCATCACTTTATACAAAAATCATCTTGGGTGTAAAAACATGCATATTTTTGTGATTTTTTGGTGGGACGAGTTTTTGACTGCAGGGAATTCAATAGATGAGGTCACTTTACACAGAAGAGTATCCCAGGTGTAAACAAGCGTATTTCCACGAATTTTTGGCCGAAAGATTTTCTGACCAATGTGGAATTTAATGGATGCAGTCCCTTCACACAACAAATCGCCCTTCTTGTAAACAAAGGTATTTTTCGATTTTTTGGGTTAAGGGTTCTAGACCATGGGGAATTCAACAGATATGGTCACTTTACATTCTGTTCACAACTTCTTTTACTGCACAGTTTACACATCTTTTACTTTTACGGAAAGAGAGAATTTGTAGTTTTTTATTGTTTCTTTGATGTTAAGATGACCAAATTTAAAACTTGAATGTGCTTCTATGAATGTTGATTCATTGAGGCCCAAAATGCATTGGACTAGTTTACTGAAAAATGCCCCTGAAAAAAGTGGTGGACTAGTGAGACAAGTATTTCTCCACATTTGAGTGAAGTCAACCATTAGCTTGCATATCATTTTCAACCAGAAGAGTTTTACTGTGGTTGATACAATGCTATAGGAGGACAAAATGCATGAAGCTGCAGAATAAATTTTTTCGACAGGCAAGAAAAAATTTTTTAATGAGAAAGAATAAAAATCCAATATTAAAAAAGTGGATTTTTTACTCACTGTTACTTTTACTCACATTCTCAAAAATCTAGTCCACTCCTTTTTCTTGCTCAACAACTATCCAAGCAAGTACATTCTCCTTCTACTACTGCCCCATTGGGGCATTTTCTAATAAACTAGTTACAAAATATGCATGCTTTGACAATTCAACAAATCTGTTGTTCAGTTTATTAAAAAAAAAGTTGCAGTATGTTTCTTTAAACTGGACGTTAAAACTGGCTTGGTTAACAATCTAAAATAAAATTTATTTGAAAATCAATCATCAGCATTCAATGATCAAGGTCAACCTCACCAACTGAATTTATTTTTCGAATAGCAATCAATGATGTACACGCTGAAAATTCTGAGTGAAATGACCATACCTGCACATTGGGAGTTTAGGGGGGAGTCTTAATCTCAGCAGATTCTTGCTGACTCCTTCGGATTCTGTTCCCCAGCATTGACCAATAAGATTATGAAGGAAAATGAAAGAAAAAAACGTCATGATGATTAAAATTATACTGCAGTTTGACCATTTTTCTGAACAAAGCATACTTGATTCCAAAAGAGAAACATCAACTTTAAGAAGCGATGATCAAGTGCATAGCTTCTCATATTTGACTTCAGATATATGAAATTGCTGCTTGGATGTTAGAAAACCATTCTTTTGGTTATCAAGAACCCATGGAATGGTTGAAATATTATTTCTTGTTGATAGAATGGATATTAGTAGTAAGGCTCGACCGTATAGGTAGTATGGTTAAGCATGCAGATTCTGGAGTTACCGTAATATTAGAATTATGGTAATATTTGAATTATGGTAATAGTAGAGTTAGGGTAATAGTCGTGTTACTGTAGGTGGAAAAGGAAAGTTCATGTCAAACAAAAATGGATAAGGAAAACTAAAGTGAACAAAAAATTAAAAAGAAATAAAAAACAAAAAACAAAGCATGCATTAAAATGACTTCCTCCATGGGCAGAGGAAGTCTCTCAAAAATTTGCGCCCTCAGACCCCCTTTTGACAAAAGGGTGCCACCTACAGGTGTAAATATAATCAGAGGTCCCATTCCTGAAAGATCATTCCAGTCAGTAGTTGTCAGATTTGTCAGATTGGTCAGTAATGGTCTGTTCTATAAGTAAAAGTCTATACATGCTGAAACATGATTCCTGCTGATTCATACATATAAAGTCAATTGCCTGTGGAAAAATGACCAAAAAAGTCTGTTATAGAAAAAATGACCAGGATGAGCCTGGTATAGAAAATGTGTAGAAAATTTAAAAGATCTTGGGAGTTCAAAAAAATCTTTATGTAACAAAAGAAAAAACTTTTAAATCAGTGTATCAATTTTGTTTTATTGTGAAATAATTATTTAGTTCAACTACAAAAATAAAAAAGGAAAAATAAAGTGAGTAAAATTGGGAAAACTAAAAGAAAGCATTTGTAAAAATGTCTCCCTCCACCCACAGTGGAAGCCTTCCAAAAAAGGCACCATCAGGCTCCAAAATGAGAGGTGCACCATCTGCAGGTATACAGTATAGCTAATTGGAAGCCCTGCATTTCTGAACAATCATCCAAATTGGAACGGTCGTATATGTCAGTAATGCTCAATTCTATGAGTAAAGGCTCTAAAAGTCTATACATGATGAAACATCATTCCTATGGGTTCATACTTATAAGGTCATGAAAACATGACCAAAAAGGTCTTTCATGAAAAAATGACCAGAAAGAGACTGGTATAGAAAAATGTGTAGAAAATTGGAGACAGTTTAGATCTAAAAAGGAACTGTCCTCAGTATAGAAACCATAATTGATCCTACAAAATAAAATGAAGAAAAGAAACAGAACACAGCATGCATATACACGAAGAAAACTGTGCTAGAGGTTAAAGGTCCACTAAAACATGGATGCTAGACATACACACAAAATAGGATGTGTATAGAAACTGATACATCTTATAATACATACTGATTTATACAGGTAAATATCTGATTTTGTATACTGGCTATTTTCCAAAACAAACATAAAGACATTAGACTGCTGAAGCCATTTAGCTCATAAAATTAATTATAAATTCTAGAAAAGATCAAAGGTTCTATAAAAAGCTGGTAGCAAGAGAAGCTTTACCAAAACAATGAAGGTGGGGCTTATTTTTGATAGCTTCGTAGGATAACTTAGGAGCTTCAAAGAAAAAGCAGAGAAAAATGGAAAAGATTCAACAAAAAAAGGCAGAAAAAACCAGATAGCTTTAATGAGGAAAAAGAGGTATAAATAGGAAAAATACAAGAAGAAAAAGCATTTTTGATTCTTGCTCGACAACTACTTTTTGGAGGATGACAACGAAATGGAAACGATCTTCACCACATTCATCACCACTCTGAGGGCTGCTTATGAGGCATATGGTAGGTTGATATAAGAGATAAATTTTAAATTTAAATTAATACTGATATAATTTGAACATTGAAGAATATTATTATTACTATTAATTTAGCACCATTTTTGACTACGATCAACGTCGATGTGCTTGCATCAACATTTTGGGAGGAGGCCTTGATCAATTTTAAGTTGTGGTACAAAAGCCAGCATTGGGAGTTGCATCTGGCTAGAATGAAACCCTTTTGGGGTTTCATGAAAGGTCTACGCCATATGTTTGAAAACCCAGCGATAGATGATGAGCAATTAGCCTCCCACTTTTGGAACATCCTCCTGCTGGTGCAAGGATTCAATGGAGAGGCACTGATCAGAAATACATCAACCACCATATAGCTTTAGCACTGCTGCATTTCTAGTAAGTTTTGATGTTATAATACTTAAAGACATGGTTTAGTTCTATAGAGTTTTATATTATGAGGGTGAAAATTGTTATGCTCTTACTGTAATATTTTGGGGTAAGACAAGAAAAGGGTAATTTGTACTAAAAACAAACTATGGTACAGATTTTTTACTCTGTAGTTACAAAAAGGCAGGTGTAAACATATAGTAGAAGAAAAAGAAAAAAAAATAGTAGAATTGTACAGTAAATAATCGGTATCACCAAGAGATAGTTAACTCTCCTAGAATGCAACAAAGAACAGGTGTTAATTACTGTATAATAAATTTTGTATTGTATGTGTATGTTGGTACGTATGTATGTATGTATGTAGGTAAGTAGGTAAATTCCTAGAATATTCTAGAAGGTTTCACACATTTTATGAAATTCTTGTACAATGAGAAAGGCTATGAAGATAAAAAAAGAATAGTTTATCTGTTTAAATATAGGTTTGACACAAGGAAAATATATTTAGTAAGAAAAAGCAAGAAATAAAAAAAGAGTGTTAATAATAATAGACTTTGTATCTAGTAGTAAGCAACTAAAATGGTATACATAGAGTATATATTAGAACAAAAATTTTAGTTTTAATTAAACCAAGTTTTAAAATTTTAGTGGCTACAAATAGAGATGGTAGGTGCGGTGGTTGTCATTGTATAATTGTATATATTAATTTATGTAAGTAAAAATTTCTGCAAACATTTTCAAAAACTTAATGTTTTTATTTTTAGGTATTATTTGTATATATTTTTGTTTTTATTTTTGTTGCATAATATATTTCATAAAAATTAAATTAAATTTAAAACAAAAAATTTTCTTTATTGAAAATTATATTAGTAGTTGTTACTCTAGAGTTCTAGTGTGTCATCTGTTGAAAAATGAAAAGGGTTACTGTAGGAGAAAAACATGTTATTATAGTAACGTAATTAGAGGCGCATGAATGAATGAATGAGATGTAGAGACCAGGTGCAAAAATCATTGCATGAAAAATAGAGTGTTGTTCATATTGAGATTTGCTGTCTTTTATAGAGTTTTCTGTAGGTCTTAGGATAAAAAGAATAAAAGGGTGTGAGATAATTACTGAGAGTACCGTAGAAAGGAAAACCAGGTAGAATTAGAGATAGAGATAGATTGAAAGACTAGTTCTAAATAATAGGTAATGAGAAGGATAGTATAAACAACAAAACTATAAATGTTTTTTATTATTATAAAAAAACGAGAATGTACATAATATAGATATATAGCTCAGTTAAATACTATAATCTGTAAAAGTTTCATGATTTTTATCAATCATTAGAAGGGAGTCTAATTCTGTGTATATAAGAGTCTCAATACCTCCATCAGGTATATCTTCGCCAAAATTGATTTGTAAATTGGTGGTTCCTTCACGTACAAGTTCTCAAAAATTACCATCCATACTGCAAGGAGTCAACAAAAAGTGTTGTAAAAATGTGTTGTAAAAGAATTTCGAGTAATTTTGTTACCCTTGTCATCTGTACCAATCCCTACACCTTCAAATAATTGTGTAAAAGTATGCAAATATCTGTTTTCTTTAAAATTTAACATATAAGGAGTAGTAGGCAGTGTTGTAGTACTGCTAGCTATTTTAATCTCATTTAATTCAAAATGTTTGAAATTGAAGGGACTCTACTGAAAATGACCCCTAGCAGCAGCACTATCAACAAGCACCACAATGAGATGACAAGCTAAGGGACCTGTAAACAGAGAGTTTAGAGGTGCCGAACAATGACCAGCTGTTATGTATAGACTTGTAACATGACATTGTCAAATAGGGTATTTTGCAGCAGTACTTTGTAACATAATTAATATTATCCGCAACTTCAACTTTTTTAATAAATAAAGATGTGCTTTTAACTTCAATCTTATAAGCTTCCTTGTCAGTAGATATAAATTTTTGCAAACAAAGATCATATCTAAGTTTGTATAAATCAATTTTCAAGGTACATTGATTCAATAGAAGGCATGCTAGCATAAATAGATTACCATGTATAGGGGCCATTAACTAATGACCCTACTGTTTTTAAACATTCACACTTTTTCCAAAGCACCTTTGTTTTTCTTTATCAAGAACATCCTCATTTTCAAAAGTATAACCAGCAGCTGTAACGTGTGTCGATTTAGCATTACGACTGTAGTTTAATTCCAATTCCAAATAGGCTCTGTAAGCATATTTATCACCACTAAAATGTTAAAATGTTAAAATTTAAAAACATGTGAGCATACATTCAATTATAAAACTTACCTGTCAGATATTAATTTTCCATTTAAATAAATTTTGATCTATTTAAAAAATGTTTTGCTGATCAAGTTGATTGGTGCTGCAACATCACCTGTGATATTGTTGTTGAAATCCGATGTTAAACTGCAAGCACCATCATTACCTTTCATAATTATAATAGTAAAATATATAACATTTTTTGATAAATCTAGCATATATGAATCAGGTGCAATAACAAATCAGGTGAAATAACAAACTCTGATAATAATCACCCCTAGCAGCAGCACCATCAACGAGCGCGACAATGAGTCGACGAGGCAATGGTCCTGTGAACAACAAGTTTAGAGGTGCTGATCAACAACTAGCTGCTATGTATAGACTTTTAACATGACATCGATGAATAGGGTATTTTGCAGCCCTATTTTGTAACATAGATTCAAAAGCTAGATTGATATTATCTGCAACTTCTACCTTTTTAATAAATAAAGACATGCTTTTAACTTCGAATTTGTATGCCTCTGTGTCAGTAGATTAAATTTCTGCAAACAAAAATCATCTCTATGTCTGTATAAATCAATTTTCAAGGTACATTGATTCAGTAGAAAGCGTTCTTGCATAAATAGATTAGCATGTATGGGGGCCATTAATTCAACAACAGTACTGTTTTTGAACATTGGCACTCTTTCCAAAGCACCCTTGTTTTTCTTTATATCAAGAATATCATCATTTTCAAAAGCACAACCAGTAGCTGCAATATGCATTGATTTATCATCGGGACCATAGTTCAATTCCATTTCCAAATAAGATCTGTAAGCGTATCTATCTCCGCTAAAATTTTAAACTGTAAAAAATATGTGCACATACATATAGTTATCATAAAACTTACCTGTCAGATATTAATTTTCCATTTAGGCAAATTTTGATCTGTTTAAAAAATGTTTTACCAATCAGATTGATTGGTGCTACAACATTTCCAGTAGGGTTATTGCTGACATCCAATGTTAAAATGCAAGCACCACCGTTAGCTTTCGTAATTCAAATAGTAAGATATATAAAATTTTTTGATAAATCTAGCATATATAAATCTGGTGAAACAACAAACTCGTATGGTCCCTCATTAGTACAAGAATTCTGGAGTTGTATTTCTGACCAAAATCTTCTATGAATAGCGACTTCTGTTGGACGTACAGTAAATAAATCTAATTCAGTTTTACTACTATGAGATGATGCAGCATCAATAAATTTACTCATTTCAAATAGATATCCTTGAAACTGACTACTCTACATGGAGTCTTCTTTAAGAATGAGGAATGTAATTTTAGATGGTTATGTTTACATTGTTTTTGATGTTGATGATGATGACCATTATTCAACTTTTTATTGCTCTCTATATGTACCATAGAATTTATATGTTTACACTTCCCTAGACCTTTTCCTTTCTGAATGCAGTCACCCATCTCATGTAATAAGTTGCCTGCTGCACTTCGTCCATGCTCAGCAACACTTTCTTTAAAAGAATGTCCTTCTACTACATCACCTGCAATTTTAGAACCTGCCGCAAGTGCTTGCTTCCCTGCAGACTTTAACAAAGGTATAGCTAGATGCCACAAACTCTTGAAAAAATTACCCAATCCTGCTCCCTGGTGTCTATAATGAAATGGGTAGGCTTCTCTAAAACCTTCTAAGGGGCCACCTAGCTGGAATTGATTATCTTGAATGCTATGTTGATAAATATTGACCCAGTAATCAACAGTTTTGGGAACATATACTGTATGCAAATCTTGCTTTCTAAATCAAAATGAATAAGTGAATAAATAAATAAATTAAGAGCATTTGCGAAAATTCAACCTGATGACAATGTGTCCACATGCAAATGAATAAATAAATGCTAGTAAAAATTTTATGCTATTATTATAGGAATGAAGGAGTATATCACTAGAAATGTAATTTAACTATAACATACCCAAATTGGAATAGTATAAATTCATTCATACTGTTTTTTACATTAATTTTGAGTACCGTAATTTCTTTCAATCGAATGGATATATAGTGACGTGTTTGATTAACAATATCTTTGTATTTCCCCTGCACATTTACTATATGTAAAAGTGGTGCTAAAGTATTTCCAACAATTTGATTTTCAATAATATTACAGTGAACATAAAAACTGTAAATCATTTAAATTTGGTGGTTGAATACCTAACTTATATAAATGTTTATTTCCTGGGTCGGCAAAAAAACACATTTGGATGGTGGAATATGAGTGTTAGAATTGTGTGGTTTCTCTCCAACAGTATATAGGTTAATATTGACACTTCTATTTAAAAAATCTTCAGCAGTTGCATCAGAAGCAGTGTTAGTAGCACTAAAACCTCGAATCTCCATCAAAGGGTTGCTCAGATTGATTCTACGCAAACTTGTACCACTTTTTATTTTTGAATCAACCAATCCTGGACTGTGTTCATCATATGAAAACATGATTTCAATGTCAGTACCTGCAATTGCTGCTCCAATTTTTGCATTCATTTTATCAATTAACTCAGATACCTTAAAGTAATGGTTTTCAAAAACTATAATTTCAACTTCTACAATAGGTTCAACTTTATTTCAAACACCATCCATAATTAACGTTATTACATAATCTCCACCATAGTTGGAAATTGTAGCCCAGCTGTAGGAGTATATTATTTCCCTTAACCCTACCTCCCAACTACCATCTAGCTTCAGATGGTAGGGTAGATGGGCTGAAAAATCTGCCGGGATGTTTCCATATTCCGTATCACTAGGTAAAGTAATATAAAATTGATCCTCAAAGGTTGTCATTATTTACAATGTTAGCTGTTGTAGGCAGTGTCTTCAACAACTTAGGTGATGGTAATAGTCCTCGTAGAGGGCTAGTTAATAAATACCCTATACATGTGCACAATAAGCCAACCCACAACTGTGTTTTATTATTGTAGAGAGATAAATTTAAAATAGCAGTAATGACTACAATATATATATTAGTATGACCTGACTGAAGAACACCACTTTGTTTTGAGGTAAATGTTTTCCAAAAAAATCCGAAATGCTGATGTGAGATGATTCTGAAGGAGTGTTATTACTACTACTATCCATTTCAAAAAAAAATCTTTATTTAACAATTAGATAATTAATTAAAAATTCTATAAAAAGGCAGAGCTAGTAAAGTAACAAATAAATTTATACAAAAATAAATAAGGAAGGCGGAGATAACTTTTACAAACACATACATATTTGATTTTGCAATCGACTTTTTACAGAAAATTTACAATGAAAAAACTTACAAACTTATTTATCATTGTAAGCAAAATTTGTATTACTAAAACTTTTAAACATAGGATTTTATACATAGGAACATGTGGCACTTTATAATAAAAAATATGGCAAACTCTGCTATAAAAGTTTTGTAAGCATTTCTTCTTTGTGTGTCTTACTGTAGAATTCTTGTTAATATAGTTTATCAAAGCAGGAATAATTGGTCGTAAACCATATGAATCTAAATAATATACAGAGTTATAATTATCGAAATAGATGTCTATCCAATGACTTCCTTTTTGAAAAGATGTATCAGTGTTTGCATTTAAAGCCCCAGATCTTTTAACTATCTCTGGTAATGTAAACCCTTAGAAAATTTTTTGATAAAATTCCATCTTGTTGAACATAGTATGCCAGTTCAAAGTTGTTCATTGTAATCATGTTGTCGTCATTTTGTATCTGCTTTTCTAAAATCCAACTGTTGAATTTTTCAGGATAACTCCATCACTTCACAAGTAGTCTATTTTGACCATCTGGTAAACATTTAGTTTTTAAAATCTTTCCAATTTTGTATTCTTTAATATTAGGGTTAAAATCAGTTTTCTGTACTCTTTTTCATAAAAATGTCTTTCTATATCCTGGCCTTCTAAATCCTGAATCCTATAAAGTATATGGTTTCTAGTCTTCACAATATGTTTTACCCTAAAAACTTCTGCACTCCATTGAGGTAAATAACCTTTGTTGAACATGCCTCTATGCCTACTAATTCATATGTAATCTCCTATATTAATTTTAGATTTTCTAGTGTATGAGCTTTCGCGGTAAAGTCTTTACCATATAATTTTCTTGTTAGAATAATTTACATTAACTGGTTTTTCACCAATTGATCTATGAATATAATGATTATAGTTTGAAACTACTGTTGATAAAATATTGATCCATTTATAAGTGGTAAACTCTGTAAAATATTTAAACAATTTAGTTTTTAAGGTTCTATTAAACTGTTCCACTATTGAACATTTTATATCTTCATTCTGGGAAGTAAAAAATTGTATATCATTAGCTTTTAATAATTTTTGGAAATCTTTGTTGACAAATTCTTTTCCTTTATTGCTGCGCACTCTCCAAGGGATTCGACCTCTTTTTAAAATATTTTTTAAAGGATTGCATACATTCTTTGTATGTTTTGATTTTAATGGTTCAACCCATATGTATTTACTTAACACATCTATACATGTAAACATAAATTTATATTCATCTTTAAAATCTGCTAAAAAAGACATATCTGCCAAATCAATTTCCCATTGTTGGTCCATAGCCATAACATAAATATGGTTACCTGAAAACTTTTTTGTTGACTTGCTTATGTAGGGTGTAACTATCTTGTTTCCAGAGCCAATCTTTAACATTTTTATGTGTAATTGTTTTATAGTGTTTTCCAGCCTCAACATATAATTTTTCAATACTAGAGAAGGCTGTAGAATTTCCATGTAAATTTTTGTACAATTTCAAGAGTAAGGTATTCATCATTCTACTACGGAGGAATATACCATGTGAGTGATCTAACTTTTCTTTGTATTGTTTTTTCTGTCGAGGCTCCTTTACTCAAGATTGTATTGTCTTTGATATCTTCTTTGTCATTTGAAAATACACCAATATTTTTCAACCGCTTGAGACTACTGCTTGCCTGACCATCTGATTCTTCCGCGGCTGTTTGATAGGAGAGCTTCTGAGGTAGAGTGAATAACAATTTATGTAAAGGATTTCCTATACCCTCTAATGGTACATTATGTTTTCTCAAAGTAGTAGCATATTCAGTTACTCCTAATGGTTGCATAAATTTTGAACTTTTATCTGACAAATCAAGTAATAAACCAATAATATGTGATCTTTCGATTAATTTTCCATCAACTAATACTTCTCCGTGCTGGTTAACATTTATACTAGGGTTACGTTGCACATCTTCCAATGATAAAGATGCTGAATGTTTAAACTGTTTAGTAATACCATTGCATAACTTTTAATTATTCAAACAATTTTTTTCTTTTTCTTTCAAATTAGCACCATCATTTTCCTTTTCATTATCATCAATAATATTTTGTTTCAAAATTATGGTAGCGGGTTGAGCATTTTCATGTTCAAAAGTTAAATATTCTGAAAATAATTGCAAGTACATTTTTTGTTCTTCAGGTGTTAATGTATTATCCCTCAAAATGCACTCTAATTTGTGATGATACATGTCAAATTGTTTAGCTATACCTGTCTTTTCATTTGCAGTCGAAGAAGAAGAAGAAGAAGAAGAAGAAGAAGAAGAAGAAGAAGAAGAAGAAGCATGAGAGTTATTCAGCTTATTCAGAACCTTGTGAGGAATAAGAGCAAACTTACTCACGAATTTCATTCTATAATAATTTCTCTGTAACAAAAGTTGCTAGTGTAGATAATAAAGCTGGTAATACTAGAGGTAAAAATGCTCCACCACTTTGAACGATTCTTGCACCTTTATTACATAAATCCTTTTTCTTGTTTTTTTGGTGTCTTCTAGTCAATGCTCTAAGCAATAATTTATGTTTTGCCAATTTCTTTTTTAACTTAGAATTAATAGGAATATTACTGTTCAATATGTTTAAACAGATTTCACATATACAACAGATCAGATCGGGGGAAGAATATTGAAGAAAAACATGTCTTTGAATACAGTTTGAATTTTGCAACACATTGAGCTTGTGAATATGTTTCTTTAATCTAGAAGCCATGCAAAACTGACCCTACTGTACAGAAAAATATTACAATAATGACTAAATGCTAAATGAACATTGAAACAATTAATGTATTACATTAAGACAGTAATAAAGCTTCATTTTGTAACATTCAACTCTTCACATCCAGAAAAAGCATACAAATTACTCATATTCATAAAAAACAATCATGACTTGTATCTAGCTTTGAAAAAAGATCTTCTACAAAAATGGAGTGAGGTTCGATTATATCCGATTCCATTAGTAATAATTTAGCAGAACACCAAAACTGGGTAACTTTTTTACATCCCATAGGTAAATCAACTTCACAACGTAAATGATTGCATGCCTCAGCTATGTCTTTGTAAAAAGTCTTGGCTTCGGGTGAGAAGCAAGTCCAAAACAAATCAGCCATCTCTCATTTCTGTTTGTTGGTCAGTATTTTACCTCAAATAAAAAAATAATATTATAATTTAATAAGTAGGCAGAATATATATAAAATTTTTACCTTTTTCTTTATTTTGTTCCATTCTGACAAAAACTTCAAATGCATGAGACATTGTAATTGAGACAAAACAAGCAAGAAAGTTATAGAAAAAACGACCAACCTCTTTTGAAATTTGGACTAAACTGATGTATTGTAAAATATTTTTTTCTGACTACATAATAAATCTCTCTCTCTCTCTTTCATGACCAAAACCAGCAACTCTTTACTGAAACAATTTTTAAAATGATTTTATTTTAAATGGTTTGTTATTTATAATTACCAAAATTGCAATAGAATAAAACACAATACAGGTGTAAAGCATAAAACTAAATGATTGAATAAAATAGAATAGTATTACTGTAACATGTAAAAATTGTATGCGAAAATAAGATACATGCAAAGGATATATAAGAATATATCAAGGAAGCATTGATTAATTAATTAATTAATTATGCATACAAAAATTAAAATTATTATCCTCAATGCACCTAAAGAGTATTTTGAACTCATGATGAATATTGTCAACGTTATTAAAAATGTTAGATTAATCAATGAACAACTGGTGTCAATGACCTATTGTCAACATGCTGATTTTGCCGAGGTTATGGGTTATACTAAGGCCATTATAGCAGCTCTGGCTCAACTAAAGTTATTTACATCGAACAATTAAAGAGTCGAGTATTTGTCAATATGGACAGCATTATTTACTTGTCAATGGTTGATAAACAGCAATATCAACTACCGACAGGTTGTTGTTTGGGCGAGATGACCAATGAGCTATGTGAATATGGTTCTGCATCCTACATTACTGAATTCATCAGTGGAGGTCCTAAGAAATACCCTTACAGACTGTACAGCCCACCCACCAAACAATATCATCATGTGATCAAGGTTGGTGGTATCACTTTGTCATCAGATGCTATGAAAAAAGTTAATTTTTATTCACTATGACAAATGGTTTTTGCTTTTGTAAAAAAGAAAGAACAAGAAGAAGTAAATGTGCACACTCTTTGTATTGAGCGCCAGCAAGATCATAAAGTTGTTACCCCTAAAACTTTGAAAACATTTAGGATCGTAAATGATAAATGTATTTTGAAATATAATTTTTTTTACATTTCCTTATGGTTGGACTAAATAATTATTTCACAATAAAACAACATTGATACATTGATTTAAAAGTTTTTTCATTTGTTATGTAAAGATTTTTTTTAACTCTTCAAGATCTCCAAATTTTCTACACATTTTCTATACCGGGCTCATTCTGGTCATTTTTTCTATAACAGTCCTTTTTGGTCATTTTTCCATGGGTGATCGACTTTATATGTATGAATCCGTAGGAATGATGTTTCAGCGCGTATAGACTTTTTTGAGATTTTACTTATAGAACAGACCATTACTGACCAATCTGACAACTACTGACTAGAACAATCATTCAGGAACAGACCTTGGACCATATTTACACCTGCAGGTGGGGCCCTTTTGTCAAAAGGGGTCTGAGGGCTCAAGTTTCTTGGAGACTTCTTCTGCTCATGGAGGAAGCCGTTTTTGTACATGCTTTGTTTTTTATTTCTTTTCTATTTTTTTGTTTACTTTAGTTTTCTTTTTCCATTTTTTGTTCCGCATCAATTTTCCATTTCCACCTACAGTAACACGACTATTACCCTAACTCTACTATTACCATAATTCAAATATTACTGTAATTCTAATATTACGCTAACTCCAGAATCTGCATGCTTAACCATATGACCTCTAAATCGACAAAAAAGTCGACTGTATATGCTTACCATACTACCTATAAATCGGCCAAAAATGACAAATTATAGATAGTACATAAAAGATAGGGATATGCTTAACCATACTACCTATATGGTCTGGCCTTACTACTGATATTGTTTTCAAATCAAGCCCTATCAGATGTGCCTTCATCTTTAACAATTTTTCTAAATAAAAAGCTGCACAAATCGGTACTGTGGTCCAAATTGTTTACATTGAGTTTTTACCGTAAAATTTTCACTCGAATAATTGTTGAAGGTTTGGTCAGTATGCTCATAAATTTCCAGTCCTGTATGCTATATTGTTTATCAGAAATCTGGGATACTACTGCTTTTCACATTCATTATTTAGAAGCATTTCAAGAAAAAGCAGGCTACTTTGATTATCAAGCGATATTTCTTTTGTAATATCCCTGTACAATCAGCTGGAGAAAAAATGATGCGATGGGAAAATTTTTGTTTTTGAATCGTGATGAAACAGGTGGAAATCTAATTTGGGAATCGGGACTGATCATGTTAAAATAACGTTTCTTGTGTTCTACAATATGCAGTTTTTGATTTCATGTCTAAATTTCCAGGAAATGACTTTTTGTCATGCAACTTGGACTCTGCATGAAAAATTGCCGTTTTTTATTAATTGAATGGGAATGATTACGAATAAATTGCTGAACTTCTGTTATTTTCATATTTGTATGGCATTTTGGCCAATTGTGAGGAAACAATGCATATTTTCATGCACACTGGAAAATGCATGATTCTTAGCACTAATCTGGATTAGGAGTTGCTTTTCCCAATATGCAACCTAGTTGCATATCGTAATAACCTATTCTGCAAAGCCAAAAAATGCATATTAATATGCATCTCGAATGCGTATTGTATCTGATCAATTCTAATTGGCAAATCCTGCATATTAATAAGCATTTAGACGTACTGTATCCTATCAATTCTAAATTGAAGATTCTGCATATTAATATTCACGAAGAGTGCATAATTCAGTATTACAACATAGCATTTTGTGCAGATTTAACATGCATGCTATTGCATATTGAATATATGACATCCTTTACAGTAAATTGCATGGTCATTGCTGATAGCAAATCTCATGACTGAGTATCCACACATTATGTGTCTGTCTGCTGCAAGAAACTACGACAAAATCGGCTGAAAAAAGTAATTGGAACAATGTAAATTATTCAATTCCATTGGATTTTGCAGATGAATAATGTGCCATGCCTGCGGGAAATTGTTCATAAGGGCGATTTGCATTAGAATCACAAATTACTGTGGTTGTTGAGGTTTGACCTCACTCATAAACTTTCTGATGTCACTAAAAACTTGTCTAAACTAAATCCAAGTAGTGTCTGTTTAAGATAAGCAGGATGCAACAAGTTTGGTGTCAATCGATAGATTGACACCAAACTGTCACTGGTGAAATAGTCATCAATGATGCATATTAATTTGCACTTGATTTGCATATCACATTAGCTGGTCATAAAGTGGTTAAGAATGTGTATTAATATGCAGTCCAATTGCATATCGTTTTGTGTTGGTTTGAGATGATACAAATTGCATTTTAATATGCACTCCATTTGCGTATTGTATTCTCCAAAGTAAATGCCTATGACAAGTGCATATTAATATGCACGGGTTCAATGCGTAATGGATGAGGAAGAAATTCCATATTTTGGCGATTTGATGGAGAAAGTATGAAAAACTGTACTTTTTCCCATCTGAAGGCAACAAATCCCTATATCACCCTTTTCCCCTATGTGGGCTCAGTCAGCAGTAAAACCAATAAATTCCTTTTATGTATCAAAATTTGCTATTTTCTATTACGAATGGAAAAATTCCATACTTGCATGAAAAAACGACATTATCGGAAATTTTTTTCAAGAAATCAGACAAAAAATGCATACTATTCACCATTTTTTCTTGGGTATCAGGAATATCCGCAGATTTGTAACCAGTTTGCACAATCTCTTCATTATTACTGTTTTCCTCATAATTCGGTAAAATATACTAAAACTTGTTCAAGAAATATTCATAATGGGATACCGTTTATGATACCATTCATATCAAAATCATGCAAAAAGAGCGATTTTCCCCAAAAACGCTCAATTCCTATGCAGTCCGAATTCCCAAATTAAATTTCCATTCGTTATAATCAAGATACGTAATACTCACCTTATTAATATCGTATACTGTATGAACTCACGCTACTTAGCTGTGTCAATTTCATACTTTGTCTGCAGGATCTAAAGTTTGTACTTTGCATATCGCAGTTTACTATACATTCCTGCAAGCAAAACAGTTTGTATAGTCGCTTGTCTATACAGACTGCAGTCTGTATAGCCACAGCCGATAAGCATAACATGCAGCTACAAGTTACAGTCGGTGTACATCGTATTTTGCAATTTTTGATAAAAATAAATACAGTACAGTTAAAATTAGAAAACGACCATCAAGCCACCGTGACAGCTCCGCGAAAAAGCGATCAATACAAAAACAATGTCACGGCAACACGGAACATATAATATGGCAGCAGCAGCGATTCTATGGAAGTAAGTTCGACGTAAAAAAATTAGTGGGCTTCCAATAAGCATAAACATTTTTCTGTTCCTGAGTGACAAACAAAAAACTGATAATTTTCTTCAATAACCTGGTCCAATCGCCAAAATTTCTCGATTATACTGCATTTTGGTGTCAAACGCAGTTCTACCTAAATCAAGGCTAGATAAGCATCATTTTTGTTGTCATTATGAAATAGTTTTTCGCTGCTCGTTAAAATTTCTCGCAAACCCGGTTTATTCTTTTAGCTGTCGCTGCGACTGCTCTTTCAGAATAAATGGAATATTTCATTAGTGCATTTTGAGCATATTCATTTGCAGATCATTGGACCATCTGAAAAGCGATACAAATCTATACCAGCGCCATTAAAACAATCATAATTTACAGAGAAGGTAAAAATGCTGTGCGCCAAAACGGCAGAAGTTGCAACTACGCGCGAAATCTGATGTCACTTGTGAACGCTGGCCGAATCGTGGACACCAAAAGACGAAACTGGAATATCGTATTTGGGATTGTACTATAAAAAGATGCTGAACATCACACTTCAAAACTGATTTCTCAATTTTGAAAAAGGCACGATAGTAATCGGAGAATCAATCTCACACAATAGAAAATATTGACAGGTTAAAAAGATAATGCATCATAGAACCGTCTTTGAACAGTGTCTTGGGCTATGTCCTGAGTCCTATGACACTGTTTAGAGTCTTATCTGAAGTGCTAATCACAACGGCGATGTTTGCGCTGTCCGAAAACATGCGTCATCGAGTAATTTATAATCGCAAATTTTTTTACTAAATTTCTGTATATTCCTTCTAAGCATATTTTTCAGCCAAGAAGACAATGTATCCATGCGTTTTTATGGAATCGAATTCAGAGACACGTTTCTGAAGAGTGCCTTACGACATATCTGTGTCTTAAGACACAACTTTTATGTGGTAAAACTATGGTTTAGTTCCTCAACGGGCCTTAAAACGAAATTAATTACGGGTTACAGTTAAGCTAATATTGAAACACACAAAAAGTCACATAAATGAGGCTCGTTTAGTGCAAGGAACAGAATTTTTTCTTTCTGTATAAGTCAGTCGCCTGAGTCCGTGAACGTCTGATTAAAATAAAAATATTTTAGCTAGTATTCTTATTTTAATCGAACTTCTGCAAATTCCTATAATGGGCTCCCACAAGTTCACCACATCCCAGAAAACATGCTTAGAAGCAAAAACACTGAAATTTAAATTTCAAGGTTACTGTAGCTGTGCCAAGATGCACTTATGGAAAAAGCAAATATCATCGTTAGGCACAGCACATGAAACTAATAACGTTTTCTGACATCATCATTTTTTGACTTTCTAACGTTTGATCGAACGTTTCAGGTGTCTGTAACTTCTAAGATGTACGAACATTTATTTAGAACCAGTGTGAATGAATCAAAAAGGCAATCTTATTACCTTTTATGTCTTCTGCTTAACACTTCATTTTTAAAATTTCGATATTCAGTGCTGTAGACTCACTTTATGTTTTATATAAGAATTGAAGGTATACCAAATGATGTCGACGAAATAGACGTAAATTGCTCTAAATTTAGGCGATAAAAAATAAAAATTAATAGCCTGCGTAGGTGGCCAAATGCACCAATCGACAAGGTAAATTGCCGGAAATTTGGCTCTGAATTCTCGAACGCCTTCACCAAATGTTTTGCCTTCTAAAACGGCCATGCCTGAAAGAATGGAAATATTCATTTCAGCAATATTGAGATGGCCTGAAACACAAAATTTTAATCTCAGAACTTGAACTTCGTCAGAAAACTTTTTCATTGATCTTGTGCGTCGTTTCGTTTTCGCCAGCTGTTGTCAAAAAGTTTTTATTCACGTTTTTTACGTGAACTGGCAAGCAAAAATTACCGGTAATGAACGTAAATGAAAATGCAGGCGATGCCGTCGACTGATCCCATAAAATTTTCCTAAGAACTGTCCTTCCGCTGGTAACTTTGTAATACCGATCCAAAAATCCGTAAAAACTATGGACCATAGGTCCGAGTATCAATCCCATGGTCATCATACGTCCTGCGATTCAAAAGGTAATACTTACATTAACAAATAAACATTGCGCATGACATCAGGAGATGTCTAAAAATAGAAAAAAGTTTTCCAGAAACAATTCTTTAACTGATAGACTCTAAGTCTCAGGTCTTTCAAATTTTAGGTATAAAATCAAATGTTCGCTCATAATTATCAATAACCAAAACTCAAGAACCAAATGGTCGCTGTTTGAGATACCTTCATACTCCACGTTACGGCCACGGCGGCCTTGACCCATCAGAAAAAATTGAATTGACGTTAAATATAATTTTTTGTGCGTCACGCATTCATGCACATAGGGGGTAGGGGAGGTAAACCTCCAAACTGAGAGCCTGAACACCCTCTCTGGCCCGAAAAAATACGCCAAACACTTTCTCCTGAATTTCTTGGAGAGAGTTTTGTGATTATTTTTATGCATATGTTATATGAAAAACATGTTTGTGAAGTTTTATTTTTGGTTTGCTTACTCACCCCCCAACCGACTCGATGAAAAGTCCGAGAAAAACACCCTCTGAAAATTGCTTGCCTAGCATGTCTGGATCCCCCTTACAGGATTTGTCAATCATGTGGCTAGCCATATGGTAGTCATGGGGACCCTCGTACTTTTGGTTAGAAAAATAGGGAAAAATGTCAATTTGTTAATGAAAAATGATCATTTTTAAACAAAAATGTAAATTTTCTCGGCGCTTCACGCAACAAATACTTTTTTGAGGCTTTTAGAAAAAAATTTTTGAACTATTTTTCGGACTTTGATTCTGGGCAATCGTCTTTACCTCAAAAAAGTTGCCTGACACCAAAAGACCTCGGGGCTTCGTAACATGTACGCTCACTCCCAAAAAAGTTCAGTCGTATAGGCAGTCGTCGACGACTTTCCCCCCAACTTCAGTTGTCGACAGCTCAGTATCATTTTCAAGGAAAAAATTCATTGATCATGATAATAAGCGTATTTTTTATGTTCTTGATCGAAAAACACATTCTTTAGGCACTTTCTGACCCTTCTCCCAAAACCTTGGAATGTCGGCTATTGCCTCCCCTTGAAAAAGGCCTTTATCGTATAGCCAGCTGATGGGAGTCCTTACTTGTCATAGACTGTTGGGCGTTGATTTGTGAGCATTTTTACTGTAAAATAACATTGTAATAACCGAATAAGGAACCTAATTTTGAAAGGAATGAAGTTAAATTTTACATCAAAAAGCAGTGGTTTATTATGAATAAGTACAGCTCATAATATCCTGTAGCTATACAGACGTGAAATTTCATGGTGAAAAACTAGATTAGATACACGTACGAGTAAAACCCGAACCCACTAGCTCTACTGGCTAAGGTACAACAGGCTTTTAAGGTGGGCCGTTTTTGGACTACGGTGCATATTCAGCTGTGCCACCGTGGGACAAGCGATCTTGCCGACTGGAACTGCGACGAAAAAGAAAAAATTAGGTTATTTGCTGTAAAAAATGAACCTTTTGAGTCTTGTAAATTTAATCGATTTCGACAGTAGAAACGCTAAAATCTACAGCATCACGACCATACATGCACCGCATGGAAATTCTGCTGGGGGTCATCTAGGACATGGAGTGGGATGGAATTTTTTTCTTTCTTGATTACCAAAAGAAAGGTTTTCTAACATCCAACCAGCAAATTCATACATCTAAATCATTCAAATATATGTGAAAATATTCGCTTGCCTGCTTCTTTAAAGGTTTTGATGTCATTCATTTGGAATTATGTATGCTTTGTTCAGAAGAACCGTTAAACAACAAAATCCTTTTCATTCTTATGACGTCTTTCTCTTTTCTTTGTCATCTTCCTTCATCTAGAATCTGCTGGGGGGTCAGCAAGAATCTGCTGTGGGTCCAGACTAGACTACCTCATACGGTGGGGTATGAGGGGGGTATTACCCTCATCTAAAGACCTAAAAATTGATCACTGATTGCCTGATTTTGGAAAAATGATGTGTTTAGTGCATATTTTGCCACACCAACAACGCAATTTTTTAAATTTATCCCTACCTGACAATCTGAGCTTGGAGTCGTCTGGTCCAGATCCCCATGCGCATGTATGTTCACGGCAGAAAAAAATTCCCCACTAGTGTCCGGAAGAGAGCCTGACCAGGAGCACGATATACATTTATGTAGAAAGCTTGAAAATTCCCAGATTTATGTTAACCAAGCAACTATATCTTAGTATTTCTTAGTCTGATAATTATCTAGAAAAACAGTATTAAAAACGACTAAAAAATGTCTGAATCATAGCCATGATTCAGCTGGAAAAAAGCCTAGCGCCGAAACAGCAGATTATTGGTGTTTTTCATTGCTTACCACAAGAATCACTTGAAAGTTGGTCTTTGAGTCTATTTTAATTCTATTTTTTCTATACCATTCTTTTTTATACTTGAGCTACGCAACACTTACCCACCCGTTCTTCGCCAGTCGTGGAAGTTCCGATCGCCGTAGTGGAATTCTATCCTTTGTTGAACAACGTCGCCCAAACCCATCATACAGCAACTAGCCATTGTATTAGTCAGTAGTAAGTGTTGGCCGAAAGCTTTATCGTAAATCCATTTCGCATAGGACCTCAGTTTCGACATTTGCATTGAAAGTAATAGGGCTGTTTCGATCAGAGAATTTTAGTAATTACGAGTTCGAGTTTGCTCCTTTTGCTTTTCCGAGTTCGAGTTTAAAAATTTTTCCGAGTCGAGTTCGAGTTTGAGTAATTCACTATTGTATATAAGCGTCCATTTTGTAACATAAATGCCAGTCAATATTATTATGCACCTGGTCTGGTACAACTGAACTACATAGAACTGTTTAGCATATGTCATAGTTACTAGGTATAGAATTTTATGCAGTCACTATTTGTATCATACCTGCAGGTTGAAGCAGATCGTATTTTTTAATCAAATGCATTATTTTGTATTACCACACCAATTATACGTTTTATCTATTCAAGCAATATTTGACATGACATCATTAATAAAATGCCTAGAAAAATTATTATTTGGGATGGCTTTGAAGAAATTGTTTATCAGGCAATCAAGCAGAACGTCTATTGTTTTGCAAGTTGAATTTGATTGAAACAAAATTCAAGTATTGATTCATTGATAATGAAAAATGTGGTTTGTTAGATGAATAAAATGTTTGGGAAATTTTGTTACTTATGATATATCTTTATCTTAAACACTAAGCAGGATTTCTTAATTCCATTATATTTTAAAGTTTAAACTCAAAAAGAACTCGAAATAATGGTTGAAAAAAATTGAGTTCGAGTTCGAGTTCGAGTTTTAAATTTCGAAGTTTTCGAGTTCGAGTTTGAGTTGCCAAAATTGTCGAGGTTTAATCGAGTTTGAGTTTGAGTTCGAGTACTCGAAACAGCCCTAGAAAGTAATTTGAATCGCTGTCGGTTAATCTTTATGAGAATGAAATGAAAGAGAACAGCGAAAAATATTGTCAATCTTCAACATTCTAGGGCGAGAAATTCTATTTTGGTTGACAGACTGGTATTATATAAACAAAGATTTTCCGCTATTCTGGACCCATCAACGGAGATCCATTTCTGAACGATGCAGCGATTTTATTACGAGAAAAGTATTTTTGGCCCAGCTAACAGATTTTTTGAGATTTTTGTACAGACCACAAAGAGATTTTTTCTGAATTTCATGACCAAGGCAAGCCTAAAAAGATTTCGAGAAAATGTTTTTCCCCGTTATCTATTGAAATAGTGTCAGTCTTAGCCATTCGTTCTGTTTTGCTGCGGTTTATTCATATACGATTGAATAAAAGTTAACAAAACTTGACTTTGGAATCGTAACAGCATAGCAGTAATGGGAAACTTTTTATTGTTCCGCATTGAAATCAGAGCCAGTATTTTTAATGCTACGTGCTTTTATGCTATGAAAGACAAGTGCGAGAAAATTCCATACGAAAGGAATTTTGTGCAAAAAAACTGACGAAATTCGTGATTTTCTTGGTGTACAAAAAAATTTCTCCACACAAAAATTTTTTTGCCGATCTTTCTATACACATGTACAAAAAGACTCGTAAAGAAATGGTACGATCTTCCAACAGAGCTATGTCTCATCATTAGAGCTTCACATGACACAAATTTTGTACCCGGGTACCCGTTTATTCATTACCCGGGTACCCGGGTACCCGAATTACCCCGGTATACCCGGGTACATGTTAAAATGAGTTGTAATGTTAATTTACATATATAATATTAGACAGATACACTGTGAAAATAGAATGATGCATTACACACACTCCGTAGTCCCTACTACATAATATTTTTCAACACTTGTGTTGAAACACTGGTTGTGTTGTTGTACACAATAGGCTGCATAGGTATGTATATTGCGAATATAATGCTAGAGATGATGATTGATACACATCATCGACGCACATACGCTGCAAAATACTATACATCACATCACGAAAGCTCAATATTATTGACGAGACAAAGCAAAATTTGCATACCTCCAGGGTTTTTTTTTTACCTACGAGTCACAAGCCAAGTGGCTTGTTGACCTTAAATTTTACAAGCCATTCCAAATATTTGCAAGCTAATTTTATAATATCAGTATATATGAATAAATTCCAATGCTAGGTTATTTTTTTAAAAGAAATGTATATATTGAGCATCACGGCAATCGATCAAAAAAGAGATGTCATTCAACATTTATTCAATAACATTTTAGAGTCGTTAATTCATTAAAATTCAGGAAACATTTGAAATTTTTGAGTTTGATCGAAGTCTAATCTACAAGCATTGTGGAAAAAATTTTCCAGCAAACTATCCAAGAACATAATGACTTTGAATTACATGAGAAATTGACGGTTAAGTCGTCTATGATGACAAGTGAGAGCCCAAAAAAGCTATTAATCTTTCCTGCCTGAAACGCCAGAAAATTTTTTTGGGTATTGACATTCTGCGATACTGGAAAATCAATTTTCCAACCACTTGTTTGAAGAATTAGTTTCGAATTTTCTGTTCAAAGGTCGTAATTTCTGGAATTTCATGTTTGATAAATTTTAAAATCATTAATTTATTCACACACTCTAATGAACTTGGCCAAATAGATATGAGCAAGAAGAGTAGAAGTTTCCAAAAACTACTTCCATGAAGCTTTTGGATTGATTTTACATTGAGAAAGGAATAACCACTTCAAAAAGTTTACAGACTTGACGTATTGATCTTTCTCAAAAAATGTGTCAAGGGAAAAATGTGAATCTTCATTAAATATCAAGATGAAATATTGAAGATTACCAATTAAAACATGAGATAATACGTTTAAGATGATTAAAACTATTAAAGATTAAATGATAAATGAAGGTAGACATGTTAGAAGCAGCGCCTGAGCTAGGAAATAAATAATAATGCTTATTTAAGTTATAACCGGCGTGAAGCGCCGGAAAATTTTGAGATTATGACCTTCTAAAATGCACCAAAATGCATCTTTTCTGTATCCGATATGATCAAACACATGACTCAAAAAATTCTGACACGCCATTTTTGCTTGTTGGACTAAAATTCTACAAGCCATTTTGTCAGTCCATTAAGCCATGGCTTGTAAAAGGCTAAAAAAACTGTGCATACACCTCTACTCTCAAGTCTACATATTATACGTGATACAAAACGGGTATCTGTGAGTCTTAATAAGGATTCATATAGTAATATTAATCTATCATTCTGGTGCGAAGCGCCTGAAAATTTTAGAACAAAAATGAATTATATCGGTATGTTAAAAATAGACGTTATTTTCAGCTGAAAAAAAATAATTATACCACTTATGCAAATGAAGTAAAGGCAGTAAACTTGATTGTCTCATGTCCCTTTTGGCTAAAACGAGCGGAAACTTCTAATTTTCACTATATTCCTACATTCTGATACAGATGACAAATTTCTACGCTTTGACCAAGATTTGTCTAAAATAATTAACATTAAACTTGACTGGCCAGGACGAAGCATCGAAAAATCAAAAATTTTGACGTTCTAAGCACACCTTTTTTGTCAATCTATAATGATTTTCGTTATCGAAAACTTATCCCATATTTGATGAAAATTTGCATTATATATAATAAAAATAATAATATATATTAATAATAATAAAAAAATTAATAATAATAAAAAAAAAACATAATAAAAATTTTGAACTTTCTCTGCTCACTATGAATGGGGTGGAAGCGCAAAGTGAAATTCATATTTTTGGTGTTTCATTAAAATAAAAAAACTGAAACTATGGGCACGATATGCAAATTTCGACATAATCTTCGTCAGAAATAAATAGCCCAAGACAAGAAATCTACAATATTAATATCTTTGTCATAAAAAATTTGTAGCCGGAAATAAAAGGGGTTCCTGCCGAAATGTTCTTTTTTCTTTCATTCCACCTCCTACAAATCAAGGAAATTTACCTTCTACCCAGTCAAAGAAATTAACGTCATGTGCCACAAGCATAAATACACTTAGGGAGTAGGGGGTAAACCCTCCTACCTTACCTGAGATCCTGGGTACTCCGATGGCTCGAAAAAATCGTCAAACATCCTCTGAACTTTTTCCAAGACGACTTTTTTGATGATTTTCATGCATATTTTGTGGGCAAAATAAGTTTGCGGAACATTTTTTTGATTTTTTGCTGACCAACCTCATCCCCACCCCCTCGATAAAAAGTCCAAGGACCTTCTCCCTGGAAAATTCTTGCCGTACATGTATGACCACAAACGCCAAAGAATTTTTGTGCCATTCCAAAATTTATTGGTGCCAATAATCACGCTTCAGCTTTGGCACAAAAAAAGATTGAGAACAGTTTTTTTACGTATTGTGCCCATTGACGCAAGAGACCAAAAACAGCTGTGCCAATGGCACAAAAAACTTTCTCTGAATTAAAACATATTAAAGTTTGGGAAAATATTTTGGTTGAAAATTTGACAAAAAGGTGGTTAAAACTTCATTTATCGCATTCATCATATGTAAAAATCGTACAAACCCTATTTTCATCCATTTACACCAGCAATGTAAAAAGAACCGTCCGAAAATATGGTTTATGAATTGAATGTTGCAAGAATTCAAATACTTATACTATAGAATTGTTGAGAAAATTTATATTTCTTTCATTTGGGGCTTCAAATTTCTTTTTAACAACGATGTAAATATTGACGGTGTCTATAATTGCTTACTTCCCTATCAACTTTTGGTCGAAAAATTGCACCAACAATGTCAATTTTTCTATTCAAATCAAATACCAAAAATAATAATTTCAGTTCCAAGTAAGCCCCACTCAGAATAAACAGGAGAACTTCAGAATTTCTTTTCATTTATAAGTCATGGACAACCTATAATAACAATAACAATAATAGTTTATTCTGAACATAAATATGTAAAGCAAATGTTGTGAAGAAAGAAAAAAATATGTGAATGTTGTGAAGAAAGAAAAAAATATGTGATACAAATTCTTAATTAGTAACAAAAAAATTTTAAGAACAGGGGACGACAGGTGTAATAACGCGCTTGCCCCTTCAAAAAAATCAAAAAACTAATATCTGTTAAATACATTTTAAAAGCTGCAATCTGAGGTACAGTCTTAAATTTTTCTGGAAGATAATTCTATATTCTAGCGCTCCGAATGTCAAATGAATTTTTTCAACAGTCAAGGTTGTATTTAGGAATATATATTAAATTCTGTTGACAGGATTGAGTACCAGATGGGTGGATTGCAAAAAGATTCATCATAGGGTAAGATTCAATTTTATATGTGAAGATGGTATCAGAGTTCAATCAACGAACTTCAGGCCTGTCTAATTTTAGCTATTTTAACTAGTTTTGATAAGACAATGTTTTATCAGCTAGTACTGTCTTTGTGAATTCGCGTTGAATATTTTCGATATTTTGAATAAATTTGCTATGATAATAAAGCTGTACTATTCAATGAAAATTTGCTCATGTTCGGGTCCAATAGTAGTAATTACTTTTTCATTGACTCGGTGGGAAGCACCGAGAAACTTTTGCTTCTCTTGATATCAAGATGCCTAAAAATCAAGACGATTAAGCCTTTGACGACAGAAATTTTTTGCTTATTGGCAGAAGTGCTCAAAATTTGCCATTCCAAATTCTTTTGCGCCAAAAACCATCTTTGGGCACAAAAAACACTGGTTGAGAGGAAAGCACTTGTGGCCTAGCTAGCTTGTGGGCCTGGGCAAAAAGAATCATAATTTCTAGGGATGTTCTGGTTAACCAGAACCGAAACTGTGAAAATGGTAATTTTTTCTGAAACTGACACCATGAAACTCAAAATTGCAAAACTGAAACCGGGATTTTCGGGGTGAATTTTACGGTTCGCACAGTTGTCTTCATAGTTTTAAAAATAAGGTATAAGAGCAGCAAAATCCACAACTCCATGAGAAGATAAAAATAATGCTGATGCAATGAAAACTTTATTCGATAGCATAATTAACCCCTATGCACAAAATTTAATTTTTTTATTATTTGAAAAATTCAATGAAATTATATTTAAAAAATAATAGCATCTCCACTAATTCGTCTGAAACACGATTTTGTAATGACTGAAAGATGATTCCTACACCACTGAATAGCTGTTCTCAAGGCAACCTCATGGCTGATGCACTGAGGTGACGCTTCGCAAGTTTTGCCAAAGTTGGGTATGTTTTTGGTTAATTTGCCATTATTGAAGTGGATCTATGTCATGGGATGCCCGCTTTTTGTTTAGATATGTTTTACATTAGCAAGTCAAGTTTCTGTATGTATTCAATATTCATGGTGCAAAAGATCTCTCATCTTATTACACCTTCTTGCTCATTGAAGCATAAATCAGTAGTGAAAGAAATTCTACTAGATTTTTCAGATCGTCATACTGCTTCCAAATCAGTCCTTTATAAAATTTTCTTCTTTTAAGCTGATATGTTGAGAGCTGAAATTTGTTAAAAAAATTCATCAGCATTATGATTGAACCTGCCTTTTTTCTAGTTTTATCACTCATTATCACTCACTCACTTTTTTGGTCAAATTGATGGAACCTGGATTGTTGACAACACTAAAAAATTGATCATTAACAACAATCATTTGCACAATAGCTAACATCATTTTCCTCAGATCTCGGAATGCATCATCCATTTTTTCATGTACTACAAAAAGAGGAAGAGAACTTTGCTTGTCTATTTGATCTTTAAATATCAATAACTATAAAATATGTGAAGCACAAAAACTGAAACTGAAACCATGGTTTTGAACATCTGAAAACTGAAACCATAAATTCAAAAGATGCAGAATCGAAACTGAAACTGAAAAACTCGAAAAAGTGAAACTGGTCCATCCCTAATAATTTCTACGTTTATAAAAATGTAAAAAGACTGTTTGAAAATGTGACAGAAATTTTTTTCAATCTCGCCTAATCATCTGCCATTGAAAAAATGAATTAAAAATGAGCAATACAAAAGTAAAATAAGAACGGAGAATTTTACAAAGCATTGTGAAGAGAGCACTAGCATCGACTTGATTGGTTGAAAAAAATTCTATCATCAATTAGATTGGTCGAAAAAATTCATATCATCAAGTTCACTGGTTCAAAAAATGTAATTTTATTCCTTCTTAATCGCAAGTCTAAACCTAAGCCAAAGCCTAATTCTAAGCCTAAGCCTTAACCAGAGTCAGAAACTTTGTCAGAATGAAACTCAAAACATCAATAAATTTTTTCAAACAATCAAATCGATGCTAGTCACTGTTTCACTGTTTTCTCCTCGAAGATTTTTTCCACACGAGAACTGAACCCAAAATTTGTTCCTCATTTTCTAAAAATTTCCTATATTTTCAAAAACGTTTATAATGTGGCCACAGATGCTTTTTTCTGCTTTGTAGGAGTATATCCAAACATTCCGATGTCTTTGGAGTCAGTAACCTACAAAAATAAGAAAAAATTAAGAAAATTCTAGTTAGGTCAGTCAAATTGAGCTGATGAATGGCAGTTTAGACTTATCAATCAAATTTGATTTCTTAAGAGTCTTGTTGACCCTTAAACATTTGAAGCATACTCTGCCTCTTGGGCCTTATGGTCTAAGTGCCCTTTTCCTGAAAAAAAATTGTACCATAGAGTGGGGCTACTTTGGACAAAATTCAACTTCAAACTGATGTAACTTTTGATACGACTGATCAAATTTCATGATTTTTTTTAAAAGATCAGTCATTAGGCATACAATCATCATACAGACAAGGGAGGATGCAACTTTGTTTCCAGAACCCTCGAGAACAATTTTTGAAATTCTCTTTAGAACTGGTGAACTACCAGATGTTTAGAAAACCTCGCATTTATATGGTACCTATTTTAAAAAAGGACCCAGCAAAGGTAGAAAATTACGGACCAGTTTCTTTATGTTGTGTCTCATGTACGGTAATGGAAAGTATTATAAATTTAGACCTGACGGCCTATTTCGAATCAAATAGTTTTCTATATGTTAGACAATTTGGATTTAGAAGGAAGAAATCTTGTGTTCTACAACTTTTAAGTTGCAAAACACTATAAGGTAAAAACTTGGATGAAAAACTAGCAACATATTCAATTTATATCGACTTTCAAATAGCTTTTGACACCATTTCTCATGAAAAGCTGGTCAAGAAATTAGCTTCTTATGGCATCTCTGGATTTTTATCTAGGTGGTTATATGGTTTTTATTTAACAGGATTCAGCAGGTGAAAATTGGCAATTGTTTATCCAATCCAATTGGGGTTAGTAATGAGGTTCCTCAGGGTAGTGTGTTGGGAGTTGGGACCATATGTAATTGGGGGGAAGTGTTGAGTGGGTCAGTAGGTTTATCCTCTACTGGCGGCCCACACATACAATGAAGTGGTTGAGATATCTGTTATGCTGTCCAATTTGCATAATTTATTCACAAAGAATATGATGGTAAATAAAGATGGAAAGAAAGGCGGAATGGGACGAATAATAGTTGGCCAAAGGCCCAACTATTTATACACGAAAAAGATGCTCACGTAAAATTTACATAGTCCACAGTGGGTGAAAAACAACACACGAAAATATGTGGGCAAAATTTGCATGCCCAAAAACTATATGCACGTGCACCAGCATGATGTGCTCATGCAAACACATCACTGTCCCCTTCTTGAAATGTCTTCAACTGGGTGAAAAGTGTTGGGGAGCATGACCTTGGGTTGAGCGTGTGGAGCGTCATACTTCGCAGATCTGTTCAGGGTTATCATCTGCTTGAATGTTCAATACCATTGGGGGATAATATTTTCACATTCATCCTGTGTTCCAGATGTTGCCCTCGGAAAGTTTGAAAATTTAATTGCTAATAATGTTGATCACTTCAATAATATTGGAGCAAGGTGACTCCTCCTTCTTTATAAAACTGGCTGGCAATCAGACGCGGACTTTGTCATCAATATTGAACAATGGATTTTGAGGACAAGGATTCTGTTGCTTTGGTTGATGTTTTTCTTCAAAGTGAAGGTTTTGTTTCCACTTTTCTGGTCGTGGTGCGGTAGGCTCACTGATGCTTTGATGTGGCTCAAACGGTAGACAGGCACATTGATTGAACATTATTTCTGCCTGTGACAATGTTTCGGTATTTGAGCATTCAAGGAATCGAGCCAATAGTTTGGTTATCGCTGCGGCAAAAGGCATATTTGAGGTAGCTGTTGCCTGGGCATGGAACTTTAGCAAGCGATTGAACACTTCGACTTTGCCCTTTGACTGCGGGTGCTAAATGGGTGTCCCATGATGCTGTATGTCGCCCTTTGAGAGGAATTTGGTAAATGCCTCTGATCCATATTCGGGCCCATTGTCTGAAACAAGAATGGCAAGATTACTATATTGGGCAAAGAGTTCAATTAAAAATTCGATTATCCTTTCAGCATTGTGGTCGGGGAACAATCGAACTTCAGGGAAACCAGAGAGGTAATCGATGATGATGATTGCAAATTGATTTTGATATGGTGGCATGGCAAATGGTCTGGTGACGTCGATCAGAATTTTCTACCAGGGAGCTTTTGGTAGTGGCAATGGATCAGTCGGAATCTTCGATCGTGGGTTTGACTTTGCAGAATCTTGAAAACCTTGACAATAGATGATCATCTCTTTGATGTCGGCGGCAATACCGCGCCACCAATAGGTTTCATGTAACTTAATTCTGGCTCTGATGATGCAGGGATATCCTTCGTGTGCTTTGTTCATCAGTCGTCTGGGTAACTTTGATGGCAGGACAAATCAATCAGCTTTGAGCAGTAATTGCTGATTGACTGCCGAATCATTTCGAACAACATAATAGGGAGTGAGGTATCTCTCCTGGCAATGGTTGGCCTTCCAACTACATTCATTGACCAATTTGATCATGAGGCACAAAACCTCGTCCCTGGAGGTAGCTTTTCTAAATGTCTTGAGCGAGAAGTTTTCAGCAGTAATTGAATTGACTTTCCTAGGCAGCGGTTGTGACAACTGTGAAAGCACGTTGGGGATGACATTGTCCAACCCAGGCTTGTGTTGAATTTCGTAGTTGAACTCGGCTAGTCATGTAGGCCATCGATCAAATTTGTGGGCTTTGCGTCCACTGCCAGATTGTGCTAATATTGAAACAAGGGCTTGGTGATCCGTGATCAGCCTAAACTTTCGGCATAGCAAAAAGTTAGAAAAATGTTCACAGGCCCAAACACAACCTAGAGCTCCGCGTTTGTTCGTGGCATAAACTCATTCCTGATTGGTAAGCGTTTTGCTGGGGAATGCAATCAGCATTAATCGTCCTTGACCTATCTGTGACAGGCAGGCACCAAGACCAATGTTGGATGCATCTGTGGCTAAAATAGTTGGATGATCCGGATCAAATATTGTGAGTTGTAAATCGTTCCTTAGCAGCGACTTCAACTTGTTGAATGCGGTCCTACATTCATTGCTCCATTCAAACTTGGTTTGCTCGGATGTATGGGTCAAATGCTGGAGCGGCTCAGCATGGTCAGCAAGATGCAGCAAAAATTTGCGGATGTAGCTGATGGATCCCAGGAAACTGCGGACGTCGGTGATTGACTGTGGGATTGGCACATTTCAGATCACATCGAGGCTCTTCAGATCGGGCTTAATGCCTGCACTTGATATCAGATGTCCTAGGAATGGAACATTGGTGATGGCGAATTGACACTTCGCAACGTTGAGACAAAAATCTTTGTTGCTGATGCGTTGCAGCACAGCTCATAGTCACTCATCATGTTGCATGGCTGTGAAACCTAACACCAATGTGTATTCGAGGTAGCTGATGCACCCTTCACATCTTGCAAGCATTCGCAAGACAAGGCACTAGAACATGGATGCAAGGTCCATCAATCCCATTGGCAAGCATTTGTACAGGAATGAAGGGTATGGTAAAATTGTCATCATAAGTAGACGAGGCTCAGGCGCCAATGCAATGTGGAAATACCCCTTCAACAAGTCCAGCTTAGTGAACATTGTGGCTCCTTGCAACTGCATGTACAAATTGTTGATTCATGACAGTGGATGGTGTTGTGGAACAACAAAGTTATTAAGAGGGGAGAAATCCGTCATAATTTGAATTCTGCCATTGGGCTTCAGAACTGTAACTATGTTGAGGGCCCATGCAGGATGTTGTAACTCATTCCCAAATGTCATCTATGAGCATTTGTTCGAGCTCTTTCTCAACTGCTGCAGGGTGAGTGATCAGCACTTGTCTGATTGGTCGGGCTATGGGAATGGCATCGTGGGTAGGCATAATGCAATGCTCAAAGTCTGGAAACTTTTCCATGCTGTCAGCCATGAGTTTCGGGAAGTTGCAGGCAATATCGCTGAAGTATCTGTGACTTGCAGCTGGCATACATTGCACTGGATAGACTGCAGCAGCTGGTGGTATTGAACCAATGGGTTGGACAAAGTTGATTTGTTGTGTGGCTCCATGGATGACTAATTGTAGTGCCTCGATCGTGTCAGTACCCCAGGTCGAAACTTTGATCGTATCTAGAACAAGTAGAGTTACCTTGGCTCAGCGACTATTGTATTTGATTGTCCAGGTAAACTGTCCTCTTAGACCAGCAATTTCTGTATTATTAAAGCTAAACAATTGAGCGTTCAATTTGCTGAGTGGCATTTTGTGTAAAGCAAATGCCATAACAATGAGGCCTCGGCTCCTGAATCAACAATACCACTGGGGCAACAGTCTTTTTGATTGGGATGGATAACACAAAACCCACGTTCAAAGGAGGCAGCGGCACTATACATAACACTTTGTAAGTGGATCATCTTGATGGCTTTTCCCTCGTCACTCGATCAATTTGACTTGCCTTAACATCCCTCATAATACTTTGCAAAATGTCCTGTATGACCACAATCATAACATTTGCTGTCCTTTGCTTTGCAATCAGACAATAAACACATATGACATGTCGAACCACAGCCCCCGCAACACTTTGACCTTGTAGGTGATTGCGGGTGCTTTGATTGATTTGGTGATTGATCTTGACCATGATTGAGGTATCTGTTGCTGTCGAGATGACTATTATTGCGGAGGGCATGGATGTCTTTTGAATCCCCATGGACAGTGGTGGATGAACTTTTGGCACTTTCTGCAGCCTGCTTGATGTTAATGTAAACATCCAGCGTAGTGGGGTGTGACAAAAATAACTGTTTTTGAGTGTCCTGCGAATAGCAATTTTGGGGGAGTGTGTAGGGGAGGTCCGTCTCGGCATTGAAGTTGTCATTTTTACAATCTGCTTGTAAAGTTCACAGCTGACTGAGGAATTCTGAAGTTGATTCATCACTGCATTGCTTGGACATTCGGAACTGGTAAAATGTGACGGGTTGCAGCATTGGTTGCTCAAATATTGCAAGGATGGTATTGTAAAACTTGTTGTGCGGCATCATCTGGATCTGCCCCATAGCTGGTGAATATTTGAACCATCAGATGGCCTCAGTTCCCAGATGGGCATACATCATTAAGTTCTTCCCCACATCCTTGAGCTTCTTGTTGATAGTGCCTTGGGCGTTGGTCAAGTCATACATGATGTCCAGTTGCTGCTTCCATGTCGAAACGTGTTGAATTTTGGTGGATGGGTGCTCCCACAGTTATGTAACTGGTGGGATCGAGATGGCGATTTTCTTCAAAATCACCAAAAGTTCAAAAATTTTCCATAAAATTTCGAAAATACATGAATTCTGCCTTTTGCAGACCACACATGTCAAAATCAAGTCAAAATTCGGATTTGGGGTCGAATTTTACACCAGGAAAGTTGGTGTATTGTAACCTACTGTTGTGAGTCAATTGTACCCTCGGAGGTATCCATCGGCATACTGTATTGTATCCTCGGAGGTATCTGTGGGTGTACTGTAGCATTCCATCAACGAACTTTCTGCACCAATTTGTTGTGTGGGTCAGTAAGTTTATCTTCTACTGGTGGCCCACACATACAATGAAGTGGTTGAGGTATCTGTTATGCTGGCCAATTTGCATAATTTATTCACAAAGAATATGATGGTAAATAGAGATGGAAAGAAAGGTGGAATGGGAGGAATGAATAGTTGGCCAAAGGCCCAACTATTTATATAGGAAAAAGACGCTCACGTAAAATTTACATAGCGCACAGTGGGTGCAAAACAACACATGAAAATATGTAGGCAAAATTTGCATGCCCAAAAACTATATGCACATACACCAGCATGATGTGCACGTGCAAACACATCAGGAAATGCTATGGGAATCCCCACCCCAGAAATCATCGACCATATGGCTAGCCATTGGGTGACCACCCTCCAGTTTTTCTAATCTTATGGCTAGCCATATGGTAGCTGTAGGGACCCCCATACTTTTGGTTGGAAAAATACTGAAAAATGTCAATTTTTCGATAAAAAATATTGATTTTTAAACAAAAAATGGTCAAAAAATGTGAATTTTCTGGGCCCTTTGTGCTGTGGATACATTTTTCCGTTCTTTAAGACAAAAATTACTATTTTTTGAATTATTTTTCGCACTTTTTTCATGAAAAAAATCGAACTTTTTCCTTGGGAGATCCCTCCCCCCAAAATTTTGGGCATTACTGACCCCTGGCCCCAAAAAAGTCACCCAACCCCCCCCCAGACTACGGGGCCCTGTTACATGTATGGTTGGGACCAAATTTTTTTTTTATTTTCACAAATGATATATTTGATAATTATTAGCAGTGAAATTTATTTTTTTGCTGATGATGTGAAAATATTCAATGCTACAAAAAATGCCAAAATACTACAAGCAGATCCTGTTAAAGTTTATGAATGGTCATCGAAATGGCAATCATCTATTTCTCCGGACAAATGTTCTGTTTTGCATCTTGGGGGAAACAGTCCCAAAGTCAAGTAAAATATAAATGATTTTTTGATTCCTACAGTTTCAGAGATGAAGGATCTTGATGTTATGTTCAATGAAAACTTGTCAGCCACTTTCCACTGTAATTATGTATAGTTGAAAAGGCATCTGGGGTGGCTAATATGATCTTAAAACGTTTTCACTCAAATTTAAATGATCTAAAAATCAGGGCATTTAAATCCTATGTTCTCCCCATTTGGAATATAGTTCACCACTCTGGAATTCGTGTTGGATTGGGCATACTAAATGGTAGAGATAGTTCAACAGAGGCTTACAAAAATACTTTTGGTTATAGAGATTTGATACATATCTTACAGTATGATCAAGTTACATGATGCATAAGCACAAGCAGTGTTCATTTTTTTGCCAGACACAAATGAAAATTTTTTGGGGCAATTGGGGCAAAATTGAGGTAGTCACATGTACAACTGGCTTTTTTCCCATTTAGGGAAGAAAATTTTGGGGATAAGGTACAGAAAATATGCATTTTGGTGCATTTTAAAAGTTCATAATCTCAAAATTTTTAGGCGCTTCGTGCTGGTTATAACTTTAATAATCATTAATATGTATTACCTACCTCAGATGCAGCTTTCAGAATGTCTATCTTCACCTGTCATTTAATGTATAATAGTTTTCGTCATATCAAACATATTATCTCGTGTTTTAATTGGTAATCTTCAATATTTTATGATATTTAGTGAAGATTCACAGTTTTTCCTCGAAACATTTTTTGAGAAAGATCAATATGTCAAGTCTCTAAACTTTTTGAAGTGATTATTCCTTTCTTAATGTAAAATCAATTTGGAAGCTTCATGGAAGTAGTTTTTGGAAATTTTTACTCTTCCACTCTATCTTTTTGACCAAGTTTATGAGAGTTAACAAATAAATTACTGGTTTTGAAATTTTTCAAATAATAAAATTCTAAAAATTATGACCTTTGAACACAAAATTTTAATCTAATTCTAGAAATACATGTTTGGAAAATTGATTATCCAGTGCTCCGGAATGTGAATACACAAAAAAATTTTCCAGCGCTTCACGCCAGAAAGTTGGGCTCTCACTTGTCATCATAGAGGACTTGACCACCGATTTATCATCTATTGCAAATTTATTATGCTGTTGGATAGTTTTCTAGAAAATTTGTTCTACAATGCTTGTAAATTAGATTCGAAACTCGAAAATTTCAACTTTTTGTTCAATTTCAATGAATTATTTTTGTAGTTATAAATAAAATTTGAAAATTTTACTAATTGGGTTATTAGTCTTTGGCCAGGATGTAGTGGAACACAGGTTACTTATTTATACCTATTTTTGCTATGTAAAAATTGTACAAATCAAATATTGGCTCCCATTTGGACATGTGCAAATGGGTCATGTTCAAAAAGTAACCCTGGGCACAAGTGATACATAACATAGAGTATGATCATGTAATATGATGTGCAGGTACATTTCATGCACTGCATTTTCCTGAAAAGTTCTAGAACTTTCCCGACTATTTTATAATATGCTGTTCATGTACATTCTACAATCTTTTAGAATATTCCATGATGATATACAGGGTGAGCCAAAAAAGGCAACTGGTACCAACTTTCATAGCTTTCAAAATGGTGAAGCTTTTTTAATGCTGTTTACTGCCGTCAATAGACAAAACATCTGGCATAAAAACTGCAGTTTCAGCCAGGTTGCTCAAATATTGACTGGCTGGAATCAAAAATACTAAATGTCTGTTTTTTTGCAAATAAATTTTGAAAAATTGACAGAAATTGACAAAATCAATGTAACAGAAAAGTGCCATACATCCAGTCATAAGAACCATATAACTACTGGAAACTACAAGAGATCTATTTTAATGTGTCCTGCTTTCTATTTCACCAATAATTTTAATCATTTTCTGATCTGGTGAATAACAGAATTGATTTTGCTTCAATTTTGCTTTTTTCCAATTTCAAAACAAAAGCTCTTGATTTTGGCGAAATTATGTCCATATTGAAACAAGAAGTCGCTGACTATAAATTACAATAAACTTACAAATCTGGGTGATTTTTAAAGTATCATTGTGGGTAAACAGCTTTTCAAAACTTTTTCACAATAGAATAACTTTTACTTTAATTTCACTACCTTCACTTTTCAAAAAATGACCACTTTTATTAAATTTTTGTTTGTAAAGAAACTCTGAAAGCTAAATGCATCAAATTTAGCCCTTAAAATAAAGACAATAGGGCATTCTAATGCAGCAATCTACATTATAAAAGCGTTATCAATTCTAAAGTTATGAAAGTCAACACCAGTTGCCTTTTTTTGACTCACCCCATATAAGCCATTAGCTATACCAAAGTTAGTATTCCAGCTGGATCAATGTTTTTTGCCCGGTGCAATACTTTTTTCCAATTTTTTTGCACCATGCAAACATATTTATCAAGATAATTTTCATCTTATAACATAAATAAAAATGCAACACAAGCGCAGCATTGATTTTCTGATTTGAATTTGGAATTTTGTTTGATATTTTTGAATGAATTTTTCGACAAAAAAAGATTTGTTTTTTAATACTCATTTTAGTATGTTATGTAAAATGACACTTTTTAAAATTTTTGAAAATCTGCCCCCTCCTTAAACAAATCCAGAGTATGGTACATATAGTGCAAAAATTTTTGGAGTGGGAAACTATTTTGGTAATTTTTTGCAATGTGCAAAACAGCTTGCACAAAAAAAGTTCGAGCAGGATATTCACAAATTATCTCAAGGCTAACCTATTTTCAACTTACTCCAGTCACTATTCAAGACACAAAATTGGAGAATGTGGACTTCAAGAATCATCAATCATGCTCAAAGACACAGCAGCAACTTCCTCAGACAAAGCCCCAGATTTGGCTAAGATAATTGAATTGCTAATGTAAGAACAAAGACTATTGCCTTCTTGGAAAGAATGCTGGTGACACAATTGGACCAATGACTAAGTCAAACATCCCATCATTTCTGATATTGAACCAGACTTCAGACCAGTGGGATACCTATTTTTTCTGGCTCAATCAATACTATGAAGCCCACAAAGTTATTGATGATGATCAAAGGAGAGCTTATTTCTTTTCCTGGGTTAGTGCTAACTGCTAAAACATTTGAATTGCTGTCAAATATCCATGGTAATGAAGACATCAGCAAAAAGGAGTATTCTGAACTGGTTGAATCTTCATCCACTCACATCAAGGCAAAAGCCTACATAACTGCTGCAAGATTCCAGTTCAGCCATACAAAAATGGAGCCTGAACAAACCTATATATATTTAATGGGTTGTGGATCTTTGTGGAATTGGTCGATATTGTGATTTTAATTGCAAGAAAGCTGGTTGTGAAGAATCATATGTGGGTAGTTTAATCAGGGACATGATTATGGCCCATAGACCACATGATCAAGTTTGCACAGCAGCTCTTCAAGGCATTGATCCTTCATTGGATGAAATTCTCAAGATTGCTCAAACATCCGAAGCAACTCTCAAGACTGCCCAAACAATCAAAGGTGAATCATCTGGCTGCAATCATAAAGTTCAACAAATGACACAGTAAAGAAGAAAGTGTCAGGTCGACAGCAACAAGGATCTAAGATGCAGCAAAAACCAGACAAATTTCAGCCCTGTCCCGGTTGCAAAAAAGACTGTTCATGCAGGGAATGCAGATTTTGTGAAGCTGTATGCATCAAGTGCAACAAAAATTTCTACATTGCTTCAGTGTGTAAGCTAAAGATCTACTTGAGAAGAAATTTCATGGAAAAGGAAAACCACAGCATCAAGTTCATGAAATCTTGTGTGGGAAGCTTGTCAACAGCTGTTCTTCAAAGCTGCCCAACAACAGGCCAAGGCTCATGGCTTTCATACATGGCTTATCAATGAATTACTTGTCAACTCTGGTACTACATACATGCCCACTCATTGGCTTGATTGGTTACAATACCCTTGGAGGCCCAAGGCTAGCAGACTCAATGCACAGTACAAAAGTACAATGACCTGAAAAGGTCCATCAAATGAATAATCGATGTCCAAGTGGAAGCTCATAGCAAAACAGGAAGCTTGCAATTCCTTCTCATGGATGCAGAGAATGGTGACATTTGGGGCTGATTTCTTTGAAAAATTTGAGTTCACAGTCAATGGACCACAAGGCCTTTTGTGCACAACTTTGGAGCTATCATTACAGCAACTAGCCAATGTTGATGCCACATATGAGAAGCATTCTAAAGTATTCAAATCAGGGCTTGGATTATGCAAAGCCTACAAGTTCAACTTTTATTTGAATCCTGATGCAATGCCTAAATTTTTCAAACCAAGTACATTTTACAATTTTCTAGAATATCCTGTGATTTTCCCTGATGGTATATAAGTCATTTTATTTTGCATGGTCATTCATTCTTTTTATTTTACTGTTTGGTAAATTACTACTGTATTTTTGTGTTAATTAGCCTTATTAAACTTGGCTATTCCCAACCAAGTATTCTGGTTGGATATTTACAAAATTATCCAAAGGCTAATCTATTTTCATCTTAGCCCAGTCATTATTCAAGTTACTTTTGAAATTTGAGGGTATGCGGCATGGTTTATTTTTCACTTTGAGTTCATTTAATTATTCCCCATCTAACTAATTTAAATTGTAGAAATCAAAGTATCTTTCTAATGCTTTAAAACAAGGTTTTTGCCTGACGAATATTGATGTTTGGAATTCTTCACCTGATGAGATTGTTTGTTCAAACAATATGCCAAGCTTTTGATTTAACTTGCTTCATTTTTTAAAGCTCAATTTGCATGTGCTCTTGTCACATGTCCATGAGTTTTTCATATTTACTCCTGCGCTTTTTCTGCATTTAATAAATTTCTTTCTTTCTATTTGACAAAAATCAAGACTTTTTTTCACAAAATTTTTCTATGATCTTTGAAAATTTTTGATTTTTGTATCATCCCCTTGGAACAATGACAGATTTTCTTGCTTGCTGGTTGGAAAATCCAACTTTTCAGTTTGATTTTTTGATTTTAGTCCTATGCTTTCAATATGATTTTTTGCATTTTGTGCAACTATAAAAGATGATTGAATTGACTGGAAAATAAGAACACTTATCCATGAAATAAATGTTGGAAAGATTCATTTTCCAGCATTCTCATACTTCTAAGAGGTCTGACCAGTTGGAGGGGGGTTAACCTAAAATTTTAAGGTGGGAGTCCACAAAAAAGTCCGAAAAACTCGAAAATTTCGAAAATTTTCTCAAAACAGGCAAAAAAAGCTACTTTTTCCAAATTTTTTCCAGTTGGAGGGAGGTTCTGACATTTGGGTAAAGGCTTCGACCAAGTTGGAGGAGTCCCCATTAATCTCCCCAATTGCATGTATGAGCATTCTACAACAATGGAAACAACAAATTTCAGTACTCCACACTGAAAGTCTATTTATTAATTTTGCTGCTTCACCCAAATTTATGCAACTGTTGACTGATTTTTTAGCTGGCTAGCTGATTGAAAACATATACACATTATCAGGGGCGTAGCCAGGATTTTTCTAAGGGGGCCGAAATTTTTTTACAATCAAAAATGGTAAAAAGTGTAATGCCTTCATGAGAGATCATTTCTGCACTTAAACACATTCCAGTTTTTCCAAAAAAAGTGTATGTACACTCAGAAGTTAACTTTATTAAGTACACAAAAAAATCACTGGTTGCAAATATGTATTTACGTAAGGACTAACAATTCAGCATCAACAGATGTTAACCTGTTTAAACAAATCAGCACACAATTTTTAAATCACAAAATCCAACCTACGTCGATTTTTAATTGCGAAATAGTCAATAACTTTTTCAATGCATAATTCGGCAACAAAAATGTTCAAGCTAAATGTACACAAAAAATTTATGTTCACAAAACTTTCTTTGAAAATAATTATGAACATCAATACAGTACCTATCTACAGCAATGCTAAAATGAATCAAATGACAGCTGAGGTAAGCAAAACAGTAAGCACCTATAGGCTTTTAAGCGCAAATGATATTCATTTTACGAAAAAAATTTGGATTGTCCAAGGAGAGGGCGGCCACCCCTCCCCCCCCCCGCCGCCCTCCCTCTCGCTATGCCCATGTACATTATTCAAGCCTGAACATCATTTTGCCAGAAAAATCAAATTTCAAATCATATAAAAAGTTTTAAAAAGATTCATCTGAAGTATCTGAATTTGTTCTGAATTTTTGATCTGGTTGTTCTGAAGTATCTGAATCCAGGAATTTTTCCAGCATTTTGTGCAGGAAGGAAGGATGATTTAAATGACGTTTATAATCCTCTATTTTGCCTAAGCACAGATATGTAAGAAGCCAAATTTTAATGCAATTTAGGTTTTCCTTGTTTCCATTTTTTGTTACCTTTTTATCACTCTTATTTTTGTACATTCTTATAACCTATATAACTGACTCAAAAGTCGAAAATTTGTTTTTTCCTCATTTTTGTTAAATTACTGACTACAGAAGCATGAATATGTTTTGAAAAACTCAGAAATGCATAAATAAAGCATATGGTGGCAAATGAGTAAAAAAACCACATGGTGAAAAAATTTTGAGCTCCTTGGCCAAATGGTGAAAGGATCTCCATGAAAAAAGACTGGCTATTAATCACAACATAATGAGACAATGTAACTCAATTGATAAAAACTGTTGAGGGTTAATTATTAAATGGGAATAGATATGCTAACAGCTGCGCCTAAAATAATGAATATTATACCCATGCAAGGATGGGAAAAACCCCATTTTCGAAATTTCAAATGTGGATTTCTTGGATTTTTTCTTGGTTTTATGAGTTTTTCCAAATTTTACAACAGTGGGTCTGGACCAAGTAAAAACAAAGCAAATGCAACTTCACTGAAGTTTTACTGTTCATAAAGCAAAACATTTTCAGACCATTTTATACCTGATTTTAAAATGAAAATACACAAATTACTCATTGTAACAGATTTTTCCTCAATCCAAAAATTTCTGTCACTTATAGTGATCCCTTGAGAAAAAACTGTGTTGGGTTGGGCCTACTTTCTCCTCATGCGAGAGAAAGAAATTATTGCTTTTTAAGGCTTGGACTCTTTCTCTGAACAACTCAGGATTAAGGAAGCTGAATTTAAATTTTTAAGCATGAATTTCCAATAGAAATGAGAAAATGATCTGAAAAACTAAAATTAGAATAACATAAACAGAACAGATACTGCCAAAGACTGCCAAAAGCTGTCAGCAGCAGTCGTGCAGAATCAAGAACATGATGTTTCAGTGAATACTAATTTCATGTTGCTTGCATTTGCCCTCTATAATGCTCTAAACTTCAAAATTAATTTAGTATATACTTACTGATATTCTTTTAGTTACTATTTGACTCAAAAGTCAAATCTGCAAAAAATTCAATTCTGGGTGGATAAATCTACTAGTACTACCCAGAGGCCAGAGGATGTTGCCAGCCTCCCTCGACATAGTCAGGTTGCTTATATGGGGCCTTAGGCGCGATACTCGAAACTTGGATATACCCCTATTTTCCACAATGAGAACAATGCCCAAACATTTTTCCTCGAAAGACCCCATTTGAAGAAAAAAAATGGTGATGCTGGTGCTCTCCGTGCAATGCTAGCCACTGTTTTTTTCCTCGAAGATTTTTTCCACATGAGAACCTGATTCGAAATTTTTTTCCTCATTTTCTAACAATTTTCCACATTTTTAAAAACATTTATAATGTGGCTACATATGCTTTTTGCAGATTTTTGGAGCATACCCAAGCGTTTTGTTGCATTTGGAGTCAGAAACCTGCAAACATGAGGAAAAAATTGAGAAAATTCTGGTTATGTTAGTCAAAATGAGCTGATGAAGGATGTACTGGTGTTCTACAGGAGAAGATAAAGCATGTTAATGATAGAGTTCTCAAGAATTTCTCTGCTATAAACATTTCTGTGGTTCCGATTAAAATTATTTAATTTTATTCAGTTCTTGGTCATGCCAGAAAAATTTTTGGATTTTCACCTTGTAAAACGATGGAACATAAACCTTCACAACATTGAGGAATAAATTAATATCGAACTGATAAAGTGCTATTTGTTCCTCATTCTGGCGCCAAGCGCCAGAAAAATTTTACAGTTTTTATATTCTAAAACGCTGGAAAATAAATCTCTCCAACAGATATTCGTGAAAAGAAATTCTAAAATCACAGTCTAGAATGATGTCTTCAATTTCCATCTTCAATAAACGCAAAAGCTCAGGTTGCAAATGGTTGAAAAATTCCATCGAGAGAAAAAATGGGTATAAACGGTATGGTTTACCTACCATTTATACCATAAATAGTTATTTTTTAATTACTACAGGTAAAATATGAGCACAGAAAGAAAAAATGAGGAAATTTGAACGACTGGTTACAATTCTGCAGGGTTTTCTATTTAAAAGTATTTTAATAATTTTGATTTTCATCAATTTCTGTGATTAGTGAGTAGACATTTGTTTTTCCTTTAAAATTTCCTTAGGCTTAGGCTTAGGGTACAGCCAGGGTTGGCGGGAATTGGGTTTTTGAGTTGATGGGTTTTTTGGGTTGGAAAATTGGACATTTCTGGGTTTTAGGGTTTTTCAGGAAAAAAATCATTTTTTTCATTTTGTTCTCAGGAATACAAGTTTCTTTCTGATTTAACAATCAAATGGAGGGTTGAGCTAACTTTAGTTGCTGCAATGCAGTCTTTTCTGACACTGACATGACAATGGATTTGAGATAATATCACACAACACAACGAACAAATCAAATGCTATCGTAAATTTTTGTATAATGATCATTTAACTATATTAAAGTTAGAGACACTTGAAAGTAAAAGGCGTTTGAATGATTTGGTTATGTTATATAAGATAATAAACCATGAAGTAGATGTAAAATTGAGTGATTTCTGCACCATTACACATTCTCAGACCCGGTTCAACCACAATTGGAAGTTAAAAACAGATATTCCAAGGACTGATATTAAGAAATACTTCTTTACGAATAGAGTTATTCCTGTTTGGAATAAACCTCCTGAATCGATAATAACATCTAGAAATAGTAAAATTTTTCGCTCTAAATTGAATAAGTTCAATTTTGGTCAACTGTAAGAGCTATATGCCTTTTTGACCAAGCACAGCATATTCGTAAATGTACTGCATATTTATTCCGTATTTAATTAACTTATTCGTTTATTTTATTATATTCTCCTAACATTGCTTAGTGCCGTTGCAAATAAAATCATCATCATCATCATGATCATCATTTCAGGATACTTTTTAGTGCTACTCGATTCGGTTCCTATGACTGTTCTGTTGAGCTGAGTTACTCTAACCGAAGAGCTAAAGATTCATATTCAATAAATTTGACTTATGTTTGAATTGTCTTTTGGCTGAAGTTGATTTGATTTGGTAGTTTATCTGAATATTAGGCAGATTTTACTGCTCATGGGTCCTGAGCACTTATGAGAGTGCTGCTAAAGTTTTTGTTATACTTACTGCTCACAGCCATCAGCATTTCATGAGGTGACTTGAGCAGCTCTAAAATTTTGAGGGAGACAGCAGACCCACCGGAAAAAGAGGCAGCTGACGGCTTTTTGGGTCCGAAAATTGGCTGAAAATGGACTGCTATGTATGCTGGTTGAATGGCTCTGAGCAGTATAAATGTTGAAAAAAGAAACATCAAACTTTTTTCACCATGCAAAATCACAGTTTACAAACAACTCAATGACTAAAAGATCTCGGCAAGTGAAGATGAAGAAAAAATACGTTTCGTCACAAAATGCTCGAGGGTGAACAAAAATCTGCTACGCAATATTGGTTGATGGAAAGCAAAACGTGACCTTCCTTTCAAAAAATTGCCCTGAGAGTATGTTTTTTAAGACTAATAATGGCAAGCAAGCAAAATTTTTTGTCATGTTATAATCAGGGGTTTTCCATTTTGGTGTCCACTGCTATCAGAGCATTAGTTTTCAACATTTGGCTTTGTTCAATCCAAGTTACATAATCGATTGTCATCTTCATCGGTCGAAAAGCTAGTCTTCATAAAATTCAATGCCAAAAATTTTCTTTATGGTGCATTAGTATATGATTTTATTTGTTATGATGAGGAATCTGTGTATTTTTGCTTAAAATCAGGAAAATAATCTGAAAATGTTTTGCTTCATGAAGAATAAAAGTTTAGAGATGTTGCATTTGCTTTTCTTTTATACTTAATTCAGATCCATAATTCTGAAATAAAAAAACCTGATTAAACCCAGAAAAACAAATAAAAAACCCAAAAAACCCATAAAAAACCCAAAAAAACCTCAGATTCGAAATTTTAAAAATGGGCTTTTTCCCAACCCTGGGTACAGCAGCTGGGCGCAGCGCTGTTGAGGCTCCTCCAAATACAGTTTTTAGTTGAAATAGTATCAAGGGTCTTAAAGGAATATAGTGTTGATATTTTTTGGGGAAATTGTGTAGTGGTAAATGCATAAAGTCCTTAGATTGGCGGACCAGGTTCGATTTTTGATGTAGGTAGGATTTTTCTGTAGAAACAATGAGTTGTGTGGAGATTTTATGCAAATGAGTTCCTGAATGCATACCTGTACTTGGAGGGGCTCGGAGGGGCACCCCCAAACTTGGCCAACCATATACCCAACCCCCCCTCCAGTTTGTAAAAAATTTAAAAAATTTGCAAAAAATTGTATTTTTTGGCCTTTTTTGGGAAAAATTTCGACTTTTTTCGACCCCCCCCCCCCCGTCCACTGGTCGTAGGTCTTACAACTATGCCTGAATGCTATGAGTTCCTGGATTTTCGAACTGATCTGATTAGCTGACATCTTGAGGAGTCCAAAAATGCCAGTTTGGACCATAATTGGGAAGAGAACCAACTTGTAAAAAAATTCCACAATATTTTTGGAACACTTTTAAAGAAATTTTGAAATTCTCCTAAATATGTGAATTTCTCGGCCTAGGCAGTCTTTCTATGCTTTGAAAACACGCCTATTCAATTCCCCGTGTTGCAAAGTGCTTAACAACCATTAATTTTGAATATTTGAAAAAATATGCAAATTTTTGACTTTGCCTAGAAATGCCAATTTTTTAACTCAAACTTTTTTCCGCGCTTTGAAAATGTGCTGGTTGACTTTCTCAAGTGTCAAACTACTTGAAAAAGCCCAATTTGAACAAATTTGAGAGTTTCAGCTAAAATATACTCGTTCCGAAAAAATTGAGAGAATTGATGGAAAATATCTATTTCCGGCGACAACTGACTATCAACGATTAGAAAATGAGACGAGCTAACTTGATTGATAGAAAATGTTGAGCATTAATTGATAAGCCGATGTAGATATGCTAACGGCCGCGCCTGATGGATAATTGTGATTATGAATTTATGACCCATGACCGGTGCAAAGCGCTAGAAAATTTTGAAATTTTGACTTTTCAAGTCCACCAAAATGCATCTTTTCGGTTTTGAATTCCCCAAATTTTTTTCCATAATAAAAACCATACCCAAAATTGTTTTCCTCATTTCTAAATTTTTTTCCTCAAAAGACCCCAGGAAAAGAAACGGTGATCCACGGTTTTTTTTCCTCGAAGATTTTTTCCACATGAGAACCGGACCCAAAATTGTTTTCCTCATTTCTAAATTTTTTTCCTCAAAAGACCCCAGGAAAAGAAACGGTGATCCACGGTTTTTTTTCCTCGAAGATTTTTTCCACATGAGAACCGGACCCAAAATTTTTTTCCTCTTTTCCAAAAATTTTCCGCATCTTTAAAAACGCTTATAATGTGGCTACGGATGCTTTTTTTTATGTATTTCAGGAGCATACCCAAGCATTTTGTTCTATTTGGATCAGAAACCTGCAAAAATGAGAAAAAAATTGAGAAAGTTCTAGTTATGAGCAGTGTTTTTTTTGTGCCAAAACATGGTTTTTGGCACAAAAAAATTTGGAATGGCGCAAAAAATTTTGGGCGTTTGTGCCAATTGGCACAAATTTTTGGACTAGTCGAATGCCGAATTTCTTTGATTTTTAGTCAATTTAGGGGCTGAAAAAGCAAAATTTTTTCGGCGCTTCGCGCCGAAGCGCTTACTTAAGTGTAATATTAGTCAAGTGCATACCTGTAAGACCTCCGACCAGTTGGAGGGGGGGGGTAAATCCGAAATTTTGGGGGGGGGGTAGAAAAAGTCGAAGCCAAAAAACACACTTTTTGCAAATTTTTTAATTTTTCCAAACTGGGGGGGGGGGGTAAATGATTTTGGGTACAGGGTTGGCCAAGTTGGGGGGGTCCCCCAACCCCCCCCCCCCCCCCCCAAAGTACAGGTATGGTCAAGTGTCAGGAACCTGAAAGAATTGTACTCGAATAGTAGATCTGTATGATCGCAACAAACTTTGAGATTGTCAATGATTGAAAAATGAATTAGTTAGCTTCTGCTGTTCATTCAGTGTGATTGGAAACCGAAATTTTTATTTTTGGTGTTTGATTCGAACAGAGAAATTTACCTTGTTGGCACAATTTTTCAACCAAAAATTTACGCGACGTGACTTCCGTTCTAGTTTTTTTCAGGAAAAATCATTATGGACTTTATATTTTTATCAAACTTTTGGCATAAAACTTTTTAAAAGTTTCTAAGCTGGAAAAATTTTTTTGTGCCATTGGCACAATTTTTTTTGGCCCATTGTGCCAATTGGCCGACTGGCACAAATGTCCGTGCACAAAAAAAAGCTGGTTATAAGTATTAGCCAAAATTAGCTCATGAAGAATATATTGGTGTTCTACAGGAGCCGGTGAAGCATGTTAACGAATAACGATAGAGTTCTCAGGAATTTATCCGCTATTAACATTTTTATAGGTCTCATTAGAATCATCTAATTTTATTTAGTTCTTGGTCCGGCGCGAAGCGCCGGAAAAAATTTAGGATTTTCACTTTCTAAAACGCTGGAAGTTGAACTTTTACAACGTTGGGAAATAAATTAAAATTCGACTGATGAAGTATAATTTGTTTCCCATTCCGGCGCGGAGCGCCTGAAAAATTTTTCAGTTTTTATATTCTAAAACGCTGAAAAATAAATCTCTCCAACAAATATTCATAAACAGAAGTTCTAAAGTCGCAGTCTAGAATGATGTCTTCAATTTCCATCTTCAATAAACGCAAAAGTTCAGGTTGCAGACGTTTAAAAAATTCCAAACATCGAGAGAAAAAATTGAGAAAATTGATGAAAAATCTCAATTTTGGGCGACATAATTGGCTGTTAACGATTAGAAAATGAAACGAGCTAACCTGATTGATAGAAACTGTTAAGCATTAATTATTAAGTCGAATTAGATATGCTAATGGCCGCGCCTGATAGAAAATAGTCAAGATCGTACCCGTGACCGGCACGAGCGAAGCGCCGGAAAATTTTGAGATTTTGACCTTTTAGAGTCCACCAAAACGCATCTTTTCGGTTTGGAATTGCCCAAAATTTTTTCCATAATGAGAACCATACTCAAATTTTTTTTCCTCATTTCGAAATTTTTTTCACAAAAGCATACCTGTAAGACCTCCGACCAGTTGGGGGGGGGGTAAATCCGAAATTTTGGGGGGGGGGGTAGGAAAAAGTAGAAATTTTTCCCAAAAAAGGCCAAAAAACATACACTTTTTGTCAAATTTTTTTAATTTTTTCCCAACTGGGGGGGGGGGTTGGGGGGGTAAATTATTTTGGGTACTGGGTTGGCCAAGTTGGGGGGTCCCCCCCCCCCCAAGTACAGGTATGCTCAAAAGACCCCATTTGAGGAAAAAACGGTGGTGATCCGAAGACGTTCACAGTAAACTTATACTTGGCACCATCTGTACGTTAAAAGTTCAGTCATCATGTTATTTAGCGCGCTGAATGATAAAATTACAGAACAGGCACATTTTTCTGCATTTTCCGATATTGCACAGTTAGAAAGCAAAGAGTGACCGCGAAAAGATAGCACGGAAAAGAAAATTCGCCCAACGATGTCGAAATCGTGATGACGATTCCATAAAACATTAATTTTATACGCATCCACATTAATATTATAAAACTTTTTTAAAAAGGCATCAAATGTTGTAGCAGTTTATAAAGCCCGGTTCATACTTCTGCTCGTTGCTCGGCGAGCATGCTCGGAGCTGTACTCGGAGATGTTCGGCGAGCACAACGTCGAGCAAGCTGCTCGCCGAGCATGCTCGGCGCGCGAATATTTGCTCGTCGAGCAGAACCCCGCGCACAAAAAATTTGCTCGCCGAGCATGCTCGGGGTAATAGAAAATTTTTCTACTCCTCCGAGCATGCTCGGCGAGCAACACATGTTATAAGTATAGGCACGTCACAGACTGGGCTAATTTATCAAAAATTAAACAATGCGCGCACCATCAATGCCAAATTATGGACACTCTGATCGGTCGATAGTAGGCATGTATCGGGCCAGACAATATCGGGTTGGGTCAGACGGTTAAAATACCAAATCGGGTCACGGGTTACGATTTTGGAAACAGATAAAAAAATCTGAAATGATAGCCAAAGATGGCGTGCCCTTCTTGTCTGCCGAAATAATGTTTGTTAAGAATTTCATTTTTTGCTTAATCTCAAAAACTGATCCTTGAAAACTTTCTCTCAGGTACAAGATTTATTTTTGTCTCTTTTCTATTAAGTGCATGTAAATTAAAGAATGACCAACATCAGTGTTCACAACAAAATTTCACTACAGAACTTTTTGAATACAATAGAAATTATACAACACTTAATTTGAAACAGTATTTTACCTCGGAAAGTCTTACTTTATTGTTGGATAATTCTTCGTGAACTATGGAAATTGAAAGATTTTTGAGCCTACTTTTTCAGAAGGTGAAGACCGAAAATTATTCAACCACCATTGTGTCATAATGCATTAAAGGGAAAAAGCACATTGTCATTTCATTCAAAATTTTTCTTATCACAATTAACCAAAAGTGACCCAAGATTTACACTTGCCCAGTAAGTAATCACATGCAGGGCTGATCAATGCAAAAATTGCCGTAGAAAACAGAATATTATCGATCATAGCTCACCCAAAAAACCATCGGCCGACATTTAAAAAAGTCAATTATCAACCGATGCCAATACATCGATCATTCCCTACCTTCATTGGAAAACTACCGAGAAAATTTTATTTTTGAAATATATGTAATAATGACTAAATTAATCTCATGTAGAACAAAATTTTATCTGTTTTTTCTTCTAACAGTGAAAATGATCAACTTAATTTTTTTGACCCATGACCTTCAAGGCACAGAGGCATCCTGGATAATGGCTAAGTTCAAGTCTTTTTTCATCCTTCGGCTCAGAAAACATTGTATTGGATCGGGTAGCATAGCATATGGTCAAAAGGTCCAATATATCTCTAATCGCTAGATTTATTTGTAGGATTTCAATTTTTTGTTGTAAAGTTTTTGCAATGTCTATTCGAAAAAAATTGATGAAAAATTTGAACATATAGAGCTTGTTCGTGAAAAAGAATTCCTGTTTCACGTTTGATCCCCTGATTACAAGGACGTTAGGAAAAAACTCCATGTTTTCAAGATACTGATTTTATGGTTCGTACCAGACATGCACGGTAAGAATTTTCCAGGAGGAAGGGTCCTTGAGCTTTTTATCTAGGGGATAGGGGGGTGAGCAAAAAAACAAAAAAAAGTTCTGAAAGCTTGTTTTTCATGCAAAATATGCACAAAAATCATCAAAAAAGCTGTCTTAAAAAATTTTCAGGGGTGGTGTTTGACGATTTTCTTAGGAAAGGAGGGGGTGGCCAGGGTCTCAGGTATGGGGCTTTACCCCCCCTACCCCCTTATGTGGATGTATGGTTCGTACAGAGAAAGAAATAATTATGCATTTTAGGAGAAAAATTTGCTCGCGGAGTATGAACCAACTCCGAGCACGCCCGGCGAGCAAGGTGCTCGCCGAACATTCCCGAGCATGCTTGGCGAGCATGCTTGGAGCTATGCTCGGATATACTTGCCGAGCATGCTCGGGGTAAATTTGTTCGCCGAGCGGGCTTAAATGGTCGCAATGAGTTTGCTCGACAGTTTAAAAATTGTGTTTACACTGCTCGTCACCAATAGCGTTTGCTTCTTTATGTTTCCACGACGACAGTGCTTTTTTCACTGGAGGTTCGTTTACACTTTTTTGCTATAGTTTGAATAGCGTCAGCTAAATGGCATCCTAATCTTAGGTTAAGATTCATTTTGGAGCTTTATTTCCCTTTAGTCAATTCTACTATATGTAAAATGAAAATTTTATCAATTTTATTCTTTCATGCTTTAATTCATTTGGTTTTAAATGCTGTTGCCCATAATGCGTTTGTATTTCAGCGGATCCATGACCGGCGTGAATCCTTTCGTTAACAGAGCCAAGATTGATAGCTGGCGATATGGATTTCAGGTTATTTCTTCTTATCACGGACGGTCTTCCAATAACTACAGTAATTCGATGTTTTAGATTCTATTTATGACACTTTTCGTCGTACCATTCCGTCTAACTATTTACGTCATATTTTTCTTTGTAACTTACTGTTTGGCTTTTGTCGCTTCGTTAATCGACAATGATTTTAGCCGCCCATTATCAGGGATCAGAATGTAAGAACAATTTTCATATTCTATTGTATCAAAATAACTTACTTTGTTCAGGTGCCTTTTCCACTTGATGAACGAACTTATAGTATGGGGTCACGTGCTCGGCATCGGTTTCCAAGTGAAAATTGTGGGCGAAAGGGCACCAGCTCACGTGGCTCCTATACTCGTATGTGCGCCTCATTCGTCGTTTTTCGACGTTTTGGCTCACTGTTCCATTGGAACGCCAACCGTGGTCGGTAAAATAGGACTTTTTTCGGCGCCCATGATTGGTAGTAAGTTATTTTCGTAGGTGAACCGATTTTCGAATGTAAGGCCTTAAAAGCTGTTAAGATTAAGCTTTCCTTTCGGGAGCTTCAATCAGGGTTATACCCTTTGTGTAGCGCAAATGAACATGAAGTTGAAAATTATTTAAATTTCTAGTCAAAAAATTGTGCTAACATGTCAATCTTTCTATACTCTTAAAAATTAAAGTGAATCATGTTTTGGTGACACAGAAAATACTTTTTCTGCTGAAATGCAATCCTCTTGCTGAGTGAAGGTCATACATGTAATTGTGGGAAGTGCTATTAGTGAGTCACTGATTAAACAAAATAATTTAGACATTTTAGGTGACGACAACTATTGAATGTTAGCTATACTCCGTTCATTTTAAAATGATCGATACAGCGATCCCATGAAAGTAAGCTCAACGCGGAAAATCTAGTGAAGCTTATTACTGTAATCAGTGTCAAAAATTTCTGGTCCATGAGCGCTGAATTGAGCAGCTAAAATTTTCTCCCTTTACCTTTTTAAATATGGTCAGAATTTCTCGTGTGACATTCAGATGTCAAAAAAAGTTCTCATCAAATCAAAATAATACAACCATCGTGATTTTTCTATGATTTTGGTCTTCTATTGTCATATAAAAATTGAGCGTTTTTCTACAGTAAAATTTTTTCACGCGATGAAAATTGTGTATCATATTGAACATGCTCGTTGCGTTTATCATTTCAAAGTCAATGGAGTATAGTAAATGAAGTAGACGTGGCAACGGTCGCATCTGAGCTGGATTTTTTGGCGACCTTTAAAAAACAATTTTTATGACCCCGAAACCCCAAAAATTTTTTTGCTTGCCCAGAATGTTTCTCGCATTTCTAAATTCGTTCCCGAAAAAACATCGATTCACAACTATCGATCGAGATCAAGAACAGGTCAATTAAATCAAGGCAAGACTTAGCTCAGAATCAAAAGTAAACTCGCTTGCATAGTGCAACTGATTTGACTTATTCTGATGATCAACTACGACCATGATGATTCTTATCTTATTTACGCTGTTACTTTTATCGAAAATATGCTGATGTTTGATAGCTAATAGGCATTAGCGAGGACAGCATTTATCAATACGGTCTAAGAGTTAATTATTTGAAGGTGTGAAGCGCCGGAAATTTTTTTAGCATTTTCCGTTTTGAAACACCTGAGAGAATGTTTACGAACAGGAAATCCCGCAACTTAATCAAAAGGGTCTTCAGGGCGTTTGTTGCCCTATGCAACTCGGCAAGAAAAATTTGGTTGCGCAGCCCATAATTCGGCTGTTGTGTACAAAAAAGCCTGCTTTCTTTTGATCGAAGAACTGAAAAATGTCAATGTTTTTGGTGGAAAAAAGTCTTTCGGGCGTTCAAATTGAAAGCTTCAAAAGCCTGACCGGGTTAGTATCGAGATCCAGTTCTTGGACGGTGATGGATCAAAACACTGACTTTTTGTCTCGGTTATATTTCGATTTTTTTTACTTTCCCATATTCCAGACCCTGTTTATCATTTTTCGCCTAGGAATGCTTTGCCTGACCGTACCGATTATCATCGATCGCAAAGACAAAGAAGGCCGTCGACAAGCCATGGGAACCATCAGTCGCAGGGCTAGCGAACTTTTCGCGTCGAATCCCCAACCGACAAAGTCAAATTTTTGCGGTCGAAAAATTTTCCGAAATGCCGTTATTTGGAATGAGAATTGCATAAAAAATCCGTGGCCGCAAATTTGCATTTTTCCAGAAGGAACTTGTACGAATAGAACTCAATTGATCACTTTCAGAGCAGGTGAGCTTGATAATATATTAGTCTTATCGGAAGTATGAGCGTCATTTGTAGTTCTAAAACCGAAATCGAAATCCTGTGGTGATCTGTGACTTTACACCACGTGTTCAAAATAACCGCTTTATTTGCAACAAAAAATATTATGAATGTGAGACATATTTCCAGAGTCATGGTAGCTGAAATAACGTTTTACTGAAGTCTGACCAAGTTAAATAACTTTCGTGCAAATATACAGAAAGTTGTGTTTTTCAATGTTCAATTTTTATGAACCTTTTCATGAGTGTAAAGTCGCAAATATATATCTCACGGCCATCACAATTTTTGTACCGTTGCTACATACGTCGTACATTATTTCACCCGTATTGCTTCCATCATCAAAGCTGCTATTTCTGACGTCTGAATTCACTGCTTAAATCTCGCAGATTAATGTTAAATAAATTACTACGCACGCGTGAAAGAATAGGTGTAGTCCCAACATTGCCACCATCCCAACATTACCACCGTCCCAACATTGCCACCGAAAATTCTCAACATTGCCACTGTCCCAACATTGCCACCATTTTTTTGAAGTGGCATCATGGATAAAAATTTGGTGTAACATAATGAAATAAAACCTTGTGCAGCAAACAGAGTGCCTTCAAATTTATGAAACATGTGAATTAATCATGCCATCTTTAATTTTTATTATTTTTTTGGAAGTGAATGACTTGTGATGGCAGTTGGGGTTGCCCTTTTCGGAGCACGTTTGCACAACCAGGTCGTTCTGCATGCAATTTCTACAGGTAGGCGGTAACGTCTTTCCTGATATTAGCCTCGCGATATGTACAAGTAATCTTATGCGTGCAAAAAACGCTTTTGTAGGTTTACAAGATGATAATTTTCGTGCTAGAGTTCGTCGATACCTGGAGCACTTATTGTACCTGCTTGGTTGAAGTTTTTGATTGATTCAGTAAAATTGAAGAAATAAGTTAGAAAATGGAGACACCCAGTTTGCTTCACAAAATCATGTCAGCATGTTATGCCCTCATATGAAATGGTGGCAATGTTGAGATAGCGGCAATGTTGGGATTTTTTGGTGGCGATGTTGAGACCGTGGCAGTGTTGGGATGGTGGCAATGTTGGGGCACAATCAAAAAATATGCAAAAGGATAGTAGGAGATTCAAAATCCAGTGAAAGCAATGGCCAACTACACATGCACATGGTCACGAGTCATAGAGTGTATATATAATGAGGCCGAAATCGGCAATGTAGTGTTATGAAAGAATGATCAAAACTTGGTCTATACGTATATTTTATTTTTCAACTGAGCTTCGAACAGAAAAAAATGTTTATGCGAGTAATTAACAGCCTGTAAACACGGACCTCCTTTTTTAAACGAAATTGGCTTAGGATGCTCGGTCATCCCATATTCGCCAATGGATTTCCTTTGTCTTTCTTCTATTTCGAGGCCCATTTGAAATTGGATGAAATATAGTTAATCTTAATGGAAAATAATCACCACGAACAAATCTTACCTGGAAAAATTGGCCGATACAGAACCTATGTAAAAATTTTAAGGAATCACATTTATGGAATAAGATAATTATGCGAATACAGTATCGATTATTATTTTTCTTGATTCTTTACACACCAATTTTCAAGCAATTCTTCATTGAAATGAAAAATATTAAGTGTGCAAGTCCAAAACAAAAAGTTGCGGATACAGTGATCTGTGGAAGATCTTCAGGACTGCCTCAGAACTTCACCAATTTGAGGTCTCTCATCAATCGGCAAATTTTTATGATTTAGATTCCAATCTAGCCTATTCCAGTGCTTTAACCCCCAAATTAAAATTTGATCTTGAAGCTCCATTGTGTCAAAACGTATGATTTACCGTTGTAGACCTTAATGACTTTGACTGCACTGTAGACTTTCAGATCAAAGTGATTACGTTTATGAATATTCTTATTTTGATGTCGCATTTTTCTTCGAAGGTGCCTTCCATCCCGGCCTGCCTGTTCAACCTATATGTTTTAAATGGTTAGCTGATCAACCGCACGACGTTGTATCATGGACGTGGGAAGGAGCTTCTCTGTAAATTTTTCGAAAGTTGTATTTTAGTTTGAAAAATGCTTACATATTTGTCTACGGTGTACAAGGGTACGACTGATGTGGTTGGCGATGTGTAACATTAGTAACAAGCTGGAAATTTACGTAAGTGTTCGAAAAACTTTGAACTTGATTTTTCCGACATTTTTTTAGTATTTACCAGTTTACGTGCCTAACGAACTAGAGAAATTGGATCCTCATTTATTCGCTCGAAATGTGCGTCAAAAAATGGCTGAGTGAGCATACCTTCATTATCTATTTGTTTTGTAATAGCTACATTAATCTTACGCTTATTAAGATACCTGAATATCCCTGTGTCAGAGTTTACATTGGACGATGCAATCTACTTAACCGACTACGGAAGGCCTACGATGGAACAATTTCGATCCCTTTGTCAAAATGCTGGGTAACCATAGTTGCTTTTTCCTCGAAAATGCATGAAAACCATACCCGAATTTGTCGTCTAAATTTTTAAAAAATAATGAGATAAATCAATTTTCTCCCGATGAAATAAAATAATACAAATTCGTCGACTACGAAAAAAATTAAATCAAGACTAAAAGTTGAACGCAACAATTGATAAAACGAAAAAGCTCGTCATTGAAAATTGATTGATTACAAGCAAAAAATCACAGGTCATGGATGCAATATAGATCAATGCTCCAGCGCGCGCCGGCAGATTGATCTACATTCAACATTTTACTGGAAAATGAATTTTCCGAATTCACACTCATTTCGAAATACCAGAAATACCAGAATGACATTATTGATGAATGATTTTATGACATTCCCATCACAAGTTTTCGGGTACAGTACAAATTGTCACCTTCTTATCGTCCATTTTCTATGAGGAATTTAAAAATCGGAGAAACGTTGATTTTTTAGGTTACCGTCGAATAATTACGATAATAAATCAATGTTCGATCGTTCCGCGCTCGATGAGTCGCCTGGTCATTACGTTCGACAAAAGAACGGAAAAACGATCAACGAAGTACTAAGTTGTGGTAGTACGATCGGAAATCATTTCGTGACGTTTGAAGAATTTTGCAATTTGGTTCAGTGTAAACCTGTATCAGCCGCCAGACGATTATTTAACGCTTTTGATTGGGTAAACTACATCATCAACAACGTTCTAAAATATCGTGAAGAATTTTGAAAAAATTCATCAATTTCCAGAAAATACCTATTTCTGAAAAATCATGAGATGAAAAGATCAGTTGAAGGCTAGTGAAAAATTCATATTTTTAACAGTTTTTGAAATCAGTTCAAGTTCAAATCGAAAAGACTGATCAAGATTCGCAATTACGCTTTATAAGGATTTTTAGACAAAATTTCATATTTTTGTTGCGCATTACTAGAAGAAAATTCAAAATTTGATTATCATCAGCATTTTTAGTGTATGGTTTTTATGCTAAATACTATAAGTGTAAAGTGTAAAGTGGGCACGATACAGTAATTTTCACGCTTCTATTTATAACTTACCAAAAATTCAATGCTGAAAAGCTCGCAAAAATGCTTACGTCAATAAAAAACGTCTTTTGTATTAATTGTGGGCTCTAAATCTAAACATAATCAATTCCATAGATTTCTCTTGGTTCAATTCTAATGATAAAATTTTTTTCGAGATCGATCAAGAATTATTGTTCGGAATTCTCTTGGTTTTCGGCTCGTGAATACATAAAAAAAATATATTTCGGCACAAATGTTTTTTTTGTTTCTGCGTCAAGTTGAATGATGAAATTTTCGATTATTCAGATACACTCTTTCCAGGATTGTTCGCCCGAAATTGATTTCCGTGAATATCAACTAGCTAGATTAGCTTCGCGTATAGAAAATGATCAGCTTTATATAGTTATTAGTTGCAAAATGATGTATTTGGATCGAATTTCGAAAAATTCCAGCGAGTTTACTTCAATTATTACGAAAATTTTACGTTTTCCGTTCGAAATGACTTTGAAGGAATGTCGGCGATTCAGCCACTTGTTGCCTGATAAGCCGATTGACGGTGAGTTTAGTAGATACGAAAATGATCATTTTTGAATGTCTAGATTGTTACAAAGAAGTTCATTCCGGGAAATTATCAATCAGATAACAAATATTATTTTTGCGTAAAAATAACGTTCCAAAAATCAGTTTCCAAATTGAAATTCATGTATTCAGATAGACTTTTTGGCGAGCTTTATTCTCATTTTCTCTAGGTGATTTGTTATACTTACTGGCAAAACAAAAACGTTCGATCAGGCGTTTGACGGATCATAGAATCTGATGTGTCGTATTTACATATTATACTAATTACATTATTGTTCACCTTTTGAGAGTATTGTTAAATTGTGTTATTCATTAAGAGAGTTTGTGAACAGCAATTTTTCAAATACACGCGAAATCTAGCCATTCCATATTCTTCAATTTTACTTATAAGGAAGATTCTTCAGATTTACTCCAAATACTTAGTTACGGTGCATTCAATAGCCTTACAGGCACGCGATTAAGGCGCACTTTCTGAGAAAATTTAGCTTCCTTATTTAGAAGCTGTGATAAGTAAAAAATTGACTCCACCTGAAAATCACATATTTGATGGAACTCAATGCCTTAGAAACGAAAATGGTATTTATTTCGTCTGGAAGTCAAAACTCGCATAGCTACAGTAATACAAAAATTGAAAATTTTTTGAATTTTCCACTTTGTGACATAGACTTCTTTCAACTTCAGCAGTTTAGATGCGTCAGACATCACGTTCTGTTAATTTACCCCATATTAGGCGAATGAATGGGCTATAATTTAATGCGAGATTTGATAGTGTAAAGTGCGTATTAAAAGTACAACGGTGCTCGAAATATCAAACTTTGATATCAAAAAATGCTATTTTTTTCAAAAGTCGTCATATGTAATGTATAGCGCAGAAAATTTCCCAGTGCAATAGATAGGTTACGATATCTTTCACCTGCTGACAAAAAGATTGCGTAAATTCATTTACAGCTAGGGGGCGGCACGACTAGGCGTGTAAATACCATCATATAGTTGAATTTTGTGACAATTGTATTCTGGGTTGTGGAAGAATCACAACTTAATAGATTTCCAAAATGAAACATTGAACAAGTTTGGTATGTTGAATATTAAGATGATTCTCATCTTGCATAAAAAATAGAATTCGCTCACTCACAGTATCCCAAACTTGAGAATTCTCACATTGCTTCTTTTTTCTACTTACCAGGCTTGAAATGTATCGGCAAACATAAAGCAACTTTATAGTTATGCTTTCATTGGATGCGGAATACAATGCTCTATAATTTGGCATAGAAATGTTTTCCCTACTTTGCATTTTATACTTTTCAGAAAGTTTTAAAATCTTCAAAATTGGACTGTAAAAACGGTGAAAAATTATTTTTTTGCACAAAAACGACTATATCTACTGCTAAAACTTATAATGACCGAAATTTTCTTTATGCAGTGATAGTTCACTATGTCTCCTAGTTACCTACAAAAAATTACGGAATTTCATAAGGCTAAATCTACAAAGACTGGTGACTATTTTAACCGATAAATTTAAATCTACCTAAATTGGTTTTTCTCTGAATTTTAGGTTTCAGATTAAATGATAGTTAAGTTATTAGGAGTGGATATAAATATAAAAACAAAGCACTGCAAGCTTTTGAAGCAATCGGTTTAAAATGAATCACTTTCCATCTGCAATATATAAATCCCAGGTTGTTCATCGTTACTTCTGCTCCATTTTACTCACGTAAATTATCTTTTTTTAGCTGGATATCGTTCCCGGTTCCTTGGTCTTCATGATGACGACTTGTTCCCCATGATCAGAGACCTGCAACTTGTTGCTCTGTTAGAAATTCATCTCTGGAAAACTGTCCATTTTTGTGCATAAGTCTGGATATCATTTCAGCATCAAACTTTTTGTCGAAACATTCTTTCATGAAATTAGCTCAGTAGAACCTGCTTCTGATTTGCTCTGAGCGTTTTACGTGTTCTTTGACTTTCTAGTACCCAGTATAAGCTTGTAATGCTTCATGAAAATCTGGGAGTAATGACGTCGAACTGACTGCTTCATAATAACTGCATCAGCTCAAAAGAATTTATTTATTATTCAATTGCTTTTGATGGAATCAAGGATTTTTATCCAAAGTCGACTCAAATATCCTTTAAAGCGAGGAAGACTCAGCTGCCATAGATAAACTCCTACTCCAACTTTTGCTTCAATATTGACCATATTGGTGCATAGCATGCCAGCCAAATCAGTCCGGTGTCTTACTTTTACTTTCAAAAATTCATTCGAGACGTACATCTTCCAGAACTTGCTGCAGTAAATGTTGTTCAACAAGAGAACAGACTACTAGCTTCATCTGGTGAATCAAGCATGTGGCAATCGATGAACCATAGAACCAACACAAGTACTGCACTGGCAGAAGATATTATTCTATGAAGAACGAAAATCAACAAAATCAAAATCACGTTGATTTTCCACAATAAGAATGTGCTAATTCATCATCCAAACATGGTAATTTACTCAGACATCTGCTTCACAAAGATTCAGCTCGAGAGACAATGCTATAAATGCATATAACAGAAAACTTGAAGCATCGTGAACATGTCTACTGCATAGGGAAACGTTCGGTCCTAATGTGTTTTAGAAGTAGATATACTCATTTCTGCAGGGAAAAATAGATTTTTCACCCCTTCTACAGTCGAATTTTTGACATTTTAAAACTTTCTGAAAAGTGTAAAATTCAAAATAAGGGAAAAATTTTCATACTAAATTATGGAGCATTGTATTCCGCATCTGATGAATCCTTAACCATAGAGTTACTTTATGACTGAGCCAAGGCATTTCAAGTCTCGTAAATAGCCGGAAAAAGCTAAAAATAGGAGACTTTTGGGGTACTGTAGTTAAGCGAATTCTATTTTTATGCAAGATAAAAATCATCTTATATTCACCATGCGAAGCTTTTTCAAATGTCCCATTTTTGAAATCTACGAAGTTGTGATTCTCCCATAATAGAGGTTGCAATTGTCAGAAAACTCAATTATGGTGTCAAACTCCAAGTCGTGCAACACCCTAGGAGTACATGCATTTTCGTAGTTTTTGTCAGCAGATAGAAGATATTGTGAACTATTTATTGTGTATATAGTGAAATTTTTGGTGCTTCTGAACTGTAGCAGTAGATATGGTGACTTTTGTATCTTAGGACGCGATTTCTGAAAGATTCTACGTTTTGCTCTATTGACCTATGATAAGTTAAAAATTAATATATGGAGAAAAAATGTTCTGAGTAGTTTTACACGCTGAGTATCGTAGCAGCATTCATTTTGCATAAAAGTCAAAATTCGCATAGCTCCAGCATCACAAAGTTTGGAATTGTTACAATTATTGACATTTTCCAGCCTGTATACGTGTTTCGAAATATCATAGCTCAGGAAAAGCCGTACTCCGTAGCCAAATATCCATTACATGTAGAAGACAATGCCCTATATTCAGATATAAAAAAATTTTCAATCCCTTACTTCACACTTTTTATGCTGTTTTAAAGTATCAAAAAGTGAGTCGAAATAAAACTAAAAAGTGATTTGGAGCCTTACTTGAGCACTTTCCCATAGGATGCCGCAGAATTTTTTTTTCATTTCTATAGCCAATAATCTCTCACATATTGTGTTAAAATTTCAATCAAATCAAAGTACCGTTTTGGGAGCTGTAGGTGTCCGCGCATAAGTTGATACAAAAATGGTGTTTAACGCCACTTAGCTCTTAACGTCATGTATATACAGCGTATAAAAATATATAGCCTCAGTAAATGCAGCGTATCTGATCCCATTCGCGATAAAAAGCAACGTCGTTTTTCAATTCGATTCGCAAGGTTTTGCGTTTTAAGAAAAGCTGGAGATTAAGTTTGGTATACTGTATTCAGCGACGAAAAAACAAAAATTTTCGTCCAGCGCTAAATTTTTTTAATTTTTTGAGCCTTAGGTAGATTTTACCAAGGATTTCGGCTGATGCACTAGAAAAGCGCATCCATTTTTCTTCAGAATGCTTTTCATCACATCCAATTACCCAGCATGATTTATTTTTGAGAATTTTTGAAAAAGTAACATTTTTTTGCTTATTTTGCATTTCGGATGATTTTTAATTGGGCGAAAATGGTAGACAGTGAGAAAATATTCATATGTTGAGGCTCCCTTCCAAATGCCCGCCCTCTCCACAGCTACAGGTATGATTAAAATCGTTAAAGTAAATAATCAGTTTTCATGGACAAAGTACTCAAAAATAAGAAAAATATTGGATCGATTCGGCCCTGAACAGGCCGTTAAGGATTAACGGGATGCAGGAAATATTGAAAACGTTCAAATTAGATGAATAAAAAGAAAAGATGTGAGTCGAATCAACGTTAAAATATCATCGATCTATTGGTTGCGCAACAGGATTCCTCAGAAGAGATGTAACGAAAATTTCTCTCTTCAGTAATTTGACTGCAAAAAATCGAAGCTGCGAGTTTAATGTTGAAAAATAAATGTCGGCTGTCTGACTCCGGCCGGCCTATGTTATAAGCTGTGCGAAGAAGAGCCGGACGAAAATACAGCAAGTGATAGCAGATTGCAGTGCCTTTCCAATAAAGCGAAGAGTATTCGAATAACTCTTGTCGTTTTTCAGTAAATGGATTTCAAACAATCACTCAATTTCTGAAATTTAATGAAAATTTTCGAAGTATCCGATTTTTCATTTGAAGCACTTGAAACCATCAAAGCTAGATGAATGAAAATTTACCAGGACTTCAAACCACATCTTTTCTTATAATATATTTCGTGAAGACGCAGCTTGTGTTCCCAGGGACATTTATCCAGATTCAAAAATATATTTGAATGACAGTGCAGTGTATGCACATGTCTACAACTGCCAAAACGGTGCACGATGATGAGATGTTACTTTCGCAGCTATTGTAGGAATGTGTGGACTACAGAATAAAAAAATGAAATTCCTCGCCATCGAAGTTGAAGGTGTTCCGGAGAGCCCATAAACAGGATTTTTCTTTTTTTTGCGTCTCATTACCGACAGTTTAAACTTTTTTGCAGAGTGTAGTTCATTTTTGAAATAATTAGTGCCTGTTAGTTATTTAATAATTCTACAGTACAGATAATAAACGTATCACATGTGGTAGATAAGGGCCACCTGGAAAATGCAGTGACTTCTAGGTGATTTACAAGAGGTCTTGCAGCTCCCCAAACAGTACAAAAATTTTGATGAAAATTTGGCCAATACAGTAAAAATGCATGAGCCGCAAAATAAGAGAATAAAATGTTGCGGCATCCGATGGGAAGGTGCTCGGGATTGCCCGTAAACAAAATTTTTTCAAATCTATCGGCCCACTTTCGACACTTTAAACTGTATGAAAAAGTGTAATATGCAATTATTTACTGTAAATATAACATCACAAGAGAGCTCATTCTCTCCTCTGTAACATGAATATTGATTCATGGAATAAGACCAATTCGATCCTAAAATATTGCTTGGCTAGCAAAAGGGCATTGAAAAATGCTGAAAATAAATCAATTTTCAAACTTTGGCATACTGTATAGGCGTGAATTTTCGTTTTCAAGCAAAACCAATGATACTGTTGTCACATTAAACGAATGGGGAGCCATGTCACATTAACTGAATTTGGTGATCAGTCACATTGATGGGTAAACCCATACCATTTTCCTCAGGAAAATGGCCATGACACTGCAAGTGGCATGCTGTGACCCTGTTGGGTGGCTCCGTTAATATGTTTGTTGCGGGAACCTAACCCAGCTGGTACTACCACAGGAGAAACTATGGTGTACCTCAGCCTTGTCCTAGGGTCCAGCTGTAGAATAATGGACAATGCGGCCGGGTCAGGGGTGGCAATCCCCAGTCCTCATTCACTGAGAATGAGGGGCTGTGCCATTTGTGGAATGGCTTACTGTAAAGGACCCGATTGTCAAACTAAATCCCCTAAATGGCCCCAACCTTAACGGTTCAAGGGCTGTCTCAACTGAGGGTACTCTCAAGGGAAAACTGGCTTAAGGAGGATTCCCACAAATATACCCTCAACAATAATAACCCCTGAGAAGACTCACTAAATCCTCTTCTCAAAGTACTCAGTGCTGGGGGACGGGTTCAAGGGTCTAACGTGGGTCCTACAGACGGCGGTGGAGTGGGTTCGATAATCCGAAAGGGATTTGGCGTGGAGGGTAGGCAAATGCGAGTCAGCGAGCGACAATATCAAAACCTTCCTCGGGGAGGCAACGGGGGTTCTCAGTCAACAGGCCACGGGGTAAGCTCCTAAGGTTGGGTTATGGTAATGGGCAACGCAAGGGAGACTGAAGGTGAATATGTAAATTTATTAGAGAGGCAGTGGACGCAGGCAAAATATGTAAATTTATAATAACAACAACGCAGGCAAACGCAGGAACGCAGGCTGTAAAATGCAAGGACGATTAGGCCCAAAAATGAGTGCAAAATTAAAGAAACAAGCCCTTTTAAAGAGCCCCGTAATCTACAGTATGCCTTGGGCGGAGCTAAGACACACCCAAGCTAACTTCTGCAGCAGAAATTGCTGCAGAAGATGCCTATGGTCACATAGACATTTTCCAGTTCACTACGTTAAGCATTGGGGCGAGTTTCACTCTCCATGCTAAACATATGAACATCATCTAGTGAGAATTTTCAACTAGGTGTTTCACATTGCGAAACGTCCTAGTTTTTACTGATAAGAGGTGCAGGTTGTGCTCCAATGACAGTGATGAGATCGGAGAGCTTATCTTTAACAGAAATTCTGACTAGCAGGTTAGATACTGTAGTCTACGTGCGCAATGGGAAAATAATGAATCGTAACCGAAATAAAGTGCGAAAATGAAACAGAAACGAAGCACAAGATGTACACACAGAAATTTCATGTAAAAATTATAAAATGAAACGCAAAATTAATGTAAGTTACTGTAAACAAAAATGTGGCGAAAAACATAATGAAAAAACATGATGTGAATCACGTGATGTTGGGCGAAATTCATCAGCACCTGACACGGCAGTCCTTCGAAAAAGGGCGTCCTCGTCCTTGTGTTGTTGAGGTGTTTATGTGGCATGTCCGTGGAGGTCAATCTTCCAAGTGGAGGTGATGGTGGGTGGTCAATGATCCAATGGTTTTTCGGTGCATTCTGACTCGTGGAGTTGTGTCAATGATGCGTGGAGTTGCTGATGTCAATTGCTCAGTGTGGTCGGTTATGCGTGGAGTTGCTGAGGCCAATTGATCCGTTTGGTAATGCATGGAGTTGCCATTTGTTGACTGATTTGTGAGATCTGTAAGGAGACTCAAAGAAAAATTTCAGGGGCGAGATGTAAGCTATCGTACAGATGCGCCTGTGATATGGAGTAATATCCTAGTTTAGATGCATTGATCGCTGCTCATTCTCTTCTTTACACTGCTGATCCAGCATGGAACAGGAGTGGGTACTCTGTGAGGGGCACGGGGGTCCTTCGAAAAAGGATGACCTCGTCCATAAGTCCACTAAAGAAGAGAAGAGCTACTTGATAACGGGTCGGAGACCTCTGCATCAAGATGTGGGTCAATGAGATTTTGTGTAAAATCTCGGCTTATTGACGGAATCAACAAAAGTGCCGTCTCGATTACCTGTAAAGTGGAAGGTATCTCCTCTGCTTCAGTAGGCTGATTAGGTGACACGTAGCATCTAAGCTGATGGACATGCACAGTATCTTCTTGACCTGTCTCAAGCCAAATGGTGACATTGGGATATGCCACATTCGTTACAAAGTAGGGCCCATCCTAAATGGGCAGCAATTTAGGGATAAGACCACATTTGCCCATGGTGCCCAGTTTGAGCACCTGATCCCCCACTTCATATGAGACATATCATGCCATGTAATCATTAGACTGAGCATAAGCCGCCTGTGATCTCTCAATCTTGCTCTGGATCAAGGTCAAGGCATTTGTAAAATGCCGTTTGACCTCCATATCATATGTGAAAATATCAATGATATGGGCCAGAGGGTTGAATGAGAGCACCACATCAACAGGTAGCATGGGCATTCGACAATACATGAGCTCGAGGGGGGAATATCCTGTGGACTCATTCATGCTAATGTTGACGGTGAACACAGAATACGGCTGGTGTTCATCCCAATCAGTATGACCTTGGTGGACATACATACGTAGCCATGTAGCTAGCATTTGATTAGCTCTTTCCACTTCTCTGTTTGTCATCGGGTGATAAGCAGTGGAGTGGATTTTCTTAGTCAAACAAATGGCAGTGATTTCAGTCATCGGTTTGGACGTGAAATCAGTGCCACGATCAGACTGAAGAATCTGCAGTGCCCCATGCCTGCAGACGATTTGTGTAACAAAAAGGTGTGCTATGGTTTGTGCAGTAATATCCAGAGTAGCAAAAGCTTCAACCCATTTGGTAAAGTAGTCGATAAAGACTGCAATAAAATGGTTGCCACTTTCACTAGTGGTCATGGGTCCCATACAGTGGACACCTACTCAATGAAAGGGCCCCGTAATAGTGATCAGTTTAAGAGCTGCTTGGGTCTTTTGTCTCGCCGGTTTATTCTGTTGGTAAAGGTCACACCACTGACAAAAGAATTTTAAATCTGCACTGAGGGAAGGCCAGTGGTACTTGTGGGCTATAAGCCTCATGGTATGTTTAGCACCAAAGTGTCCAGCGAGAATGTCATTATGGTGAGCCTCAATAATGGTAGTAACCATTGATCGGGGAATGACAATCTTGTTGGACTCGCGTGTTCACTTCTGAAGGATGTTATTCAACAGGGGGTAGCCATTAACATCATTCTGATCACCGTAGGGTTTTAGTGACCTAAGAATGGAGGCTTGTTCCGGATCCTCAAATTGAGCTGCAAGAAGGTCATGGTGCTGCGCATCCTGTGATATCTCAGCATAAGACTCTGACTTCGCCAGGCGCTGCGCACCATTGGTGGTCATTTGGGGTGATCTCACCAGGGGCTGCGCGCCATCTGAGATCATCATTACATGGGAGTATCGTCCATACTCTCCCTGGCAAGGGAGGGAATTAGGATCAGGCAGGGGTGATAATGCGTCAGCATTACCATTAGACCGACCTTTTCACCGCTGAATTGTCAGTTTAAATTCAGCGAGTGCGAGGCCCCACTGAGCTATCGGGGCTGAAGGGTTAGGTTTCTCCAACACAGCCTTAACAGCGGTATGATCAGTCTGAACAACCACGTCATGTTGAGAGAGGTAAGGTCGAAAGTGCTTAACGAAATGGACAACAGGGCTCAGAACTGCTCCTATCCCCGAAATACTTGCATCAGTTTGAAGTATGAAGGATTTCGTAAAGTCCGGATGACGCAAAATAGGAGGGTTCATCATCAGCCTTTGGAGTTCGTTGGATGCCGCTTGCTGAGGTCTTGACCACAGGAAGGTAACTTCTTTCCATAAGAGCTTGGTCAGTGGCTCGCTGAGCCGGGCGCAGCCAGGGATGAAACGCCTGTAATAAGACATAAGACCAAGGAAAGACTTGATGTCCTTGGCATTTTGTGGAATGGGTAGATCCTGGATGGCAGCAAATTTGACTTTATCCGGTTCTAGGCCGTCCTGTGAGATACGGTAGCCTAGATATTCTACCTCAGAGTGTGAAAACTTGCACTTGCTCAGTCTGTGCTTCATTCCACCCTGATGGAGATGCATAAACACATCCATCAGTCGCTCAAGCATCTGGGTGTGAGAGTTCCCGAACACGAAGATGTCATTGAGATAGGTCAATGCTGTAGGCTACTGCAATCCCATGAGAAGCAGTTCCATGAGGCGTTGAAACATCCCAGGGGTGTTGCAGAGGCCAAAAGGCAGATAGTTAACTGGTACAGTCCAATAGACGTATTAAACACCATTTTCTCTTTGTCTGCCTGGGCAATTGGTATAGACAAGTGGGCATTAGCCTGATCAAGGGTAGTGAAGTATTTCATGCCCTTGAGTGTGTTGAAGATGTCATCAATCCGTGGGAGAGGATAGGCATCCTTTTTTGTGACCTTGTTAAGACCACAAAAATCAACACACATCCAGTGTGACCCATTTTTCTTGGGCACCAGGACGGTATTCGTAGCTCAGGGGGAAGTACTAGGCGGGATAATACCTTTTTCCTGGAGTGCTCTGACTTCTTGTATAATGAGGTCCTTTTCCTCGGGCGCGGTGGGGTGAAGGAAACAGCGGACTGGGCGAGCGTCACCCATGCTGATCTCATGGTGCACGAGGTCAGTAGAACTTGTGTCCTTCTCATCAATAGCATAGAGATCAGTGAATGTGACCAGTAGGTCAAGTAATGCTGTCTTGTCCCATGAGGAAATATTGGGGGATATCACAGCATTCGCTTCGAACTTCTTCTGTTCAAGAATGGTATCAGACTTGATCACAGATCCCCCTGAGGAATCAGTGTGCATCTGCACATTATCGATGGTCATGTGCGGGTAGAGAACTACTGAGTGTGTACTTGGGTTAACTACCTGTAAGGGTATGCAACTGTTAGTCACAGTACTCACAGTACCAGCAAAATATATGCTGCATTGTTGTCCCAGGAGGGGCTTAGGGAAGAAAGCTACCTTGGGCACATTCGCATATAATGAAGGTACAGGTGCAGTAAATTGCCTTAACGAGTGAGGGACAAGGACAATCAACTCCCGCAAGGGCAGTGCACCATGAGCAGAGGGAGAGTTGTGAATGAGGCCCTCACACGGAACCCGAAATTCTTTGAACTGATGAAAAGATTTCTCCCCGTTCAAGCTGACACAAATGAACCGTCCGAGGAAGTTTGTCCCCAAGACTAGTTCAGCTGAACAATTCTCTTTAATTTGGACCTGAATCCATTCAGAGACATCAGCCACTGTCACCATGGCATAGGCAGCACCTAGCAGTAGAATCGGAGACCCATTGGCTGCTGTGGGGAGAGCCCTAGTGTCTGTGAGCACTAAGTCTGGTAATTGGACTGCCAACTTGTGATCCAGGAGTGAGAAAACTGCTCCTGTATCAATCAGAGCTTTGGCTTCCACCCAATTGTTCAGGCAAACTCTGATATGAGGGGTCCTCATTTCAGTGGGGTAGAAGGCTGACACTACATGACCTGGATCAGGTGCAGAGTCACCAAAACTCGACTCTGGTGCATTGGTTTCCTTCTGTATCGGCAAACCGGTGCGTTAGAGTAACCCTACCAGAGCATAACCAACAGATGATTCCGGATAAGTCCGAGAAGTGGGATGAACCTGTACAGTCAGTACATGATCCGATCACTCCCCTGAGCTCTGAGAGCTCCTAGCAATTCAATTTCTGTATCAGAGAGTGGTGGCACCTCTAACACAGGTGATGCAGGTGCATCTGAATCATTAAGCTCACAGAATCAGCCCTTCTCCTGTGTAACCGGAGAGTTTTCAGGTGGGGGTCGCGGGCAACTTGACCCTGACCTGGCCATTAAATGATGACTGGCCCTTCTAGAAGAGGTCCGACTACCTCTGGTTGAACCAGGTGATGAGGCGACAGAGGAAGCCGGCGAGGGTGGCAGAGAAATGGACGAAGTCCTTGATCTTGATCGGGATCCGGACCTGTGGGAGGCCCTTGATAGTGAACGTGATTTCTCCCACCAGGGTTCGACCTGATCAATCTCAGCCGCTGTCGGTAGAAGTGGCAGTTCTACCACATTCAACTAACAGACATGTTGTTCGTAATCAAAAGTGATATTCTTGAATTGTTCTAGGAAGTCCAATCCAAGAATCAGATCTACCGGCGCTCAAAAAGGAGACATCCTCTTACACACATGGAGATGTACATCCACTCTTGCGTGTGGCTGTTGGGTTCCAGGCAACATGATCTCATACGGTCCCGATAGAAGCATATGAACAGCCTTCCCATTGATACTCATCAATGGGTTAAAGTCGTGATGTTGCTGGAAGGCAATCCCCCCTTCAGATTTCTTTAATCAAGGCCTTGTAAAGGCCTTGACTGATGATAGTCCATGGACAACCAATAATCACATGGTTTGCTGCCAGACCAACACCTTCCAGAGAGGCCTTGATGTCAGTCCCTACCCCTGCAACTGCCTGATAGAGCGAATCTGGTTGTAGGGATAGACCAGTGGTAAAGTTTACCAACTGGTTTAAGACCCCTTCAATTTGCTCAGTCTTGTAAACATATTGTTTAAAGAAAGCAAAACTTGAAGGGGTCATCGCCAACTGATCGTGAAAGAGCACAGGCATGTCAAAGTGAGTGAGGTTGAAGCGCTGTTTCCAGAAAAGTTCAAGTGGAATGTGGCTCACATGGACCATGCCAGACTCAGTAAACCAGCCCGAGCAATTTCGGAAAATCCCCGTAAAGTGATGGTCACTCCGCACTTTTAGGCTAAATTTAATCAGATCGGGGCCACCGAGGGTAGCAGAGTAAATAGTACCACCAACCTGTATGGATAGATACTTGTAATAAGTGTCTCCCACCCGGTACAAGTGGGAGACATAGGTGGTGTTGACCTTTTGATGGGGCCATATCGTCAGTGCTTCACCCATGAATTCTGCCATCAGGTCATTCCTTTGCAGAATTGCCCAAGCTCCTAGTGTAGGGTCAAAACGAAGCAACTGCCCAGTCAGATCAAGGTAGCGTTGAGCCTGGGAGCAAAGCTCAAGCCACATGAATGGAAAATTGTTAATTTCCCATTCTTTGATCTGCTGAGCCAGGTAGTTCAGCTTGGCATTGACAGGGTCAGGAGGTGAGTCCTCTGCCAATCTGAATAACCTTTGGGTCATATTAAATCTTCCGTGGATGCGTAGAAGAAGATCCTGATCCACCCGCACTGTGTTTAACTAGAGGTCAGGACACAACCCGAAGAAGGGAGAGTTTCCCGGAATCTTCAGGGCAACTTGCAAATCATCGATGATGATGTGGTTCCCTGACACAGACGCAGTGTAATTGCCCTGAGGACGATAATGACACTGTGCTGTAAAGTTTGTTGCAGTCCAAACAATTACCACGTCTAGAGTAGTGCATTGACCTGCAGTGGGACTGGATCAACCTACATCTCGTAAGGTACTTAGAGTTGTAGTGCCATCCCACAAAGCAACCTGTCCCTCCTCGATGAAGAGGTTAGTTGCCATATTGCAGAGGTCACTGCAGCACCATGTGTACATCACATTCAGTGTCTGGTTTGTGCTATAAAAGCCAGGATGGATTTCCACAAGCTACCTCAGTGTGATGCGCTAGCCTAGAAGCCACAGGCACTAGATGCTGAGTAGTGATGATGTCTGCAGTGATGCCCCTCGATCTGAAGAAACCAGTGTTGGTGTAGACTTTACAGTTATGTAATGTGCATTTCCATGCTTATGTAGTGATTGGATCAGAAATAGGAACATATACTGTGACATTCATGTGTTGTGGGTTCCATGAAGATTTCGATGGTTTACACTCTACTTTTTGGGGTAGCTCAAGTGGGTGACTGCTTCTTGAAAAACCACAAAATTAGTACTGAGTGGCATGTACTGCAGAAATTATTCCTAAGAACAGTAGTGTCACGAAGGCCCAATTGATTGTGTACAAGCTACTTACAAACGATGCTCGTAAATATACACCAATATGTACAGTGTCTGCCCGTCGGGGGGTTTCATTCTTCGTTGTCGTCGTTGGATGATATCAGCTCCTCGCCAGGTAAGTCAATGATCAGGCCCCCACAGGGCTGGATTTCGCCAAGAACGCCAATTTTCAGGGACTGTGGGGCTGTTGCCATTGGGAATAGTGATGCCTCGATGACACTGACGTCATCGTTAACGGAGCGCAATGTTTCTCCAAAGGCGTTGGTGACCTTGGTTGGTGATCTGGCAGCAGCCAGTAGTTGCTGCTGGGCAATCACGGCCAGTGTTTGGGCTCCTGTCGTTGTTGTTGACCGTAGGGCGGCAACAACTGCTGTGGGCTGTGCATTGCGACTCCCCTGTTCCACAGTGCGGCAGATGGCGTCCACTGCCGGTTACGACGGTTCACCGTCCAACAGGATCTTGTCCACCGGGGTGGCGCAAATAGTTCCATCCCCGATAAACTTGAGCGCCTGTCGAGGGACATCAGACCCCAATGTCGGCAGCCCCGCTGGGGCTGAAACCATCACGTCGGCAGCCGTAAGCGCCTCAACCTCGAAGGGCTCGTTGAGTAGGGCCCATGGGAGGTGCAAATACTTCTTGGCCAAATCCATTGACCAAACTGCCTGCATTGCTTCGGTGACGGATAAGGAATCTGTAAATTAGAAATCATTAAAGCCAGTGACTTATGAGGATATCTGATTTTCAGACCTGAAATGTCAGAAAAAGAAGGTAGTATACCTAGCAGATTCATTGATTCCATTTGACTGATGACCTCCAGTGCGGAGTCTGTAGGAATTCCGGGCGGCGGTCCTTGGGCGGCAAAACGGGCCGAAGGCACCGGTGTACCTTCCGTCGGTCGATACGACGTGACCATGCTGACCTCGCCAGTCATTTTCAGCGTGGTTGATGGGTTTATGTTGACCGGCGTCCTGTATTTCGGCAGCGGCGGCAGCAATGCAGAGGACCTTATCAGTGCCGAAACCACTGCAGCAGCTAAAAATCCAATACTGATTACACAGACAGGATAACACAGTTGTGAAGGATCCGCCAGGTGTTCAGCCAGAACTTCATCATCCAAATCAAACAGATCTGGGTGAGGAAAACCGTCGGTAGCCCCTACAGCATTATTTTGCAGTCGGGGTGGCGGATATCGGTTTCCCGTCCTGTTAGGAGGTGGATTAGCATGTTGCCGAAAATTCCCACTTCTCCCCTGAGGAGAGTAACCAGCATTATGAAAGTTAGTCTCACCAGGCGTTGCCGGATTCAGATGTGGGCAGGCCGTGGCCCTGTGCACCTGTATTTGTCGGCAATGGGGACAGGGTCTCTTGCATCAGTCAGTGGGGTGCGCCCTCGTTTGACAAAAAATAGCAGCGGCTGGCGCTCATGGCGGGGGTGTTGCTAGAACCGGCGCTGTCGGGATGTTGGGCCAGGCAACTAGGGTCATTGTGGGTGCAGCATCCATGATAGGAGCACATCTGTAAATGTGCTCCTGATGGGCGATCCCCAATGTTTTGGGCACGCGCCAATGATGTCCTTGATGGCATCAGATTCCTCAGAGGCAGTGCCATTTGCTGAGCCATAAGTCGTGCAACGTGGGCCGTAAGCCGGGCCATCTCTGATTGTAAACGTCGAATCTCGTCCGATGGTGTTGCTGACGGACGTTGAATGGTGCCCCTTTGATTCGACATTGACCTGACGTTGTCGGAGGTCTTTTGTTCTGAAGAGAAAACAGCATTAGATGGGGCAGTATACCTAATCTCATACCGAAAAATCTGTGATTCTGTGTAACAAGCTGCTTTGAGAGTCTCTTCAAGAGTTGTAAACTCCCTGAACTTAATACTATCTCAGAGGACTGGTTTCAGCCCTCTCAGATAGATAGGTTTTATAATTGAATCCCTAATATCAGTTGTGAGATCTGGATAAGCCACCCTGGATAGTCTCTTAAGGTGCTCAAGGTAGACTATCGCAGACTCAGTCCGCTTCTGCAGACGATCTTGGATCAACTGCTGAGACAGATCTGAGTCATGCTCTACCGGAAAGTCTTTCCATAGAAAAGCTGTGAACTATTCATAGTGGGTAGGCTGTGGAGTACCACTGCTGAAGTCCTGGTAGGATGCAAGAGCAGGATCTGTTAGGCAAGACTCCAAGAATGCGATTTTATACGCATGATCTGCTTCAGTTACGCCTTGAAGGGTAAAGAAGTGGGTCAAGTGAGATATAAAATCCATTATAGACTCTCCAAAAGCGCCCGAAAAGGCAGGAGGGGCCATGAAGCTGGACACAGGAGGGTGCCTTCTACCATTCATGGCCTCCAGCTTTTGGTTGAGTGGTTCAAGGGCATTCTCAAATGCAGCTTGGACCTTATTTTCAATCTGTGAAGGTAGGTCAACTTCTGACTTCATAGTTGAGGGTTTGTCTTCCTGTAAAGTGGCTAAGACTGATAATTGTGCCTTTGAAGCTATCTGATCAAACTGAATAGAGAGAGGCTCACTTATCCGCTTAAGCTTAGTACTAAGGCGGCAGGAACGTCTAAGTGTCTCTATTTTGTGAAAGTAGGGTAAGTGTTACTTTTGTGGTCTCACGTGGAAGAGGCGCGGGAATTACGAGATTGTTTACACGACAGCATTTTTGAGGCTTTAACGCTTGTTCTTTTCAGTAACTAGCAACCACTCAACGATGGGGCTAGAAAAGAACATGGTTTTAGCCCAAGAAAGTAGGCTGACACAGAAGGGAATTTATCTGGTCACCAATGTACTTATAGGGATGACCCGAGTGAGAAAAGAAGGGGAAATATATGTCTCAACTTAGTGAAGAAAAAGGGGCCAGGCCCAGTTAATTTAAACCAAAATGAACATAATTTGGATGAAATGGTGGTTTCCCAACTGAAGAGAATAAGACGAGAGAGGACTCGTGTGTACGGACAAAAACTTCTCAAAAAGGATTTTATTTGGAAGTTAGGTCTGTTGAACTAGTTTACAAAACCTTGGATTTGGGAGAACTCCTAACCGACAAAGTTCTACTCACCAGGAGTAGCGCGTGAAGTAGCTCAGGAATTAATAAGTAAAGGGGGACAACTTAAAGTAAACTTAATGAGTGTACATAGATAGAGACAAAATTAGTTTACACACCAGACTACGCAAAGGGGATGCACTACTACGCAATTGACCTCGCTTACTAGGAGCAATTGGGATCTCTGAAAAATGCGATGACTAGACAGGAGGTTCCCAAAGGGATGACATTCGCATGTATTTTACAACCATGCCCAAAATGGGAATTCACATTTTGAACAGAACAGGAGCTCTCCAGGAGCATTATATACAGCTGGTGGCCGGGATTCCAGTCACTGAGATGAAGTGAGGATGGCTAGGTCATAAGTTGAGGCAAGAGCACCAGGTACCAAGGTGCTATTCTGACACAGTCAGTAAATGGGTGGCATGGGGGTTCTTGGCCCAGCTGTGCATAATGGAGGTGGGGATACACAGGCTTCCTCCTATGATTCGAAGCCGAGCTCAAAGCATCTTGAGATCAGGAGTACAGTCTGTCTCGATTAAATGAGTGTAAAGTGAGGAGCTAAGGCGGACTCAGTTGTAATGTGTTTAGGAGGACTCGAACACCTTCGCTTAGATCGACTAGCGGCATATTATGCTATCTGAACAACCAACTGAGGCGGACTGAGGATTAATGGGGGACTCTAGTGCGGACATTATTAGGCCAGCTAACAAAGGCGTTTGAGTGTAAAGAATGATTAGAGGAGGCCTTTTACACTTCAGGCCCAACTGGTGGCTGTGCCGTAATTCCTGAGGAATTATTCTGGGGGGGACACTAAAGAAGATCATAGATGAGAAAGAAATGTGAGCAATTTAAATAGGAAATTTACAGGAAGGTTGTCAACCCTTGCGATTGTTAGACACAGGCAGTACCGACTGCAAATGCCTAACCATTGCATAAGTTGAACAACCGACCCAGCTGAGGCGGAGTGTAACCCATTCAAACCTGCAGTTAAAGCTTTGAAGGTAGTCACGTGCTGATCAATCAGTGCCGCTACCCGGGCAGACAACCTGATCAGTATCACAGACTGAGTGCATCTCAGGTTGAGTTAGCCTGTTGACTGATGTTTCCCAGGCATCAGTGAGATGCAAACGCAACCCTTGGACAAGAGCCGTAGGTGAGAGGGTCATATCCCATCAATCACCTATGACTCAAGTGGCATCTTGTAAACCCACAATAACCCGGTGCTGACATCAAAACCTATGATATACACCACCATACACTCGGTCCTGACCTCAGGTGACTGGGATGTAAGTGCCATAGTCTCATATTGCAGTATGTACGCCAAAGGTAAGAGCCTACGGCCACATACCCCTTACGGCAACACAGAGCATTGCCATTGCTGATGCCAGAATAGGACTGTAAAGTCTCAATTCAGATACTGGAATAGAAACATTATCATTGCGGACATCAGTAGATAGGGCCCTAAGGCCAGCAACCTTGCTACGGCAACACGGAGCATGGCCGTTGCTGTCAACAGTATGATTTGGTTTGTTTGGCTGGAAAATGAGCAACTTGGCTAGTGCTCAGTGAAGATAAGAAAAATTTTGAGAAAGTTTGTTGACACCAATACCGGACACAGATAACAAATCAGGACCACACTTGATGTCCAGAATCAAGAGTGGAAGGAGTACTGTATCTCGTGATCAGAGATCCCCAAACCTTCAGGGGCTGTAAAACCTCATGGGCTGTGATACTCAAGTACCTGTACCCAGGTATACTGTAGTTAGAGTACCTGCAAATCGCAGTCATACTGTAACCAAAGAGCCATATGGGGTACAGTAACCTATCAGATCAGTAGTAAGGCCGGACCGTATAGGTCATATGGTTAAGGATACCCCTATCTTTTGTGTATGACCTATAATTTGTCATTTTTGGCCAATTTATGGGTCATATGGTAAGCATATGCAGTCGATTTTTTGTCCATTTATAGGTCATATTGTTAAGCATACAGGTTCTAGAGTTACCGTAATAGTGGAATTACAGTAATATTTCGATTATGGTAATAGTGGTATTAGGGTAATAGATGTGTTACTGTAGGTGGAAAAGGAAAATTGATGATGACCAGAAAATGGAAAAAGAAAAACTGAAGTGAACAAAAAATGGAAAAGAAATAAAAAGAGATTGTGTATAAAAATGGCTTCCCCACCAGCAGAGGAAGCCTTTCAAAAATTTGCGCCCCTGGACCCCCTTTGACAAAAGGGCGCCATCTGCAGGCATAAATATGTTCAGAGGTCCCATTCCTGAACAATCCTTCAAGTCAATAAATGTAAGAATGGTCAAACTGGTCAGTAATGGTCTGTTTAATGAGTAAAATCTTGAGAGAGTCAATACGTGATGAAACATTATCCTTACGGGTGCATGCGTATAAAGTTTGATTGTCTGCCAAAAATGACCAAGAAGGTCTTTTATAAAAAATGACCAGAGTGAGCTGGTCATAAAAAGCATGTAGCCAAATAAGGTCTTTTATAGAAAGATGACCAGAACGAGCTGGTCGTAAAAAGCGTGTAGAAAATTTGGAAAGTTGAAAAATCTTTACATATCAAAAGAAAAAATTTTCAATTCAATGCAGCATACTGGTTTATTATAAAACTTTTGAAACACTGTATTATTTTTTATTGCAAAAATACTGTAGTCTAAATACAAAAATAATAATGATAATGTGAATAAAAAGATGGAAAAACAAAAAGAGAGCATTTATAAAAATGACTCCCTCCACCCACTGAGAAAGTCTTTCAAAAAAAGCACCCTGGGGCTCCAATATAAGAGGTGTGCCATCTGCAGGTTAACAGAATAGCTAATCGGAAGCCCTGCATACTGAATGATCATCCAAATTAGAACGGTCTTTTAGATCAGAATGCTCAATTCCACATATAAAAACTCTAAGAGTCCATAAAACTTGAAACATTATTCCTACCGGTTTATACTTATAAGGTCATAAATGACCAAATTCTTTTATAGAAAAATGACCCAAGTGAGTCGGACATAAAGCGCATGTACAAAAGTGAGCACTTGAGATGCAAAAATATTCTAGATATAAAAACGTAATTGATACCACAAAAATATTGGAAGAAAAGAAAAGAAAAGAAAAGAAAGAAAAAAGAAAACACAGGATGTATATATATATAATTGTACTAGGAGGTTAAAGGTCTACTAAATCATCAAGGGTAGCCATACATGAACGTTACTCTGCGTATAGAAAATTGATACATTATATTGCATAATGATTTATGCAGGTAGATACGATTTTGTATACAGAGTGTTTTCCAGAGCAAACATAGAAAGGTTAGACAGCTGAAGCCATTTAGATCGTAAAAACAATTAGAAATGCTAGAAAAGGTCAAAGGTACATGGTAGCAAGAGATGCTTCACCAGAATAATTAAGGTGGTGATTATTGTTATTTTGATAGTTTTCTAGAATAAACTAGAGCCGAGAACCTTCAAAGAAAAACCAGAAAGATTCAACCAAAAAAGCAGAAAAAAACTGGAAAAGGTTTAATGAGGGTAAGGAGGTATAAATAGAAAAAATAGAAGAAGAAGAATCATTCTTATTTTTGTACTTGTGCGACACCAGACAGTATCAATGGAGGCCATATTTGTTACGTTCATTTCGGCGTTAAGAGCCGCCTACGAGGCTTACGGTATGCTGATTTTACAAATATTTTGATTTAAAAATTAATATGGATGCTTTCTTATAATATTATTATTAATTTAGAGCCATTTTTAACGACGGCCGACATCGACATGTGGGCATCCATCTTTTGGGAGGAGGTGTCGGCGGAGTTCAAGATCTGGTGGAAAAGCCAGCGAGGGGTTGAATATTCGGCTGGACAGAAAGCCTTTTGGGGTTTTATGAAACGTCTACGCCGGATGTTCGAAAACCATTCGCTGGCCGACGACCACCTAGCCTCGCACCTGTGGAACATCCTCCCCCCGGGTGCGAGGGCTGAATGGGGAAACGCAGACGATCGTTACATCGAGGAGAGGATAGGGCTGGTGCTACCGCGCTTCTAGTAAGTTCTGATGTTATAGTTAAAACATGTCTTAGATATATAAATTTTATAGTTAATGAGAGTAAAAATTGTTATAAGCTTTTACTACAATATTTCAAGATAAATATGTATAGGTTAAATTGTGCTAACCACAATATGTTACAGCTTTTTAATTCATGTATATTAACGTACAGTATATAGCTGACTTGTCTAAAACTTACCAAAGAACGTTTTTAGAATATTCTAGAAGCTTTCAATTATTTACACAATTTTATACGACAAAAATTTATGATAAAATAAAGACTGTTGATAGATTTTGTACCTATTAGTTAGCAGTTAAAATAATATATTAGAGTAAAAGTTTTTTGTTTAACTAAAATAGTTTTTAAATTTTGTAAAAATTTTAGTGGATATGCCTGAAACCTTTAGTGAGGTCTGTGGCGGCGGTGGCGGCAGTGGTGGTGAAGGATGTTTAACGTATATAGTATCTATGTAAGTAAAAGTTTTTGCAAAATTTTTAAAACTTAATGTTTTTATTTCAGGTAAAATTTGTATATATATGTATATTTATTATTCTATTTTGTTTTAAATTTTGTATATATGTATATTTATTCTATTTTGTTTTAAAATAATAAAATTAAATTAAATTAAAATTTATAAAATTTTCATTTTAATGCATTTAATAGTAGCGGTTGTTTCTTTAGAGTTCTGCTGTGTGTGTGTGTGTGTGTGTGTGTATGCGCGTCAACTTTTGGAATATGAAAAAGGGTTTACTGTAGTCAGATAATTAGAGATGTATGAGTGAGCGAGCTACATGTAGAGAATATGTACAAATTGCATAAAGTATAGTGGTGCTCCTATTGAGATTTGTTGTATTATATAGCTTTCTACATGTCTTAGGGTAAAAAGAATGTGCAAGATAATTACAGAGTACTGTAGAACTAAAGGAGAGAATAGAGGAAAGAAGGAGTAATAAAAGGAAGTTCATTTATAATTAGAGATAAATTAAAAGAATATTTCTAAACAATAGCTAATGAGATGGGTTGTATAAACAACAACTATAAGTGATTTTTATTATTATAAAGAAATGAAATGTACATATAAATATATAGCGCATTTAAATACTATAATCCGTAAAGGTTTCACGATTTTTATCAATCATTACGAGAGAGTCAAATTCTGCCTATATAAGTGCTTCAATACCACCATCTGGTATATCCTCTCCAAAATTCATCTGTAAACTGGTGGTTCCTTTACGTACGAGTTCCCAAAAATCACCATCCATACGGCAAGGAGTCAAATCAAAAACAAAAACTGTGTTATGCGTTGTAAAAGAATTTCGAGTAATTTCATTGCCCTTGTTATCTGTACCAATTCCTACACCTTCAAATAATTGTATAAAAGTGCGCAAATATTTGTTTTCTTTAAAATTTAACATATAAGGTGTTGTAGGTAATGTTGTAGTACCGCTTGTTATTTTAATTTCATTTAATCCGAAATGCTTAAAGTTGAAGGGGCTTTGATAATAATCACCCCTAGCAGCCGCACCATCAATGAGCACCACAATGAGACGAGGAGGTAAAGGACTTGTGAACAATGAGTTCAGAGGAGCGGAGGGACGACTAGTTGTTATGTATAGACTTGTAACATGACATCGACGAATAGGGTATTTTGTAGCTGTATTTTGTAACATGGATTCAATAGCTAGATTGATATTATCTGCAACTTCAACTTTTTTAATAAATAAAGACATACTTTTAACCTCGACTTTATAAGCTTCCTTGTCAGTAGATATAAATTTTTGCAAGCAAAAATCATCTCTGAATCTAAATCAATTTTCAAGGTACATTGGTTCAATAGAAGACGTTCTTGCATAAATAGATCGGCATGTATAGGAGCCATTAATTCAACAACTGCACTGTTTTTGAACATCTGAACTCTTTCCAAAGCACCCTTGTTTTTCTTTATATCAAGAACATCGCCATTTTCAAAAGCATAACCAGCAGCTGCAACATGTGTCGACTTAGCATCACGACCATAGTTCAATTCCGTTTCCAAATAAGATCTGTAAGGGTATCTATCCCCACTAAGATGTTAAAATGTTAAGATTAAAAAACGTGAACATACATTTAATTATAAAACTTACCTATCAGATATTAATTTTCCATTTGAGTACATTTTGATCTGTTTAAAAAATGTTTTACCGATCAAATTAATTGGCGCCACAATGTTACCATTGAGATTGTTGTTGACATCTGCTGTTAATGAGCAAGCAGTACCATAAGCTTTCGTAATTCAAATAGTAAAATATATAAAATTTTTTGATAAGTCCAGCATATATGATTCAGGCGAAATAACAAACTCGTAAGGTCCTTCATTAGTACAGGGATTTTGTAGCTGAATTTCAGACCAAAAACTTCTACGAATAGCAACTTGTGTTGGGGGTACGGTAAATAAATCTAATTCCGTTTTACTACTAGGAGATGACGCAGCATCAATAAATTTACTCATTTTGAATAGATATCCTTGAAACCAACTACTCTACGTGGAGTCTTTTTTAAGAATGAGGAATGTCGTTTCGGATGTTTACATTTATGTTTTTTTTTGATGCTGATGCTGTTGACGACGATCATCATTTAACTTTTTATTGCTTTTTATATGTATGTTAGAATTTATATGTTTACGCTTCCCTAGACCTTTTCCTTTATGAATGCATTCACCCGTTTCATGTAATAAGTTGCCAGCTGCGTTTTGTCCATGCTCAGCAATACTTTCTTTAAAAGAACAACCTTCTACAACATCGCCTGCATTTTGGAACCTGCAGCAAGTGCATGCTTTCCTGCAGATTTTAACAAAGGCATAGCTAGACGCCACAAACTCTTGAAAAAATTACCAACTCCAGCTCCTTGATGTCTATAATAATACGGGTATGCTGCTCCGAAACCTTCTAAGGTACCACCTAACTAAAATTGATTATCTTGAATGCTGTGTTGATAAATTTTGATCCAGTAATCAACAGTTTCAGGGATAAATATGGTATGCATATTTTGCTTCGAAAATCAAAAGGAACAACTAAATTAATTAATTAATTAAGAGCATTAGCAAAAATTCAACCTGAGGACACTTAGCCCTACCTCCCAGTTTCCATCTAGTTTTAAATGGTAAGGTAGATGGGCTGAAAAATCTGAGGGTTTGGTTCCATTTTCACTATTACTAGGTAATGTGATATAAAATTGATCTTCAAAAGTTGTCATTATTTATAATGTTGTTTGTTGTTGCTGTAGGTACAGTCTTCAATGAATTAGATGACTGTAATACTGTCAGTACGGGGCTAGGTAATAAATATCCTATACAAGCGCACAAAAGGCCAACCCACAATTGTGTATTATTATTGTAGAGAGATAAATTTATTATAGCTGTAATGACTACAATGTATATTAGTATGACCTGACTGAAGAAAACCACTTCGTTTCGAGGTAGTTGTTTTCCAAAAAACTCCCAAATGCTAATCCGAGATGTTTCTGAATGCGTACTATTACTACTATACATTTCAAAATAAAAATTTTTTTATTTAACAACTAAACACTCAATTATAAATTTATAAGGAGGCGGAGCTACTAAAGTAACCAATAAAATTATACAAAAATATAAAGGAGGCAGAGCTATTAAAGTAAAGTAAAAATTATATAGAAATACATAAAGAAGGAGTTCACTTTTTTACAAACCCGTACATAATTTATTTTGCAAGTGACCTTTTACAGAAAATTTACAATGAAAAAACTTACAAACCAATTTATCATTATAAACAAAATTTGTGTTACTGAAACTTCTAAACATTTTATACATAGGAACATGATGCACTTTATGATACAAAAAATATAAAGTATATATACCACAAACCCTACTATTAAAATTTTGTAAATGTTTCTTATTTGTATATCTTATTGAAGCATTTTTGTTAATATAGTTTATAAAAGCAGGAATGATTGGTGGTAAACCATAAGAATCAAAATAATATACAGAGTTAGCATTATCAAAATACATAGCTATCCAATGACTTCCTTTTTGAAAAGATGTATCGGTGTTTGCAATTAAAGCCACAGGTCTTTTAACTATCTTCGGTAGAGTATCGCAAGCAAAAACCCCTAAAAATTTTTCTGATAATAGTGCATCTTGTTGAACATAATATGTCAATTCAAAGTTGTTCATCGTAATCCTCGTCCTCGTCGTTTTGTATATCCTTTTCTAAAATCCAGCTGTTGAATTTTTCAGGATAACCCCACCACTTCACAAGTACTCTATTCAGACCATCTGGTAAACGTTTAGTTTTCAAAACCTTTTCAATTTTGTATTCTTTGATATTAGGATTAAAATCCATTTTCTGTAGTTCTTTTTCATGAAAACGTCCTTCTATATCTTCGCCTTCCAAATCTTGAATTCTATAAAGTATATGATTTCTAGTCTTCACAATATGTTTTACTTTGAAAACTTCTTCACTCCATTGAGGTAAATAACCTTTGTCAAATACACCTCTATATTTACTAATTCACACGTAATCTCCTATATCAATCTCAGACTTTCTAGTGTATAATCTTTCAGGATAGAGTCTTTGCCATATCATTTTTTCGTTAGAATAATCTACATTAATAGATTTTTCCTTAATTGATCTATGAACAGAGTGATTGTAGTTGGAAACAACTGAGGGTAAAATATCAATCCATTTATAAGTGGTAAACTCTAAAATATTTTAATGATTTAGTTTTTAAAGTTCTATTAAACCATTCCACTATTGAACATTTAATATCTTCATTTTGAGAAGTAAAAAAATGTATATCATTAGTTTTTAATAATTTTTGGAAATCTTTGTTGACAAATTCTTTTCCTTTATCGCTGCGCACTCTCCAAGGGATTCGACCTCTTTTTAAATTATTTTGAAAAGCACCACAAACATTCTTTGTGTGTTTTGATTTTAATGGTTCAACCCATGCGTATTTACTTAATACATCTATACATGTAAACATAAATTTGTATCCCTCCTTAAAATCTGCTAAAGAAGACATATCTGCCAAATCAATTTCCCATTGTTGATCCATAGCTGTAACATAAATAGGATTATGTGAAAATTTGTTGTTGACTTGTTTATGTAAGGTATAACTATCTTGTTTTGAAAGCCAATCTTTAACATTTTTACGTGTAATATTTTTACGGTGTTTTCTAGCTTCAGCATATAACTTTTCAATACTACAAAAAGCTGTAGGATTTCCGTGTAAATTATTAAATAATTTTGAAAGTAAGGTGTTCATTGCTCTAGTACAAAGGAGTATACCATCTAAGTGCTCTAACTTTTCATCGTATCTTCTTTTCTGTCAAGTTTCCTTTATTAAAGAATGAATTGTCTTTGATATCTTCTTCGGCACGACTTGGAAATAAATCAACACCTTTCATGAGTGGTTTATTCAACCGCTTGACTCTACTAACTGTCTGATCATCTGATTCTTCCGGAGGTGTATGGTAGGAGAGTTTCCGAGGTAAAGTGAATAATATTTTATGTAAAGGGTTTCCTATAGCCTCTAAGGGTACATTATATTTTTTCAAAGCATTAACAAACTCGTCTACTCCAACGGTTTGTGTTAATTTTTGAACATTTACGAGACAAATCATGTAATAAATCAATAATATGTGCTTATTAACATTTATACTAGGGTTACGTCACACATGTTCCAATAATAAGGATGCTGAGCATTTAAACTGTTTCGTAATACCACTAAGTAACTTTTCATCGTTCAGCCAATTTTTTTCCTTGTGTTTCAAATCATCACTATCATTCTCATCTTCATTATCATCAATAACTTTTTGTTCTAAAATCACTGTAGAAGGTTGAGCCTTTTCATGTTCAAAAGTTAAATATTGCGAAAATAGTTGTGAGTACATTTTGTATTGCTCTTCGGGTGTTAACGTATTATCTTTCAAAATGTGCTCTAATTCGTTACGATACATGTCAACTTGCTTAGCTATACCTGTCTTTTCATTTGCACTCGTCGAAGAAGAAGTCCGAGAGTTATTCAACTTATTCAGAACCTCATGAGGTATAAGAGCGAATTTACTAGCAAATTTCATTCTATAATAATTTCTCTGTAACAAAACTTGCTAATGTAGATAATAAAGCGGGTAGTACTAGAGGTAAAAATGCTCCACCACTTTGAACAATTCTTACACGTTTATTATGTAAATCTTTTTTTTTGTTTTTTCGTGTCTTGTAGCTAAACCTCTGAGCAATAATTTATGTTTCGCCAATTTCTTTTTTAAATTTGAATTAATAGGAATATTACCGTTCAAAATGTTCAAACAAATTTCACATATACAACAGATCAAATCATGGGAAGAATGTTGAAGAAAAGCACGTCTTTGAACACGATTTGAATTTTTCAACACATTGAGCTTGTGAATATATTTCTTCAATCTAGAAGCCATACAAAACAGACCGTACAGTACAGAAAAATTTTACAATAATGACCAAATGATGAATAAACATTGAAATATTTAATGTATTACATTAAGACAGTAATGAAGCTTCATTTTGTATAACGATATTCAACTCTTCACGTCTAGAAAAAGCACACAAGTTATTCATATTCATAAAATATAGTTTATGAACTGTATCTAGCTTTAAAAAAAGATCTTCTACAAAAATAGCACGAGTTTTGATCATATCTAATTCCATCAGTAAAACACCTAAATTGTGTAACTTTTTTACATCCCATGGGTAAGCCAACTCCATGATGTAAATGGTTGCATGCCTTAGCTATGTCTTTGTAAAAAATCTTGGCTTCAGGTGAGAAATGAGTCCAAAACAAATCAGCTTTCTCGCATTTCTGTTTGTTGTTTAGTATTTTACCTAATATAAAAAATACTATAGTTTAATAACTAGCTGAAGAAGAAGAAGAAGAGATATAAAATTTTTACCTTTTACTTTATTTTGCACCATTCTGACAAAAACTTCAAATGCAGCTGACATCGTAATCGTCACAAAATAAACAAACGAATTATAGAAAAATGACCAACCTCTTCAAAATTCTCGACTAGACTGATGAAGGGTATAATATTTTTTTCTGATTATGTAATAAGTCTACCATATCAATATATCGTAATCTAGTTCCATTGATGTACAAGTTTTGAAATTTACTGGTACGACCATAACAAGAAAATACAACAGGATTGAAAACATATATTTTGAAACACGCTCATAATTGCATAAATTGTCCGTCATTCTGAGGACAATGTAAAATTTTTTCTACATAATGTAGTAAGGGTGTTATATGTAATTTATAATTTTCACGTAATAATAATTTCGGATCTGTAACATTTTTTGTATTTGGTATTGTAAAATCTGTAACATTTTCAGTTTCTCCATTTTCATAAAATTGAAAAGGGTATTGTACCCATACAATAAAAACAACTATAAAAAGAATCACTGCGAGAGTATTAAAAAAATGTATTTACTGTATATCATATCGCTAAAATAATAGGATCCGACTAACTTGTATAAAGGTTTTTTGTAAAAATGACGAATCATTTAGGTGTATACAAAATCATATGATCATTGTCGGGAAATATATTAGATCTAAGTCGATATTTTTCAGGACATGTCTGTGTAAGATCTATTAATAAATAACCATATGGTTTACTAGTAGCATCCTCTTAGGCCTCTATGAAATAATTTGAAGTAGTTGGAAAAATCTGTCGAGCCAGTGTACGGACTTGTAATCTATCGCTAGGGTTTTTTAGAAGAATTAAATATTGAGCGTTTATCCTACTCGTACGCATTCCATCAAAAAAGGCATTCTGAACTATATGTATAATTGATATATTCCAGTGATGCGATCCTTTAGTAAAAAGTTGAGTTAAATGTTGATCATTCTTCATCTCTTGCATCATATCATCCATAATTAATAATTTAGGTGTATCTTTACTTTTCTGAAGTTCATCCAAGTCAGGCGAACCTTGAATAAATTCTACATAAGAACATTTCTGAACTAATTCATTGTAAGCTTCTTGCCATTCGGAATAACACCAATAAATTTTCACAGGAGCAGAGTGAATCATTTCTTTAGCAAAAATTACAAGTTTTTTAACAAATTGTGTTTTTCCTGATTTTGTTGGAGCAGAAACTATGCAGTTAAATGGATGTTTCCATATATAAAACTTTTCATCATCATCATTTGACATCTCTTTTTCACAACAACAAAAACCAACCACTTTTTACTTGAACAATTTTTAAAATAATTTTTTATTATTTTAAACAAAATGCTATCTATAATTATCAAAATTACAATATAATAAAACAGTACAGATGTAAAATATAAAGATAGATAGATGCTTATATAAAATAGAATAACATTACTGTATGCAAAAATATACGTGCAATATATGTATGAAATTATATAACAAGCAAATACGTAAGCAAACACATAAGCAAGCAAACTATAGCTAATTAAAACATACAAAACTGTAACGAATGAATGAATGAATGAATGTATGTAAGCAAAACTGTAATGAATGTAAGCAAAACTTTTACAATTTACGGTTAATAAACTCGCGTAGTGTTTTGATAACAACAGCATCATCAAAATCATAATGATAACCTTCATCAATAAAACAAGCTACAGTATCCTTAAGAATTTTACGACCAGTACTCGTAAGTGGGATACATCTAAATATGTCAATCATCTGTTTAAAAGCGCGAAGACAATAATAACCTTGAACCTCGCCTATAACATATTCAAAACAGTCAATGATAACTCCCATCTTTTCATATAAACGATTAACTGTTGGTGTAATTGCAATATTATATATGGACTAATGAGCTGGACAATGATGATCCTCAATAATTCCTACCTCTTTCGCGCAATAACAATCAAAAATACACCCATTAAAGATGTCTTGTATAACTAACTCAGCACATATAATTATAAATAATTTTTCACCTTTTACTACTTGCTCATCAAAAAACCATGGAATATCTAAACCTGGAACACATAACTCACAAATACGCTTAGTTTCGGCGTCCAGGGAACTGGTATCCGATGTTGAATCGTAGTCGTGATCATTGAAACAGTGGATGAAGAGATCATTAACAAACGCCGTTTGAACGCTAACTGCCTTTTGATCTTCACTACCATCGCTCTGTTCTCCGGCGAATTTTGTAGCATGAACCCCTTCTTCTTCTTTAATGATTTTCTTAGCAGCAGCCATTTCTTCTTCTTTAATGATTTTTGTAGTAGAATCATCTTTTCCAGTTGTGTCGTCGTCGTTATCGTTTGTTTTGCATTTTATCGCTAATTGGTGTTTTACTGCTAAAGCATTGTACTCGTTTTAAATAGCTGGTGCTATCTCATGTATCATATTGGTCCAACGCCAAAATTGCTAAAGGATAAAACATTATATATTTTAAAAGAAAGAAAATAATTCAAGTTTCAAATTGTTAAAAGAAAGAAAGAATTCCTATATCAGCTTACTTCTTTAGATAAACTCCATTTCGTTCCATTAAACAAATTGTTAAATCGTACTATAACCCCGTCACTCTCGACCAGCATCTTATAACCAAGGTTGATGCCGCATTGACCTCCATGTGAAAATGTCTTTTCAATAATATTGACATTGCGGCCTAGTATACCGTATTGTGGTAAAATGAGCTTGAATCTGCGACCATACACCTCTTTTGTTTTAGGGTCGAGGTTACGAAAATAAATTGACACGTATTTACCTTCAACCACTACAAATAATGCCATGTTTTCATCTAACGTGAACTGGTGTTTCATTTTCAAAAATTCTGGAAGAAATATAGCAAAGAGAGAGAGAGAGAAAGAGAAACAAGTAGCTTTTGTAGCAACAAAATGGATAAATGTATAAAGTGTTCAAATTTTTAGAGTAAAAGGAGGTTATAACTATAATAAAATAACTAGGACTTATAGCTTATAGATGTAAGAGGAGGAGTTATAAGCATAATAAATATTCACGACAAATATCCTACAGTATTCTACTATTCTGACAAGTATGTAAGAGGAGGGGTTATGTTCTACAAAATAAAATAAAATGTGTTCATGTGTTATAGTAGCCTTTGAGGTCAAAGCTGAAGAAAATATGTGTTTTATGTGTTACAGTAATTATCAAGGTCAAAGCTATAGAAGCAATATAGCCACGTGCGCATGAGTTATAAGGGTCTTTAAAGCTTTCCCCATAAAAAGAAAAGATGGTGCAATAGGGTTATAAACAGCTATTACAGTTCTTTTATAGCTTCAAGAATCAAAACAAAAATACTAGAGTTGTACACTAAAACAGGTGTTTCAACTGGTTTTATCTGGTTATATGCTAGTAAAATAAGCTAAAGAAATGATATGGGCACGTGTTCATGAGTTATAGAGGTCTTCAAAGCTTTCCCATCATAAAAAAGAAAAGTACTACAATAAGATCGTAAACAATAATTAAATATTTACCATAAAATTAATAGTTTTTGCTGATTTATAAAAATTTTCTATTATTACTGTATAAGTTTTGATGAATAGGTTGTTTTTTATTTTTCTAATTTATAGTTTTCCTATTTTCTAGTTTGGATAATTTTTATAATGAAACCTATTTACGAGGATATTACTTCGGATGAAGACGAAATGCCTATGGAAATTTTAGAAGATATTACTTCGGATGAAGACGATATGCCTATGGAAATTTTAGAAGATATTACTTCTGATGAAGACGGTGAAACGATTGTGGATGAGGCTTCAGAGAATATTACCTCTGAGAAAGAAGAAGAAGAAACACTTGATAATAATATTTTGGAAGAAGAAGAAGAAGAAGGAACTGTTTTAGATTATGATGATGAAGATGATCAATACAAAAGTTATATGCCTTACAGTTCTGATGAGGAAGAAATTTACGAAGCAGTTCAAATTGGTGGTGGTGGTGGGGGTAGTGGAGGTGTAACGAATGCATCTTTTGTTGCGGATGATTTTTTTGAACTATGTCAACCCAGTACTGTAAATATTAGGCCTTTTAATACCGAAGGTCTTGAGTACTCTGTGAACTTTTGTAATACTGAACATATGGATGATTTAAATGCGCAACTAGTGCCAACGTTTCAACCTAAAGTAGAGCCAATTTCTGAGAATGTCGCTAATAATGCGTTTATAGGGTTTTCCTTTGACCATCCAGATTTGACGAAAGGTCGTGTTTTGATACCTTTTAGACCAAAACATACTTCAACTGGAGATTTGATTGTAAACACTCTTAATGCTGTTCTTCAATCAAATGAGCAAATACAAATTGATAGCCGTCAAGCTACAATTCATACAATTGTTGTAACACCACCTGAGGGTAGTGGTAAGCTAATTAAAATTACTTATGTAACATTTTATTTTTATTTATTTATTTTAATTTGAGGTATTCACAATGCTCATCAATATTTAAAACATAATGATTTTCTGAAAGATAAATGCTGTATTATTCAAATCAACAACTGATGAATTATGTTTTGCTAGAGCTCTAGTTGTTGCTAGAGCTTACATTCATAAAAAAGATAGGAATGCTGAGCACAAATGGGAAAGTATTCGAAAGTCTGACAAGCCACATCTACTGCAAGCAAAGGTTGCTAAAGAACTGATGACCCTCGCAGGATTAGCTAATCATCAAGGGGCTTGCGGTTTTCATCAGTGGGAACAACTGCAAGCTGCTTTATTACCCAATTATCAAATCAAAGTTTTTAGCAAAGAACGATTTAAAGATTTAATATTTAGAGGTTAGAGTTTTTTATTTTTCCGTTATTGTGTACGTATTTAGAGTTTTAAGGGCCTGAAGCAATGCATGTTTTGAATATTTACCACCATGATAACCATTACTCTGTCATTACAAAGATGCCTGGTTTTTTTGACCATGGCTAATTTGTCCTCATTGCAATCTAGCCTACAACAACAAAATGGAAGACAGATGCAGAAACGTTTGCCCTTTGTGTTACAATACACCCCAATGTAATCAATTTAATGCTCAAAAATGCAAAGATTGTCTGCGATATTTTAAAAACGAGGAGTGCTTTGCTCGACACAAGTTTGTTTTTACTCAACGAGGTCAATCAAAACGTCAAAAAACAGGGGTATCTATTTGCGATCGTTTCAAAGTGTGCGAGCAATGTGATACACTGGTTCGACGAGCACATTCTAAACCTCATAATTGCGGTTATTTTGAATGCAAAACATGCAATAAGAGCGTACCTAAAAAAGGTATTAGATACGGTATAATTATTTTATTTTATTTTATTTTATATGAAAATTTTTAATTTTTAGGACATTTATGTTTTATGCAACCTGTTGGTAGTGAACAAATTGAAGAGGAAGAAGATATATTTGAAACAAATGTTTATGAGGATGAGTGTCTAGTTGATAATGAAACAGGAATTACCGATAAGTGTCCTGTTAATCAAAAATTTGTTTTTTATGATTTTGAGACTACGCAGGAAAAAATTCTACAACAAACTGAATTAGGGGATGTGTTTGAACATGAACCAAATTTATGTGTTGTCCATACTGTATGTGATCAGTGTCGTCAAAGCGAGGGAAATTTTTGCTGCGATACTTGTGGTCAACACGAGTGTATATTCAAAGGCTCTACATGTCTAAATGATTTCTGGGAATACCTTTTTACAAAATGCATGAAAAACACTACAGCAATAGCACATAATTCTCGAGGATTCGATGGACAATTTATAATGCAGTTTTTGTATCGTAATGGACATCATAAACTACATATCATTAATAAGAGTGAATTAGTAAATTGTTTATAGTTTTTTCATTTTCATTTTCATCTATTTATTTATTTTAGGTTTAGAGTTGATGTGTATCAAAGTAGGATCAATAAAAATTATTGATTCTCTGAACTTTCTTCCGATGCCTTTGGCGGCTCTACCGAAAACATTTGGAATAAGTGAAATATGTAAAGGATATTTCCCGCATTTCTTTAATAGAAAAGAAAATTACAGATATATTGGCCCCTATCCTTCACCCGACATGTACGGTTACAATGCTATGAAACCTGCAGCTCGTGCCACATTTCTGGATTGGTATAATGGAAAGCTTGAAGCAGTAAGTTTGCAAAAGTATAAAGTTTTGCATTTGAATGCGTCATTGTTTAGGGATGTCAATTTAATTTTGATAATGAGTTACTTGCCTACTGTCGTAGCCATGTGCAAGTTTTAGGAAAATGTTGTTTGAAATTTCAAGATATTTTTATGGAAGAAACAGATGTTGATCCTTTTGAAAATTCAATAACCATTGCTAGTGCTTGCAACTTAGTTTTCCGACGTTTATTTTTGAAGCCAAATAGTATTGGTGTAATACTGTACAAAGGTTACGGTAAAGAAGAAAGACAGTCTGTTATAGCCTTAAAATGGATGAAATGGTTATCCTATAAAAATGAAAAACTGTATATTCAACATAAACTTAACGGTGGTGAAGTTCAAATTGGAAAATACAGGGTTGATGGTTTATCAGGTAATTTTGTTTAAATTTCTGAAATTTTAATATCTATATGTTTGTTTGTTCATTAAGGCACCACAATTTATGAACTTTACGGTTGTTATTGGCATGGTTGCCCCAAATGTATGAAAAATAGACATCAATTAACAGCCGATAATGATACAAAAGCAGTCGATGCATATGAATGCACTTTTAATCGGGCTATGAAACTTCAATCACTCGGTTATAGTGTACTTGAAATGTGGGAATGCAAACTCTTACAACAACTTCACTCAGATCATGAAATGAAAACATTTTTTGATACAGTCAAAATACCTGAACCTATAAATCCTCCAGAAAATAAAAGCTTGCATTGTTCTTTTCCATTTTGTCAAAAGTTTTCTTGTTTCAGCTTTCTTTGGCGGTCGCACATATGCTGTAAAATTGTACCACAAAATTAAGTACAATGAAGATGGAACACCTGCAGAAAAGATCAATTATGTAGATGTGTGCAGCTTATACCTATTTGTCAACAAATATGGGAAATACCCTACAGGCCATCCAAGAATCTTTACTGAAGATTTTGAAGAGGTCAGCTCAACTTCCCAACCTTATGAGTGGTTAATCAAGTGTATGGTTTTACCACCTCCCAAACTTTTACATCCTGTTCTACAGTATCGACATGGTGGTAAATTATTGTTTCCTTTATGCAAAACTTGTACGCATGATTCACAAAAGACCACATGCGAGCATGATGACCAAGACAGAGCATTAGATGGTACATGGGTTACGATAGAATTATACAAAGCCTTAGAGAAGGGATATAAGGTATATTGTTACTGTAATGGTTCACTTTTCCTATGTATATTATTTTTGTTTCAGATCCTCAAGATTTTTGAGGTTTGGCAATATGATAATATTGAGCAATATCATCCAACCAGAAACCCTACTGGTGGTTTATTCACTCAATACATCAACACCTTTATGAAAATGAAACTAGTAAGTTTTATATTATGTAAATGTGACAGAATTTGATTGTAATTTTTATACGAGAGTGAAGGTTACCCTGCTAAAGCTCAGACAACTGAGCAAAAACGTGAATACATGATGGAGGTCTACAATTGTGAGAATATTTCATTGGATCCTTCGAAAATTTTAAAAAATCCTGGAAAGAGGGCTTTGGCGAAATTAATGCTAAATTCTTTCTAGGGAAAGGTAACTTTGCATAGTTTTTGTATTTTATTTAATTATTTTTATGTTTTTAGTTTGGTCAACGAAACAATATGGATAAGACTGTTATCCACAATGCACCCAAAGAATATTTTGAACTTGTGATGAATGTGGCCAACATTATTAAGAATGTTAGACTAATCAATGAACAATTGGTGTCAACAACATATTGTCAACATGATGATTTTGCTGAAGTCATGGGCTGTTATTGCAGCTTATACAACGGCTCAAGCTCCACTAAAGTTATATTCTTACATTGAGCGATTAAAAAGTTGAGTATTGTATTTTGACACAGACAGTATTATTTACCTGTCAACAGTTGACAAACAACAATATCAGGTACCCACTGGTTGGTGCCTTGGTGAAATGACTGACCAGTTACGTGAATATGGTTCTGGATCTTACATTACCCGATTCGTCAGTGGAGGTCCTAAAAATTATGCTTACAGATTGTACAGTCCATCTACAGACCAATACCGTCACGTAATCAAAGTTCGAGGTATCACTTTGTCATCAGATACTATGAAAAAAGTTAATTTTTATTTGCTTCGTCGAATGGATTTTGCCTTGGTAAAAAACAATAGAAAAGAAGAAGTAAATGTACATAGTCTCAGTATAGAGAATCAGCAAGATCGTAAAGTTGTTACTCGTAAAATTTTGAAAAAATTTCGTGTAGTATATGATAAACGTATTTTGAAACGTAATTTTTGTACATTTCCCTATGGCTGGACTAAATGATTTTTACAATAAACTAGAATGCTGCATTGAATTAAAAATTTTTTCTTTTGATATGTAAAGATTTTTCAACTTCCCAAATTTTCTACATGCTTTTTACGACCAGCTCCTTCTGGTCATCTTTCTATAAAAGACCTTATTTGGCTACATGCTTTTTATGGCCAGCTTGCTCTGGTCATTTTTTATAAAAGACCTTCTTGGTCATTTTTGGCAGACAATCAAACTTTATACACATGCACCCGTAAGGATAATCTTTCATCATGTATTGACTCTCTCGAGATTTTACTCATTAAATAGACCATTACTGACCAATTTGACCATTCTGACATTTATTGACTTGAACCATTGATCAGGAATGGGACCTCCGAACATATTTACACCTGCAGGTGGCGCCCTTTTGTCAAAGGTGGTCCAGGGGCCCAAATTTTTGGAAGGCTTCCTCTGCCCACGGGGGAAGCCATTTTTATACACGATCTCTTTTTATTTCTTTTCCATTTTTTGTTCACTTTAGTTTTCCTTTTCCCATTTTCCGGTCATCTGCAATTTTCGTTTTCCACCTACTGTAACACACCTATTACCCTAATTCCACTATTACCATAATCGAAATATTACCGTAATTCCACTATTACGGTAACTCTAGAACCTGTATGCTTAACCATATGACCAATAAATGGACAAAAAATTGACTGTATATGCTTACCATATGACCTATAAATCGGCCAAAAATGACAAATTATAGGTCATACACAAAAGATAAGGGTATCCTTAACCATATGACCTATACAGTCTGGCCTTACTACTCAGATCACAAGCAGTGGAGAGAGGCCCAATTTTAAGGAGAATGGAAAAAGAAAAAAGAAAAGAAAAAGCTCAGAGGAGATTTATGCAGGATACTCTATTTAAACTGGACTCTGGGAAATTGTGACTCTTGGGGATCGACTCTAGGGAAAAACCCAATGCTAGGGGATTTATTAAAGCTCAGGGGCAGTACAACACGCGTAAGGCAATAAATTACACACAAGAATCATCAATTTGATCACTTGTTTGGGCTAATCCTGACTAACAGTAATGAAACTCTACTCAAAGGGGGTGCTGTTTGAGTTGATAATAAAACTTGAACATAAGGGCCATTTCCGACCGAAGGGGCAGTGTACCTACTTAAGGGCATATCCGACTTACATGAGGGCAAAAGATCATCCTAAGGATCAGTAGTCCCACTCAGAATGCGAATCAGCTGACCTGAGAGAGGTTACCCCACTCAAGTGGCGATTCTCATGATTTGAGAGAAGTTCCCCACTCAAACTGAAATTTTACGGAAATGATAGAGGTATCTCCACTCAAAAGGGTAAAAGGTTCGTTCCTAAGAGCTGTGAAGCCAGACTTAAAGGTCGATTTTCCAGCCTCGCCATGTCACATTAAATGAACGGGAAGCCATGTCACATTAACTGAATTTGGTGATCAGTCACATTGATGGGTAAACCCATACCATTTTCCTCAGGAAAATGGCCATGGCACTGCAAGTGGAATGCTGTGACCCTGTCGGGTAGCTCTGTTGATATGTTCGTTGCGGGAACCTAACCTAGCTGGTACTACCACAGGAGAACGTATGGTGTACCTCGGCCTTGTCCTAGGGTTCAGCTGAAGAATAATGGACAAAGCCGCCGGGTCAGGGGTGGCAATCCCTAATCCTCATTCACTGAGAATGAGGGGCTGTGCCATTCGTGGAATGGCTTGCTGTAAGGGACCCGATTGTCAACCTAAATCCCCTAATTGGCCCCAACCTTAAGGGTTCAAGGGCTGTCTCAACTGAGGGTACTCTCAAGGGAAAACTGGCTTAAGGAGGATTCCCACAAATATACCCTCAACAATAATAACCCCTGAGAAGACTCACTAAATCCTCTTCCCAAAGTACTTGGTGCTGGGCGACGTGTTCAAGGGTCAAATGTGGGTCCTACGGATGGCGGGGGAGTGGGTTTGATAATCTGGAAGCGATTAGGCATGGAGGGTAGGCAAATGTGAGTTGGCGAGCGAGGATATCAAAACGTTCCATGGGGAGGCGACGGGGGTTCTTGGACAACAGGCGATGGGGTAAACTCCTAAGGTTGGGTTATGGTAACCCGCAATGCAAGGGAGACTGAAGGCGAATATGTAAATTTATTAGAGAGGCGGCGGACGCAGGCAAAATATGTAAATTTATAATAACAATGAAATAGGCAAACACAGGAAGGGGACTGTAAAATGCAAAGACGATTAGGTTCAAAAATGAGTGCAAAATTAAAGAAACAAATCTACAGTATGCCTTGGGCGGAGCTAAGACACACCCAAGCTAACTTCTGCAGCGGAAATCGCTGCAGAAGATGCCTATGGTCACATAGACATTTTCCAGTTCACTACGTTAAGCATTGGGGCGAGTTTCACTCTCCATGCTGAGCATATGAATGTCATCTAGTGAGAATTTCCAGCTAGGCGTTTCATGTTGCGAAACGTCGCTTGTTTTTACTGATAAGAGGTGCACATTGTGCTCCAATCACAGCGATGAGCTCGGAGAGCTCATCTTTAACGGAAATTCTGACTAGCGGGTTACATACCATAGTCTATGTGCGCAATGGGAAAATAATAAATTGTAACGGAAATAAAGTGTGAAAATGAAACAGAAACGAAACACAAAAAGTACACACAGAAATTGCATGTAAAAATTATAAAACGAAACGCAAAATTAACGTAAGTTACTGTAAACAGAAAAGTGGCGAAAAACATGATGTGAATCACGTGACATTGGGCGAAATTCATCGGCACATGACACTATGAAACTCAGTGCACAAAACTATCCAAAATATCTCATTCTGAGATATGATTTATTTTCAACTTATCATAGGGAATGTAGAACACCTCAGAAATCGTCTTAGAATTTGATGATAGGAGCACCCTTGTATTCTTATCCTGCACTAAATTATAGCCCTTTCATTCACCTAATATGAGGTAAAGTTACAGAATGTATGATGCATGCGAGTTTTAACTTTGAGACGAAATAAATATCATTTTCGTTCCTGGTGCGTGAAGTTAACCTAAATATGTGATTTTCAGATGGGGTTAATTTTTTATTTACCACAAGAAAGTTGAATCCTACCAGAAGCCATGTCTTAATGTTACACTACTCAATTTTCAAAACCATATTTATACTGAAATCCGCGTGCAGAACATACCTCCCAGTGATGCAACAATCAGAAAAAATGTCATAATAACCATATAATTTTATTTAAATTAAAGCCTCATGTGGAATGAAAATGGTTAGCTAATATATTCGTCATATAATATTAAATAAAACATGGGAAATGTAGTTGTCTCGATAACTCTCATTGCAAAAACTACATTATGTATTATACCACGAAATCTTGAAATTTGCAGCTGCATCGATCATATCAATTTGGAGCTTCAGACACAATCTCTCAAGGCACCACAAAGGTCGAACAAGTGTTGATCGAGATGTTGAAGAAAGAAATATATACAAACAAAAAACGTATTCGTCTATAGACAAGAAAACAACACAAATACAGGAAGCATCCGGACGAAAAATTTCACGCAAATTCGGCAGATTCTCACATTTCCGAAGAAATATTCATTTTTTGTTCAATGTTTGAAAGCTTTTTGATATTGCGGCGACGTTGTTTTTCTTGACAAGGATATAAATGTATTACCATTAGAATCGACCGGTTTAGTAGACGAGGGCTGGAAGCATGCAAAATTTCAGAATTAAGAGCTTCAGGGTTTAGGTCTAAAAGAGTGGTTCCTAAAGCAGCGTTTCCTAAAACAGCGTTTCCTAAAACAGCGGATTCCTAAAACAGCGTTTCCTAAAACAGCAGATTCCTAAAACAGCGTTTCCTAAAACAGCGGATTCCTAAAACAGCGTTTCCTAAAACAGCAGTTTCCTAAAACAGCGTTTCCAAAAACAGCATTTTCCTAAAACAGCGTTTCCTAAAACAGCGTTTTCCTAAAACAGGGGTTCCTAGTATATGATATATGGGCACAACTTGTTATTCAGTTTCTTTACACTAGATCGCTGTTGAAAAAGTTTATTTTGCTCAGATCGTGCTTTTATAAATGAAGAGTGTCTGTTTTTGTTACATAATAAACGAACTGACTAACCATTAACTTAGTAAATATGTAATCATTGGCGTATATTCACTATCTTTGCAATTGTTCTCCAACAACGTGTCTTATCCGTATGCAAATGCATGGGGGTTTAATCATTGCGAAATTTGCTATTTTTCATTCAAAATGGAAAAAGTGTCAATTGATGCGAAGCAAAATTTTAGTAGCTTTTTATTTTTTTGGGCAAAAAATGCAGATTTTTGTAGACTTTTGAAAGAAAACTGTTTTTTCAAATGCAAACGTTTGTAGATGCTTAAACGTTAAAAATAAACACCATGTCCACGAATAATTGGATTATTATTTTCGATATTTGTCCAAAGTCTTCCCTTGCAGCCTGTTTTTGTACAGCGCCAAATCGTTTTTTCGGGCTTTCGGTAATCAATTCTATAACAATAGCCAGCTAAGCTTAAACATTCACTTTTTTTCTGAGTCTTAAACACGTCCATTTTCAAAAAACAGTTATTAATAAATGAAAAAGTGACTAACACTCGCACAATACGTACACACTTCACTTTACAGCACTTCTGGAGGTAGCTTTGCGACGCATACTGTGGGAAACACATCATTGTGATTTAACGCATATCTTTTTAATGTAGGAAAACGCTGTTTTAGGAATCCGCTGTTTTAGGAAACGCTGTTTTAGGAATCCGCTGTTTTAGGAAACGCTGTTTTAGGAATCCACTGTTTTAGGAAACGCTGTTTTAGGAATCCGCTGTTTTAGGAACCCCTGTTTTAGGAATCCGCTGTTTTAGGAAACGCTGTTTTAGGAAACGCTCTTTTAGGAAACGCTGTTTTAGGAAATGCTGTTTTAGGAATACGCCAGCTTCAGATCATTCCCCATCGAAAAATTGTATTTCCGATTTTTACAGTGAACATTGTATGTGCTTTAATCAAGTTTTCAAAATATTTATAAAAGAGTGAGTACTCGGTAAATTGTAAATTGTCGATCAACTCAGGAGAACATTTCGGAAAATCAAAATTACTTTCAAGAGTATCAGCATGAATCATTGATGAGCTCTCCGGAAAGCGACCTCCTTGCGTGAGTCTGACAATGCCAAAAGATTTTTGGGTCTTAGAACTCCAATTTTTTAAACAAATAAGTTTAAAACTACATAAACCCTTTGCTAAACTTCAGAACCTTCACATAACTTTAAAAAACCGTTCGCTATTTTTTATGTAAGAATCTCATGTTGTCACACAAAGTAACTTAATAACACATCTAACTCAAAAGTAACTCAATAACACATCTAACGATTATCTTTTCGGTGTCCACGTTTACTTTAGTGTTCGAAGATTAAAGTCAAATTAACTGGTAGACTTTTTCCATAAAATTAGGAGCAACTTTTCTTCTACATTTCTCTTATTTCGCTGATAATTCTTATAACTACAGCAAGCTAGAGTTGAAAATTGTTAACCTGTGGAATATTTACCAAATGAATCCTGAGAAGAAAAACAAGCTCATAGAAATAATAAACAACCGATCTTTTTTCTTTTTGACTAGCAGTTAGGGATACTGAAAAATAGAATGATGACTTACGATTCGTGATTATCATCCGCGAACAGATTTCTTTAGATTTTTTAGCGTTTCGCGGCTCGTTTGAAAAGGAAATTTTACAGTTGAAAATGAATAGACTATACAAGAGACATGAGAATATTTAATTATGAAGCTTAGGACCTGTGTTCGATGGTTCGACTGACAAACTTTCTGTGATACAGTAGAAAATAACAAAAATAAATTTAAAAAATTATATTCTTCGACTTCACGTTACTCATTTCAGGAAAACTTGATAAGAAACTTACTTTACGTTGAGAATCGTACGGTTTATGTATAACTTGCAGCGAAGTGCTTCGTTTAATGCTAAAAAATAGAAGAACTGTTAGAAATGCGATGAAAAACAAAATCACAAAAATTCTCAAGTAAACTTAAAATGGAGGTCAACCTGCGAAGCGCTGCCGCAAAAAAGACACTTACACAAGCATATACAGCGCAAAAGCTCACTTGTCCAAATCTCGAGCGTTTTGCGATTTACCGTAGGACGGAGAAGTGGACGATAAAATTTCTTGACCGCTAGGCGACCCGTAGTTGAAAAATTTTTGCATCAATTTGGATGACGATTTGCATATAGCCGCCTTAAGATCCTTGATAGAACCGCTGCGCGTCATGGACGTTTCTTGTTGATCGCAGCACCATTCCTAACGTCGGATGCAGAACAGAAAGCATGTACCATAAAAAGCACAAGGTCCGGGTGTAAGCTACTATAGCATAGTAAATAATAACAAAGAGTCCACAACTGCAAGCAATATGTTACGGTAAGCGACTACAGTAACAGCAGAGCAGTGAAACGGCACAGGTAGGTATGTGTATCGAGAGGAAGACCATAGAAACATACCTGGGCATAAAAGAGGCGATCCCGGGGATTATCTCCGGGCTGAGCTTCACGGCAGGGTTTACTATCAGACCGTTTGGGACAAGTCAGTTACAAATGAAGCTTACCAATGCAGTAACAGAATTCAATTATCATTTAGACCAAAACAGTCACAGTGACATACGTGTGGCCGTCCATAATTTTAGGACAGCCGTATCACTTTTTTAAATTTATAAGCACAGTAAATAATCTTCAAATAACACACAGAGATTTACAGTTTGGCCATTGGGTCCTGACTCATAATGATGGCGGTGAATTAAAAATTAGAGAATCGAATAACTGTCTAGAATTTTGCAGTTAGTCCAAATAAATGACAAACATCATATTACTGCACAGAAGTTTCCAACGGAAATTCTAGAAATACACACTTGCCATTCGGCACTTTTAGGATTTATCTCCAACCTCAGATAGGAACCAAGTGCGGGTATGATGGGAACTACTCAGAAATCGCGGACCATATGACTAATAATATGGCAACCTTCGAAAATTCGCCAATCATGTGGCTATCCATACCGTTATGGATGAAAGAAAAAACTGTTTTATAGAAAATGATCGTTTTCGAAGAAAAATAGTCCGAAATCACCAATTTACGGCGTTTAGCATTGTAGACCACAAGAAGTATTTTTTTTAAACAATTTTCCCGACTTTTGGGGGGAAAATTCAAATTATGCCCTAACGCATCAGTGTACGGCTTCTGAGCGCACCTAAAAAAGCATTGTACCTCAACCAAATAGTAACTTCTTGAGGCGGGTAGGAATATTTTTCTTTCAAAACGCAACGAATTATCAGCGGATATCTCTCTTCGGGATATATTTAATAATACGATTTAAAATATTGTGCTTTCATTTTCGGAGAAGTTATGGTGGTTAGAATTGAATTAAACTTTTGTTGACGCATAGATTTTCTTTTCTTCCGATGTACGATTGATCGGGACCCGGTTGCTTGACTTAAACCGTAACTAAGGTTGGAGCTTCATACTTTGAAGATTTTAGGACCCTAAAGACCGGGTACTATTTGCAAGTATTTAAAAAGTCAGTATATGAACGCATTTCACGAAAATTGTTAGAATAACTCATGGATTTTAAGCTATAAACCTTGCGAAATGCCGAGAAATAAAAGTTAGGAACGAACGATACACTTTTAAGCAAATCGTGGTGGCCTGGTCACTCATCACAACCATCTGATGAATGCATTTCTAAACTAGATATCCCGCTTGGTCCAGGTTCTAATGTCTCTATGGTTCATCATCGTAAGTTTTTACGCCTCTTCGGTCTTATATGCAAGGGGTATTCCCAAGTGAGCGAATTCCCAAGTGGGCGATTCTCAAGTGAGCGATTCCCAAGTGAACCAATTCCTAAGTGAGCGAATTCCCAAGTGAGTGATTCGCAAGTGAGCGAATTCCCAAATAAGCCAGGCGATTCCAAACGAGCGATCAAGAATGTAGTAACACTTTATATTTTCCTTCTTTACTTTATATGTTTCCTTGAGAGGTATTTCTTTTTTCTTTGTTTTTTGTGTGTATTGTTAATGTTTTCGTTTACGTATGTTTTTACGTTTTCATCTTTTGTCTTTGCTTTCCTTAATTTTCGTTTTTCTTTTTATCTACTTTTTCCTTTTTTGCTCATTAAACAACAAATTACAAGTTCTCATTTTCAATAAGCATAGTCTCCCATATAGTTCCTATACAATTCGGCACGCTCTATTTTCTATATAATTTTATCCTTTGTGATCTTAGTTTTTTGCTTTCAATTTCCTGATTTTTTCTTTTTTGTTCTTTTTTCACATTTTTTTCTTGCTGTATCTATGTTGCTTTTTCTCTCTTGCCACTGAATTATACAGGAGACTACTGTTATTGAAAATGACAACTTGCAATGTGTTGTTTCATGAGCAAAAAAGAAAAAAGTAGATGACAAGAAAAACGAAAAGGAAAGAAAGCAGAGAAAAAAGATGAAAACGTTAAAACACAGATAATCAAAAACATTAACAATACACCCAGGAAACGAAAGAAAAAAGAAATACGTCCAAAGAAAAATTTTAGGTAAAGAAGGAAAATATGAAGAAACTGTTATAACATTCTCGATCGCTAGTTTGGAATAGCCCGATTGGGAATCCGCTGGGGCTTCATTGTCAAAACCCACAGCTTTTTTTGTTGCTAAAAATACGCGACGGTGGCTTTTTGTGAGCCACAAGCGGACTTGTTAACACGTTGAGTAGATCTATGCATTGAGTTAATGAAGGAAAATACGTTTATTCACTGTAACTGCACATAAATGCAAGTAATAGTTTATAAATATTTTTTTTATACAATATCTTGTTGAGACCCGGGTACCCGGTGTGAAACACGAACTAAGGTAGCCTTAAAAGTCCAACTATATAAGGTAGTTTCTGTGCACCAACTTCCAACTAGAAAGTCTAATTCGAAAGTGATCTTGGGCGAACATTAACGTTCAAGGCCTGTTTTAACAAACCTTGAAAATCTATTGTTCGGCATTGAACATTAAGTTTACATCATGAAATCGTTATGTTCGTGTTGTGGCTGCTGTTCAAGACCAGAGAAAAACTAAATGCTTCGTTAAGGTAAACTCTTACGCATACATGTAATTGGGGGGAAGTGCTATGAGACGCGTCCCAGAAATTGTCAGCCATGAGCCTAGTCACACTGTGAGCCTCCGTGGATATTTTAGAATCATATGGCAGAAATGGGCTAGCTAAGGGAATCCCATCCTTTTGATCGAAGAAACTAAAAAATTGATTTTTAAAAAAAAGTCATTTTCGAACAGGAAGCGGTCGAAAAAATCGTGTAAACAATGACATTAGTTTTTTCGATGAAAATGACTATTTATGGAACCGCTCGTCGGACCTTTTACGTGAAAAAAATAAATTTTCTTCCAATGATCCCTAGAATTTTAGGTAATCGACGAACCCACATATAAAAAGGGTAGGGTTCAAAAGCGCAGCCATGTTGTCTATACTCTAATTCTAGAAAGCAGCCAATGGTGGGAAAGTGTTTCAAAGGCACAGCCAATTATAAATTTTCATACGCTATGTGCTTCATAAAAAGATTTTAATTTTCAATGACTTGACGACGTAAATGATAGACAATGATACTCCTACATGTATAAGCTACAGTATAAGCTCCTACATGTACAGTTTTTTAATATCAAACAAAAATTAGCACACTCAAAATTTTCGGCGTGCATCATGACTCCAACAATAGATAAATGAATAACATGCGAATTAAACTTGGACTGCCTTTTTGATCTGAATTTCAGAAAATTCAGTCACTAAAATGTTGTGGAAGTACTGTGAACACCTTAAAATGAATTTCGGCGAAGCGCATTATACTTTAAATCATTCTCTAAAAGCGCGTCTGATTTCTTATGCAAACCCATTGTTTCATATGACCGTCTCTGGGTCTCATCATTTTCCATGTTGTTTTGAGCAAATACAGACATTGATTTGGTAAAAATTTCGCGACATTCTATGCAAAAAACTAAGTTTTTAAAGTTTGTAAAAAAGTAATGAAAAAATATTCAAAAAAGGCTGCCCCGCGACATCCTTCACAGTCCAGTATAGAGATGTACAAAAATCAGAGTTTTATAAGCTTCTACACATGCTTAATGACGTCAATAAATCTTTCAGTGACCCTGTTTCATGAACTAATAAGTTCAAAAGGAAAAGAAAACAAAAGAGGCTGAATACGCACTTGCTGCCCTTTTGAAATTTTCCGCTGCGCTTTTGAAACAGGCTACGCTTCTGAACTGGCTGCGCTTTTGACTCTCAATCTATAAAAAAGTCACTTTACCGCTGGAGCTCCGTTACGCGTATGCCCTTAAGATAGGTACAGACATACTTTAAAACATTGACCTTAACACGACTATTATGACTCTTGAGATAAAAGTCGAACATTGGAAAAACCCTCATTACCTTAGTGCTGATAAGGTGAGTCGAACAATCTGATATTTTTAAGGTTCCGTTGAGGATGCCTCTCTTAATGGTCGCATGAAGGTTCAAATCGAGAAATTCATCTCAAAAACATTAGTGGTTGTTAAGGTTGAAGGTCAAACAACAAATTTTTCTAAACCTAATTGTCTTTATTGAGGTTTGAGTCGGGATTCCGAGCCTATGACACTAGAAGTGAAGTTTTGGAGGCAGCTTCCGTTGTCAGATTGATTAGTAGTCCATACATGGCCGTGCGCAAGGGGGGGCGGGGGGCGGCCGCCCCCCCCATTGAGGCAGTAACTCTAAACCGAAAAGATGCGTTTTGGTGGACTTTAAAAGGTCAAAATCTCAAAATTTTCCGGCGCTTCGCGCCGGTCATGGGTGTAATTATAACTATATTCTATCAGGCGCGGCCGTTAGCATATCTACTTCGACTTACTAATTAATGCTCAACAGTTTCTATCAATCAAGTTAGATCGTTTCATTTTCTAATCGTTTACAGTCAATTATGTCGCCGAAAACAGAGATTTTTCATCATGTCTCTCAATTTTTTCCTTCGATGATTGGAATTTCTTAAACGTTTGCAATCTGAACTTTAGCGTTTATTGAAGGTGGAAATTTAAGACATTACTCTAGAACGCGATTTCAAAACATTTGTTCACGAATTATCTGTTGGAGAGATTTATTTTTCAGCGTTTTAGAATACAAAAAGCCGAAAATTTTTCCGGCGCTACGCGTCGGAATGGGAGGCAAATTACGCTTCATCAGTCTGATTTTTATTTATTTCCCAACGTCATGAAGGTTCATTTTCCAGCGTTTTAGAAAGTGAAAATCAAAAAATTTTTCCGGCGCTCGGCGCCGGACCATTCTATAGAACACCAATATATTCTTCATGAGCTCATTTTGACTAACATAAACCAGAATTTTCTCAATTTTTTCCTCATTTTTGCAGGTTTCTGACTACAAATACAACAAAATGCTTGGGTATGCTCCTAAAATGCATAAAAAAGCAACCGTAGCCACATTATAAGCGTTTTTAAAAATGTGGAAAATTTTTGGAAAAAGAGGAAAAAAATTTTGGTTCCGGTTCTTGTAAAATCTTCGAGGAAAAAAAACGACGATGCACACAGTATATCCGCGTAAGATCAACATTTCTGGGGCTATTCAGTGAAAAAATCTAGTCCGCCCCCCCCATGAAAAAATCCTGCGCACGGCCCTGAGTCCATAACTTCAGTGAGACTGTTCTAAAAACTGAAAATTTTCAGGCTTGTAGAAAAACGGAAATCCAAAAACCGCATTTTGCTCGATCGAATAGAGATATATCTCTAATGACCCATTTTGCGACGTTTGGGAGGTTCTCAGAGGCTGTTTTTTCCGGATTTTCGGAGTAACTTTCAAAATTCAAGGGCATTGTATATTTCAGCTTTCACTCGATAAGGCATTTTATCTACAGCACGGTTACCAAATGAATTGTTATTATCAAGCTTTAGTGAACCCTATTCAGGACATCAGGCGGGGAATACGTTCTATACCCATCCCCACACGCTGTTCGGGACATCTCTGTATTCTACGACAGTGTATCACACTTTCGATTACACGGGTAAAGCAGGAGTGTTTATTTTTTTAACGTTTCCGAAAAAACATGCACACTTGGGCGGAACAAAATTATGAATAGTGCTAAGTGACGGAAAAATAAATAATCTTTCATGCATATCATCGATAAATCACAGTAAGAAAATAAATAAACACTCGACGTACAGTAAAAATCTTACTATAGTGTGCAAAAAAACATGCAGCAATTGAAACATCCAGAAAAATTTTCATCTAGTTTAAGGGCTGATTTTGATTCTGTATGCCCAAGGCTCGGAACAATTTAGCGCCGAACGTTTGGGCTTGTTGGGGACGATTCAAGGGCTGATGGGCGCCGACCGGCGACGCGATACTCGGGGACGACGTCGACGCCGTCATGCCGCCTTCTTCCTCGTCGGCTACCGTGGGCCGTAATTGTTGGACGTTACTCTATATGTATTCGAAATGAATCGAAAAAGTTAGGGTACAAAAAATATGAGAAAAACAACAAATTTGTGTTGCTTCGTAAAACTGAAAGCGTTGAGCGAGTCACATGCAAAGCATCATGCAAGCTAAAAGCCCAATACGGAAGATGGCGTAAAGCAGAATTGTAGGAGTGTAGAGTCTATCCAATACTAAGTCTAAGACCCGGGTCCCTATTACCTAAATCTCTGCAATTTTCAAAACATAACGTTTAATGATGTGCAGCCGGAAAATTTTGGACTTGTATGACTATTCCGAGACACCGAAAATTCTCCCATACGCAACCTGTTTCTTTAAATTTCTGAATATTTGAAATTTTATTTTCAAGAGATCTCGAAAATTTTGATTTCAAACAAGACCTCAATGTTCTAAAATATTTAGAAACTGTTTTTAGTCGTAGAGCAATTTTACATCAAAACCTGAGGATTTTACTATTTACATCAAAATCTGCGGATTCATTCCCTCACTAATTCAATATTTTCACTGGCTTCTGAAAATGAAGTTTCCAAGTAAATGAAAACAGATATATCAGAAATTTGATGAGGTGACGAAATTTTTCGGATGGAAGGCTCTTTTCAGGATATCCGGCAGAGACAAATGAGAGAATTCATCATGTTTCTGACTGAAAAAACGAACTCAACATTCGTGGATCAACTTCGAACTGATAATTAATATTCAGTGTCTGCTTTTCTTGAGGTGTCAGGAAGTACCAACTGTTCTCTACTGAACCATACGTCAAACACGACAGAAAATTTGAGAAGGTCGTAAACTTATGTAACCTTCAACAATATTTGCGTATTAAATGTAAACTTTCAACTGTTTTGACTCTGTTTACTGTATTGTAAACCTACTGTAGCTTACCGGAACCAATTTGGACGACAGTATAAATTCTCAGTTAGCAAGTATTTAAAAACATGCCATCTTCAAAATTGAAAAAACTCTATATTTGAACCAACTTGCAGAATGCAACTCGCTTTTGTCGAAAGACAACAAGCCATCTTCAAAATTCTCCGGCTACAAGACAAATCATTTTTTTATCGCTTACGTCAGCATTGCCGCCGCTGGGCGTATGCGGACGCGACGAACGTCGCCGTTGACTTTGATCGCTAACGGAACTTTGCGCCGCAGACGAACTGGCAGTCATATCGGCGGCGGTTGATCCGCCCAAAAATTGAGCAACTTTGGCCTTCTGCGCCGCATCCAACGTCTAAGGGAAATCGACGAAGCCAAACGGTTAGAATTAGTGTTAGAAAAAAAGCCAGGCAGGCATCAATTTATTTTCGTACGCGTCAATTTACTGTAGCCTGGCTGTTATGCTTTTTTAGATAAAAGATTATGCTAATCCCGAAAAAGCACTATAAGCACCGTAACCGTATTAGTAAAAATTCGTAAAAGAATTCAATTTTTTAAATCACCTTACAATATAGATGCACGCATTTTTTGGGCAACTGACTTCATTAGAAACTTCCAACTGAAGATCTTTTCCATTAACTCGAATTAATAACAGTGTTTTTTCCGTATTAGGAGGATTTTTTTGGCTCGTACTCGTAGAGAAAACCTTCATCGAGTTTATCGAGAAAACCGATACAAAACGAAAATTTTTTTATTAGAATTACATGAATTCCGTACGGTACGGATTGACTGGTACGGAAAAGCTCTGATTTATAGTCATAATTCTGGTCACGTAGAGAATTTATAAAAAACTAAAACTCGAAAGAGAATTTTACAAAAAATTAAAATTCGAAATAAATTTTGATTAAAAACCATTTTCGAGTAACAGTTTATTCGACCAATTTTTGGTCAGATATCTTGAAAACTGAGGTCAGTTAAGACCAGGAAATCCCTCAAACTTTTGTATGGTGAAAATTGAATTCATCGAACTAGACTTTAATAAAACAACCATAATGAAATCAATTTCAATCAAAAATTAAAAATTGATATTCTGATCCTTCCACAAAATGCGGAACTGATTTTCGAGAAGCATAATTTTTAATATTAATAATTTTTACATGCTTAATAGATTCATTTTTTCATCAAATTTTTGTTCTCCGACGTTTCGGTTTACTATTCCGTAATTCTTATCCCCAAAAAACGACGATATATATAGCAAATCGAAGCTGAAACTAACCTCGCTACGTGAATGTTTTGGAAGGATCATTACATATTGAAATCTTCAGATTTTAGAATCACGAAGAGTACATAAAAATCAAAAAAGAGTAACGATATTGATTGTATGTTTAAAATTTTATTGTTCCCGTGACGAAATGGGAGAAGTATTCTCGAGCTTTTTACCTGTTTCTTGGCTCTGAGCGCAGCATCTTCCAAAGTTTCGGCTGCTTCATATTTTCCTTGGCGACGGTACAAGGCCCCGAGATTTTTCAACGTAGTCGTTACCGTGGGACTGAATGAAGTCTCTTATTACACGTTAATTTTCGTTCATCATCCAAAATACAACTTTTTCCATTTGAATCAAGGAAAATTCCTTACCTGTCGACTTTTGCAGCCTTGTGCCAACTACCGTACTCGGCGTAGGTCGACCCGTTTTCGACTTTATGTTTATTCTCTTCCCGTTCTTCGGCCACCTGCCAGATGGGTTTATTGTCCGCTCCGATAGCGCCGAATTCCCTTTCGTGGGCTCTGGTCAATATTTGTTTGTACAGAACTTCGGCTTCTTTGTATTTGCCTTGTTTCAGGTAAGCCGACGCCTGAAAATGATAATGAACAACATAAATCATGAAGAAAACCTCAATTTTTTGAATATATGTAATTCAAATTCGAAACCATCAACATGAATGCATCCTATGAAATGATTCAGAAATATATTACGAGGAATAACTTATTGGATTTGAAAACTTGGATCCTTTGTGAAATTTTTTGGTGCCTGATTTGACCAAATTTTCAACAGTTATAATTATTAGAGAGCGTACAAGATTATTTTTCGTCTTAGCAACGTTCGGATCGTCGGGACCTAATTTGCTTTCGTAAATTTGTAAAGCGCGCGTGTAGTATTTTTCTACTTCGTCGTATTTTCCTTGATTTTGGCATAATAAAGCCAAATTGTTCAACTGTTTTCCAACGTCCGGATGCATCGGGCCCAAGACCTAAAAAATTTCAAAACGTAAATGAAGCAGGAACGAGGCTTAATCAAAGGCTATTCAAACCGACAAAAATTTACAAAATTTCGACTTTTAGCAATTTTGTGTACTTTTTCACGGATTTCCAAAGCGCGTTTGCACAATGGTTCGGCTTCTTTATATTTCCCGCGTTTCCCATACAAAACGGCCAAATTATTTAATGTAGCGGCGACAGCTGGGTGACTCTCTCCCAGCGTTTTCTCGCGAATCTGCAAAGCTTCGTTCAATAGATTGGCTGCTTCTTTGTATTTGTTTTGATCACTAAAAATTAAAAAAAGTTGGGCACAGTTGTTAAGACAATGATTATCAGAAATTTTTTTGGCGTTATCTCTTGATATAAAAAGAATGTCTTGAAGAAAGGAAATTAATTTCAAGAGACGGGGTATCGTCTGTAGATTCATTTCATTTGAATGGCCATGTTTACATCGAGCACAGACCAAAAATCTTATTCTTATTTTACAATAAAGCGCTGTTGAAAATTTAATTTTTATTTCGGGATGAATTAAAAAAATAACAATGCCTTAAAAAAAACAATGCCTTCGTGCTAAAAAATCGTGGATCTTGTATATGGTGTTATAAATCAATGAATAATCGTGTACTATATGTGTTTATTTATTCGAAATCAATTATATGAATTCATATTTGTTCTCAGTTCAATAGTTATGGTAAATCATTGAAATGAGCAGCAAATTTATGCAAGAGCTTAAAATCTTTAGACCGGGGTTTTTGCAGGCCTCAATCTGCTTCGTGCAGGAATGATCACAGAAATTCTGCCCTGAACAAGTTTTTCCGTTTCAAAATTACCACAAATTTGTAATACTTACGGCTTTGATTTTCAGTCGGGAACAGGGTTTTTTAGGCCAATTAGGAGCCATGGCTATTAAAAATTCCGATTGGCTCCTAAAAATTTAGCGGCACAAGCCAAATTGGCTTGTAAAAGTTATAGCCTATAGCTATATAATATAGCAGTAGCCCCTTTTGATTAGTAGCTTCCTGCGTGGAAATGCATTTTTATGCATTTTGAAATGGTAAATAGCAAAAATTTTCCGGCGCCGGATTTCAAATCATTTATGATTCGTGGTATCATTATGTTGTGCGGTTAGAAAAGGTCGGCCTAGTTCATGCTTGTAGCTTTTAAAAATCTGCGTATTATGCCAGAATGTTTGTCCTTGTATTGTTTTTTGTTTTGACAAAAATCAATGTTTTTCTACATTGTTTTTACAAAATCGTTTTACAGTGCTTTAGAATTTTCGGCTATCATGAACATAACTTTTTGCATTTGAAAAATGATTGAAACATCATCAGCATGGGAAAATGGCAGAAATTCTTGCAATCTGAAGAAGCCATCCAGATTCTTTGTTGCTTGCCTAATTTTTGAATTTTAGTTTGCCAGACTGAAAACACATTGAATTCACTGAAAAATTGGACATATTTCATGCAGGGAAAAGATATTTAAAATATTCATTTTCCAACGCTATAGAATATCAAAATCCAAAATTTTCTTCTGGTGCTAAGAGCCGGAAATAATTATCAATATTCATGTCGAAGTAAAATACCTATCGCGCATTTTAAAGCTTCAAATCATCTGAAAACTTTTTGATAAATAATCATGATTGGTACTGGCTCCAGATATACCAGATTGAAAATGAAGCAAAATTGTTTAACCTCTTTTGTCAATCCCATGGTGAAAAGATCATGATCGATCATCGGTATATTCAGAAGAATGTGCTGAAAAAATGAATTTTCCGACATTTTAGAAGCCTCGAAATAACAAATGTTCCGAACAAGTTACTCTTGTCAGCCTCTTGATTTTTTCTTCAAAACTCTGGAAATTCAGTTTTAAAAGTTTGAAACTGACGTGAACTGAATGAAATACAAGGGATGCAACTTTTAATCATTTTCTGATGAAATTAAGCGAAGTTATCAGTTTTAGATTGAGCAACTCAAAATTTATATGTGCAACCAAATTTTTCCCCAAGTTACAGATCAGCCTGGCTTGTGCGAAAAAACTCTGATGATTGATTTGAATAATGACTGACCTAATTTGCGAGCCTTATTATTCTGCGTGTGATTAAGAATGTATTCAAAATGATGAAAAATTCAAAATGAAAAAAACTGTTTTTTTCACTACCACATTTATTTACAAACTTTTTATTTTGGCTAGTTAAAATTCCTATTGGCCTGTAAAATTTTGACCTTAGGAGCCAAATGGCCTGTCGAGAAAAAACCAAAAAAACCCTAGTCAGGAAATTATGGTATTAAATGAGTGAAGGAAGAAGTGTGAAAAAATCAATGAATTCATGTTTATCCCAGTGGAAAATTCAATTTTTCATTATATTTTCATGTAAAATGTCGACTTTTACTCATTTTGATGTAATATGAGACATATCAGATTCGTGGAAGTAATCAGGAACGACTGTTGAATCAAACTACAACTATTTTTGGTCGTGTTTCAGCTTAATTGCAGGGAATATTATAGGCCAACAGTGTTTTTTTGTACAAGCCTCTTTGTACCTGTACAAAAATCGGCCAAAAACTCTTTGTGCGAAGAAAATTTCTTTTGTACACAGAAAAAGCCATGATCTTTTATGTATTTTCGCACAAAGTTTCTTCTAATAGCACTCGAGTTCACGTCCTTCATAATCATCTTATAAATTAAGAAAATATACTCATAACTTTCATAAATCTGAAAAACTTCAAGTTAAACCTGAAATTTTTGAAAATTACTCCCATGATGCTTTTCAATTCAAACTCGGCTTCAGGTTTAAAATTATAGTTGCACAAAAGTTGGAAAAATAGATTTTGACGTTCTGAAATGGACCGAAATTCGTATTTTCCATACAGGACCGCCAACATTTTCTTCCTTTTCGGGAAATTTTTTCTTCAGGAAGCACGATTTGTATAAAAATAGTATATAGACCATTGCAAAGAATTAAATTTTTTGGTGATTTCTGATACTAGAGCCTGGAGAAGCATTTTCTGACCAGATAATGTCCATAAAATCTCTTTGTACTTTGTACAAAGATTTCAAAAAAAATCATTGTACGGAGCCAAAAATGTTTGTCCCGTACAAAAAAAAAACACTGTAGGCCATTAACATTGCCGGCGGGAAGCGCCGGAAAAATTTGAGATTTTGACATTCTTAGTCGCACTCGAAATGCACCTTTGGATCAAAAATTCACCCGCTCGCTCAAAAAAATGTGTGGAAAAAAGCCTGCTCAAGAACAATGTTTATATTCGATAATGCTGTAGTTAGACAAGTGAAGTTAACGGTAGGAACTGCGATTGGAGAATTCTAGATTTTAGCCTGCTATAAAGTCGGAGAATGCGCCTTCTCATCGATTCTCTCAGAAGAAGCATCGAAAACTATGTAAGCTCCTCCTTAGAAAAATTTCTGCTGTGCGCAGAAAATGCTCAGAAATTTTTCTGCACGGCCAAAAGAACATAAAAATGCCTGCTTTGGACTATATTTCATTCAGAAAGTAAAATTACATCTGTCGATAACAAGTCAAGGCTTATAATGAAAATTGTTTTTTGCAGACAAAACTAAAATTCACATCCGCAGCGCTATCAGAAATCTCCTAAACGGTAATACGGTTGGGAAAATAACGTTCAAGTGTAGGCTACTGTTGGTTTGGAAACTTCGAAAAAATCAATACAAACCAAAATGAATATCGTTCTCATTACAACCGGATCTCAATCTTCAACAGCGTCGGATCCGGATCCCGAAAAAGACAATCCCTGATGAATCCTACATATCAGTAAAAGATGAAAAATGTACTTGTATTTATAAGGAATTATTTTTGTATATATATATATATATATATATACATATAATATATAATGATTTTTCAGAAACTAGCTTACCGGTAGACCAATGCTAAAATATTCAGCATTGTCGCAACATCAGGATGATCATGTCCGCTAGTCTTTTCCAAATCTTCTAGAGCTTGCTTGCATAGCGGAACGGCGACTTCGTAACGGCCTTGTGAGGCATACTGGATAACCTTAAAATAGAAGCAATCGATAAACGAGGAATTGCTACACTTCTGAAATGCTAATTCCGACATTCACAGTACCAATTTCGAATACGGCATGACAGTTTAGCCTACCAAATTATGTAAGGTGCGCAAACGGGCTGGAATTTCGTAGCCCGCCGTCGCCGAAGCGGCCATGGAATGCGCGGGCGTTGGTTGATGATATTCGCTACTTTCTTGTTGTTCTTCCTCTTCCGGTCCGAAGCCTAAATCTTGTAACGACTGACTGGATTTCGTTAAATCTTCGTGCTTTTCTTCACTCTCCTGAAAAAGCAATCTTTTTTGTAATCTGATCTTTTTAGAAAAAATCTACATTTGTCGCTCATGTAGTATACCACACTGAGCTAAACCGATATTATCATTATTTTTCAATTTATTTTACAGTAAACAATATCAATAAAAAACACATTCGTTAATAAAATGTTCTTATATATAAATCTTCACTTGTACATATTTGCATAAACCTTTTCGTAGTGCTGTTGGGGCCATAAAGGCGATTATTGATGTGTTTGTTTTTTTAGTTGTTAGTTAGAAATAAAATAGAGAAAATGTATCCGTCTACCACCGGGCTATTAGTGGTATTAATTATTGTTCCGTGCTTCGCCCACCTCCGCCATTCCTGCTTACCGACCCCCGTACCCAGCCGAGGCCCAACCTAGTCCCACGCCCTCCTCTTCGCCGATCCACCAGCTCCTGCTCATCTTTTACTCAAACTCACTCCCTGATCAATATCGTATTTTTTGATGCTGTTCATAAATTCCAAATGTTTCTTCTCTTCCTCCAACTGAGCGACGCTTTGTTCGCTTTGCAGTAATTTTTGCTGAGTCGTGGCCAATTCGTCGCGTAGCCAAGCATTTTCTTGACACAAACGACGAACTTGAGCTTTTAACTTTTGTTTTTCAGCTTCCACGTACTGTAGATGTGTGGCCAAGGCCATCATGACCTGAAAATCGACAAAAAATACAGAATACATCACATGGTATCAAGTTCAGAATCTTGGTCGATGTTCTTGCCTGCAGACAAGTTTGATTCAAATGACAGGTTCAATTAGAACAATTAGGATTAAGTTAACGGGTAAAGCAACTTTGACTTTTCGTAAACTTTTTTATTTACTATCAATTTTGTTTCTTATTTGTACAAATTTCTTTTTAATTCAAAATTCCCGATAACAATGACACTTGTTTTCGTGTGTGTTGATCCAGGTTATAACCTTATTTGAAAATTAAGCAACATTTCATTTTTTTCAGTATGAAGAAAATTTTCAAAAATGAAAGCTTAGAAACAAGAACAGGCTGAAACAAAATCCTCGAGAGTTTAAACATAAAGTCTAGCAATAAAATCGAAAGTAGGTTAATAATAAAATAGCCGAGACGCTATTTCCAGCAGGCCTAGTAAATGACCTGATGAATTCAATCACTCAAGAAACAAGAAAATGGAAAAATCAGCAAAATAATCAACTGTTTTTGAAAAACTAGAATAAACCAACAAATATCGTATCAATATACAATTTACTGCGAACAGGCAACCAAAATTTAACAAGCAGGCAATAAACAATAATGGTATCTTTCAATCAGCAAAAATTTATGATAATGCAAAGCATATAATTTTGATGATTTGATTAGAAGCCTTATTCCACAGTGAACTTCTATCGATGGATTGAACTTATTATTTCAGCACCATGATTTTGAATTTTATCTGAAGAAAATTTCTAATTATAAAAGATTGAAAAGTTATGACGATCGAAACACAATTGTAATATTTTAAATCGAGAAACCTAACAATGTACAGGAAAATCTCTCATTTCCGGGTTTAAAAACGAACTTATGGCTCAAAATATGTCTAATTTTGGACACAAATCTTACCTGCGCTTCTTCTATGCCCAATTGTATCATTTCCAACGATTTATCGACAATACCGGCTTTTTCTTGTATTAAGCTTGATTCTTCATTCTTTTCTTTCAAAACGGACAAAGTTTGCAGCAAACCATTACGTATAGAATGATGTTCGCTCTTCAACGCTTCCAAACCTTGCACGACCGTTTTCGTATTTTGCAAAATTTCTTCTTGAGACGAAGCGACCGTCATTTTGCCGATATCTTCGATCTTTTTACTGGAAGAAGAGTGGAAAATGATCAATAAATGGAATAAAGGTGGCTAAACGAAAAACACGTTTTTTGTGATAAAAATTTTGAATTTTGAAAATTGACGCATCTTGATGACGTGTCAGCACAAATTTTATGAGATGGTTTGAATATCGAGGATTGCTCTTGAGTGACAAAAGAAAGCGACAAAAGAACCTGGAAACCGAATGTGATACCAAACTAGATAAAACTCAAAAGCACCCATACGGAGGAGTTTCCATAGAAACTCTATCCAACAGACTTATATCGATCACGTATTCTAATTAGTCATCGTGGGTTACTCCCTCCCTCTTCCTTACATCCTATACGCCTTCAATGTTGACATTTTTTGTAGAAAATTCGACCACTGATCGTTCAATCGATCAAATAATTCTTCAACGACGTGATGATTAGAATCGACGAAGGAAGAATTGTTGGCCAATCGATTAGTATGAGAAATATGCAAGCTGTGCAAATTTTTGGCCGACGAAAATAATGACAAAGAATCGGTCTTATCACTGTAGAAAACTGGTGCCATAAAAATTGGCTCCTCTTTTATGAAAAAAGCATGTCGCAGCGAGCAGTAAAGAAAGATTCTAGAGTCGCTAATTTTAGACAAAAAGACAGCTTCATAGCACGTCTTTCCAGTCTCCCCCATCCTCCTCTCCCTGGAACGAAAAGCCAATAACATTAAGCTTGTCGTATGTAACATGCAGCCTATAGATCCGATTTCGCAGCGGGTGAAAATTTTCGCCTCCCATATAGCTTGCCTAGAGTAACGTCTAGAAAATTTATTCAAAACCTCGAAAAATCCGATATTTTTCTATCGGTTACAAAAGAGGTATAACGAAATTTTGATTCATACGGAAAAACTACAGTAAACGAGAAAACTTGCAAAAAAACATATCCGAAACAAGTAGCAAATGATGTTGCAATTAATCAATAGCGCTTTCTCGACAAGAGATGAATCTGAACATGATAGAAAATAGTTTAATATGTATATATACGTACAGGTCCTACAAAAAACCGGTTATGACAATGGAATGGTTGTTGATACTCTAAAAATGCCTTCCCATAACGACAGAGCGAAACTGGAAACACAACAGCCAGCATATAAGCAGATATGTGTCACCGAGAATCATATATTTCTATCGATTTGTCGCGAACATTTTCGATAGAACTGGAGCAAATAAAAAAAGCAATTTCAAGAGAAGGTGAATGCAGTCCCGGAAGACCTAATTGTCATTAAAATTTCCAAAGAAGTAAAATTCCTGTAGTCATGATGAAAATTAGTCTTCATCCACTATAGGGTAAGCATTAATGACTGAATAATATTTAAGTTCACTTTAAGCCTCAACGGACTTCGAAAATTTGTAGAAGTCAATTGTAGCAAACAAGTGTAACCGTAGCATGATTTTCCAAAGGTGCCCAGCAAATTTTTTAGACATCACTATCTCGATCAAAAATGGAGCTAGAGCGTTGAAAATTGTGTTTTCGTTACCACGTTCCCCTCAGTTTTCGATGTTTGTTGAGAAAAACTCTAGTCGAACTGTAATTTAATTTACTATGTAAAGCCGATGCAGGGAAAGTGTTGATTTTGGGTCTTAAAATATACGAGTGCGCGTTTCATTCCAGCATTAATTAAAAGGGGAAAATTTTTTCTTTCCTTCAACGAAGGCCCACTGTTTTTTGTATTACCCTTATTTGTACCGGTACAAACAACCGATCCAAAACCGTTTGTACTTACAAATTTTTTGTCTTTTCATTAGCCAAGGAACGAGTGAAGACCGGAATGCTGTGATTTTGCTGGAACAATATACAAATCTTTCGTGTTTAACTGATGATTCAGTTGAATATAATGATTCAGTTGAATATATGAACTCAAAGTAAATCACGAGTTCCAGGAATAAAGAGTAATTCAAAATAGCTATTAGTCTTCAGGTCGAAGTTGTGTTCAAGTTCAACGAAAGACTTGGATAGCAAGAGATCATATAAACTTGCAATGTGCGGAGCGCTGGGAAAAATTTGGCATTTTGGCATTCAGAGAAAAGCATTCTGGAGGAGTCGACTTCCGGATCTTCCTTTTTACTCGACAACCATTTCGTATGTAAAATAAAAAAATCTAGTGTAGCGTGTCTGAACGTTCCCGCCAAGCCTGCAGGATGCAACTTTTTTGGAGCTAAACATCGTTAACATTAGGTATAACAGCAAATTTGCAACTGTTTTAAATAAAAACCAAATAGATCATAAGAAACTTTTTATTATACCAGGAAAATTTTTTTCGGAAAACTCGACCGATCAAGTACGATTGGAAATCTTAGTTCAAACAAATATATCTCACTACAACAAATAGGGATTCAAGGTTTTTTTCTGAAATCGTACATGCCGGAAACCTGTAACTCTGCAAAAATCAACAACTAAAAAACAACACCCCTTCAAGCTCCAGGTGGCTGGGAAACGGTATTATCTACGGCTTCGATATCCTTTTCCAAAGCGGCGTTGACGATCTCGTCTTCTGCGTTGGAATTATTGTCGTCTAAAAGCGTTTGGCCACTTTCCGGTTTGTCGTTGAATCTGCGATTAGCTTGACGCACGGCTAAGTTTATTGTGATCTGTAAAAAATGTTGAAAAATCTCAAACATCAGATTTCGGAACAATGTGTACATTGCGTGAAAAAGTTTGAGTTTATCGAATATCAGAAAAAACAAATTTGGGTGTTTTACGTTTCCACTGTGTATATTGTACCGATATCGGATCATTTTCATGCTGAAACCTGTACCTATGACCAGGCCTGTAGCCAGCAGTGTTGCCAGATGGTTTTGGTGAAAAACCGCGAAATAACCTGAAAAACCGCCAAAAGAACCGCCGCACAAGAAGTGTCAGAAAAGATTGCATTGCAGTTACTAAAGTTGGCTCAACTCTCAATTTGATTCTTAAATCAGGAAGAAACGTGTATTCTAGAGAACAAAATGGAAAAAATGAATTTTTTAGTTAAAATCCCCAAAAATGTCAAATTTTTCAACCCAAAAAAACCACTAAACCCAAAAACCTAATGCCCGCCAACCAGTGTTTTTTTGTGCCAAAACATGGCTTTTTGCACAAAGCAATTGGAATGGCACAAAAAATTTTTGGCTGGTCAAACATTAGATTTCCTTGATTTATAGACATTTTAGGGGCTGAAAATGCAAAAAAATTTTGGCGATTTGCGCCGAGTCAATGAATATAATATTTCCTATTCGCATATATATTTGACCCGAACGCGAACGATTTCTCTTCGAACGGTGTATTAGTATCGTTGCAGCAAACTTTATAGCCTGTCAATGACTGATGAATGAAAAGAAAGTCTGAATATTCTCCGTTAATCCTGTCAGATTCGGATTTGAAACTGAAATTCTTACTTTTATTGTGTTCGATTCACCGAGTTTTTTTCTCGAAGATTTTTTCCACATGAGAACCGGACCCAAAATTTTTTTCCTCATTTTCCAAAAATTTTCCGCATTTTAAAAACGTTTATAATGTGCCTACGGATGCTTTTTATGCATTTTAGGAGCATAACTCAAGCATTTTGATGCTTTTGGATTCAGAAACCTGCAAAACTTAGGAAAAAATTGAAAAAATTCTGGTTATGTTAGTCAAAATGAGCTGATGAAGAATATATTGGTGTTCTACAAGAGCAGAGAAAGCATTTTAACGACAGAGTTGTAATGAATTTATCCTTCAGTAATGTTTCTGTGGTTCTAATTAGGATTATCCAATTCTTTTTAATTTTAGTCCCAGCGCGCAGCGGCGGAAAAATTTTTGGATTTTCAGTTTTCACTTCCTAAAACGCTGGAAATTGAACCTTCACAACGTTGGGAAATAAATTAAAATCCGACTGATGAAGTATAATTTGTTTTTTCAGTTTCTATATTCTAAAACGCTGGAAAATAAATCTCTCCAATGGATATTCGTGAATAGAAGTTCTAAAATCACAGTCTAGAATGACGTCTCCATGTTAAAAATGTTGGAAAAATTCCAAGCATTGTGCCACTGATACAAATTTTTTGGCCTCATGTGCCAATTGGCACAAATATCCATGCACGAAAAAAACGCTGCGGCTAACCCTGGTCTTGAAGCAAAAAATTGAAAACCGCCAAAACCGCCGCAAAAACCCAAAAACCACGACAAAAACCGCCAAACCCGCCGCAAAAACCGCCAGAGGGGTCTGAAAACAGCGAAAATGGCGGAAAATAGCCGCATCTAGCAACACTGGTAGCCAGGAATTTTTTCGGGGGGGGGGGGGCAAACATTTTTTACTCAATTTACTATAAAATTGGCATTTCTGACTTGACCTTTTCTTAGAGAAAAAACCAAAGCCTTTTTTTAACACTTAAAACACTTCGGGAGTAGGGGGCATGGCCCCCAACCCTTTGCCTACAGGCCTGCTCATGACATCACTATCGGAAAGTGCTAACGAAATCCTAACCGTGAAATATAAAATTGGAAACCTAAAACTGAGATTTTCCGGGGCATTTTACCGTTGAGTACGTCGGTTTAAGGCAATTCACTCTTGATGTATATTCAGAAAATTTAATCTAAATCAAATATTAAAAAGCCTCTCCAAAAATCCAATTCTAAATAGAATTTGATGTTCAGTCGATGTATATTCATCATTTTTATCCTTCTGTCAGGCAATATGTCTGTAAGACATAAATACTACCAAATTCTCAACGGAATTTTCACCGAAATGATCTGAGTAATTCTGATGTTGATGAGTTAGCAGTTTCAACGGAAAAGTATAGAACGTATAGAACAGCAGGAAACCGCTAAAAATTCAAAAGAAAAATTCTGAAGACAACCTGACTGCCCGATTCATGAACGTAGCACAAAACTTGATCTATTTATCTGCCAGACACGTAGCATCGAAGTATACAAAAATGTTCATTATTTTATGCGGGCATTTTTATGCTAACTTTTGACCATACATGTAACGGAGCCCCGAGGTCTGGGGAGGGAGGGTAGGCGACTTTTTTGGGGCCGGGGGTCAGTAATTCCCAAAATTTTGCGGGGAAGGGTCTCTCAAGGAAAAAAATTCGATTTTCTCACGAAAAAGTCCGAAAAATAATTCAAAAAAGAGTAATTTTTTCCCTGAAAAGACCGAAAAAATGTATCCATGGTGCGAAGCGCCAAAAAATTCACATTTTTAAACATTTTTCGTTCAAAAATTGACATTTTTCACTATTTTTCCGACCAAAAGTATAGGGGGTCCTAACGGCTTCCTTATGGCTAGCCATTGGATTGGGAAATCCTGGGGGGGAGGCGGTCGCCAATGGCTAGCCATATGGTCGACGATTTCTGGGGGGGTCCCCCATGGCACTTTCCCTCCAATTACATCTATGCTTTTGACTAAAATGAACTTTACATTCAAATTTTGTATTACAAACTGTGAAACACTGTTTTTTGTTCTCGACCCGTTTGTACTGGTACCAACCACGGTCTAAAATTTGATTGTACTTCATTGGTTACACTGTAATTGATATATCAAATTGAATTTTCATACCAGAAAATTGTTTGTACTGGTACAAACAAGACCCAAGTTTTTGTTTGTACTCAAGCCAAAAAGTCTGTAAAGTACAAAAAACTATGCTGTGAAAACCAAACCAAGACAGGAAAATGCAAAAATGTGAATTGCAAAACCGTGCTATACGACCCTGATATTTAAAAAAACAAAGCTATAAAAAATGTATAAGCCTGTTTCCGAACAGCGTCTCAAGACACAGAGTGCGGCGCGGCTCAAAAGTTTAAACGTAACTTTATAAAGTTCGATTTTCCAAAAAAATTTACCAACATTGAATTAAGTTTATTTAATGATTACGATATGCTTACCATTCAGAACCATTTTTTTCTGTACCATTTTCCTACAAATTGAGGTATACTTTTGTCGAATTTGTTCCACGAGTCCCTATTAAAAAACATAGAATTATGATACAATTTTTTTTTCTTTTTGTGAGCAACCTTCGACTATTAATGATGTTTTTCGAAAAAATTTTGGGCAGAATTTATGCTTTTGACTCACCGACTTTAATCAGCTTTTATGCTGATTAAAATGGTGCAAGAATTATGATCGTAGTCAAAAATTTGGACGAAATACACTCGATACCCCAAAATCAATGAAGATTGCTCGTACTTGTGTTTGTATTTGTCTTACAATTTTTTAGTTTGTGCAAAATATTAACGTATCTGTTTACATTTACATAAAATTAAATATCCAGTTGTGTTAGTTATTGATTCTTTGTTTCTATTCATTTATTCATAACTGAAAAATTTTTATCATGCTTAACGTATTATAAGTAAATCGGCATCTGGCGTAGAAAAATCATAAAAGTTGAAGTTTCAGGTTATGGGAAACCGACTGTATTTCGTTATTTTTTTAGCTACGATCATAATCCGAGCACCATTGGAATCAGCATAAAAGGTAAATTAATGTCGGTGAGTCAACAGCATAAATTTGACCAAAAAATTTTGTCGAAAAACGTCATCAATAGTCGGAATTGATCACAAAAAGGTAAAATAAAATTATACCGTAGTTCTCTGTTATTTATTCTAATAGGAATCCGTTAAACAAATTAGCCAACAATATACACCATTTTGTAGGAAAATGAATTAACTGCCGAACCGAATGGTATTAAGTATATCGTAATCGGTTTAAGCATTCGTTGAACAAACTGAATTCAATTTTTATCAATTCTTTCGGGTAAATCGAACCCTACAAAGTGCATTTAAACTTTTGAGCCCCTATTTATGTCTTCAAAAACAGCCTTACATCACGAAAAAGATATATGTTTATGTTCAAAATTCAAGATCAGGAACAACTATGTTCAAGAATGCTGTTCAAAAACGGGCTTCAAAATAAAAATATATTTTCCTATGATGGATCATAATTCTGTTTTATGCAAATATGTTTCATGAATATAAATACTCACATCTCGTCCGTCAATGGTATGTGACAATTTGGCTAACGCCGCATTAGCACCATCGCTAGTTTTGAAATCAACAAAAGCAAATTGTCTACTGAGACCGGTTTCATGGTCCTATAAATCGTTCATTTGATGAACGGCAAATTATTGCGATGAAAAATGCATTTGTTATTCTGAACTTACAAAAAAGAGTCTGATATTCTTAACGACGCCAAACTTGATGAAATAATCGCGCAGCTGATCTATAAAACAGGATGAGTAAGAATGAATTGATTTTATAACAAAAGCGAAGCTATTCGTGAAATTCTCATTTCAACTAAATATCAGCCAAATTCAAAATTGAAAAAAGTTTTTATCCGAATAAATTTTTGCAAATACAAAAAATCTAATTCACAGTTAGATTTTAATACTTACGCTCGGACGTCATCCAAGATAAATTTCCAACGAACAAACGACGCATATAGTTAGTCTGGCGTAAGGCAATGGTCAAAAACATTTTTTAACCGGTAAAAAACAAAACTGATCAATCGAGAGAAAGTTGGATGCTTAAATATAAGAAGAATATATTTCAATATATTAACAAATCTCCTTATGTAAATCCTTCAAATTCTCATAAACGCAGAATCGAAAGTGGAAATAAACAATGCCCGACTTGCAAATGATTGAATTTACTCAAAAATATAAAACATTATTCATCAAATAAGAGTCGAGAAAATTTTTTATCCAGAGTTCTAGAATATCAAAATTAACGACATTCAGATGATCTGTGACCAGATGTCTGGGATAGAATTTTTCAAGCTGTTTTTCACGCTTCAGATTATTCGAAAACCACATATTTTGACGTATTGTTATCACTATGGGGCTCAGAAGTCAGAACTCAAAATTTTATTATTATAATTTTTTTTCTAAATAACTGGCTCCAGAGCATACATGCACATAAGGATGTAGGGAGAGGTAAATCCTCCTACTTGAGACCCTGGACGCCGGCCCAAAAAAAACGTGGCCCAAAAAAAGCTCAACCAACCTCCCCGAACTTTTTTGAAGAATATTTTTGTGGATTTTTTTTTGTTCTTTTTTCTCTAAGGCCCACCCACCTCGATGAAAAGTCCGAGGACCCTACACCTCTCACCTGGAAAATTCTTGCTGTGCATGACATGCTTGAACATTAAAATGTTCAAGCAAGCTCAAAAACATAATAAAATCATAGGGTAAGCCAAAAAAGGCGACCAGTGCTGACTTTCATAACTTAGGAATGGATGAAGCTTTCTATTTGCGGATCCCCTGTTTGTCCTTGTTATAAAGAGCCAACTTTTATGCTCCTGGTGTTCATGGTTTCTGTACAAACAAAAATTTAGTAAAAGTGGTCATTTTTCAAAAAGTATAAGTTGTGAAATCAGAGCAAAAGTTGTCCTATTGTAATAAAAGTTTTGTAAAGCTCTTTACACACAATAATGATCAAAAAATCACCCAGATTTGTTATTTACACGTAATTTAAAGTCATTAACTTATTGTTTCAATATGGGCAGAATTTCGCCAAAATCAAAAGCTTTTGTTTTGAAACTGGAAAAAACAAAATCAAAACACAATCAATTCTGTCATTAAAATTATTGATGAAACAGAAAGTAGGACATGTTAAAACGGCTCTCTTGCAGTTTTCAGTTGTTATAATGCTTATAATTAGATCTATTTTACTTTTTCTGGTGTAAAACATGTTCGTTTTTGTCCATATTTGCTTGTTATTTGCAAAAAAATTGACGTTTAGTATTTTTGATTCTAGTCAGTCAATATTTGAGCAGTCTAACTGAAACTTTGCAGTTTTCATGCCAGATTTTTATCTATCGACTGTAGCGAACCGCATTAAAAAAGCTGCACTCATTTGAAGGTTATAAAAGTCAGTACCGGTCGCCTTTATTTGGCTCACCTTGTATATGTCTACATTTCGAGCGAAAAAAATGACGGCTTGGTTCGTTGGGCGGCCGTCTGGTGGCCACCAACTCAATATAGCCCAACTAGGATTATTGTGAAAGTCCATGAACTTGTGAGTGTGGCAAATTTTTATTTTTTGCTGAGGAACAACGGATTGACGAGCTAAGACCTCGCGGAGAAAGATAATAAAAACAAACAAAAAAAATTTTGACATTCTTTTGAGGTTCAAAATATTTTTTTTCTTTGAGATGACGTTTAATGAGGTCTTAAAATTTTATTTAGGCTGACCTAGGGCGGGACGCAGCGCCGCGCATACATAGGAGGGCGCTTAATGCCGGTCCTGTTAAGGTTCTTCGAAATTAAGCTGTTAGTTGAGATACCAGCAAGGGTCAGGGTGTGTGAAACTGCTTCAATACTGCTGCAAATCGATTTTTAAAACAAATTTGCATAATTTTTACGCAAAATTTTTTCATTTAGGTTTCCCAAGCCTAATTTCATTTCTACGTGATGCGCAACACCGGTTTAAAAAATATAGTAAAATTCATCAATGCAGACACAATCAGAAAAAATGGTTGACCAATTAACAAATGATAAATATGAAAAAATCAAGTATATTTTACAGCATTGATTTATAAATAGGTTACATTGTTTTCAATCCTAAAATGTCTTAATTGAAAAAAGTCAAGTCTTCGACCACTTGATAAGTTTGTTCTCATTTGCACAAAGGCTCGCCATTCAAATTTTTTTGTGCCATGCCAAATTTATGAGTAAAAAATTCGATACGCCCTAAAGTGCCTAAGTAACCGGAAATTTCCCCAAAACAAGTCAAAAAAGTCAATTTTGCCAATTTTTCGAGTTGAAGGTTCCAAAATAAGAGTAATAGGTCCGACCAAGTTGGGATAAGGTCCTCCGCCAATTCCCCAATTACTACAGGAATGATTAAAGTTATAGTCGGCGCAAAGCGCCGGAAAATTTTGATATATATGAAACTTCTAAAATGTATTTTTCTATGTCCAACCCCCAAAATTTTCTACCCCAAATGGAGCCAAAAATTTTCTTTTTCCATAATTTTTTCCCAAAACGCACGATTTGGGGAAAAGAGAGACAACGGCCCCATTGTCAGGGAAACTGTAAAGCTGATCAAAATCACCGCTTTTTCCTCGAAGATTTTTTTTCACATGAAAACCGAACCAAATTTTTCACATCATTTTCCAAAATTTTTCAAATTTTTAAAAACTTAGCCACTGATTGTACAGCTGAAGACTGGTTGGCTAAAATTGACTGACAGTAAATCCCTGACCTAAGGCCCAGCCCGGGGATAACCCCCGGGCTCCCCCCTATGCGCATGTATAGTTTAGAATATTTATTAGAATTTCACGAAAAAAAAAAAAATTTCATTAGAATTTAGAATATTTATTAGAATTTCACAATTCACGAAATAAAAATATACAATGTAATTTTTATTTTTTCATTAGTAAGAAACAGTTTTTCTCTAATCAATCAATGAAAGCATATTAGAAACACCGGGCTTCCCCCGGACCTTTTTCCCAAATGAGGAAAGGGTCGAAATTTGTTTCCCCATTTTATCGAAGTCGTTTTTCGCTTTAAAATGCTCATAGGCGCGTTATTCAAGTGTTTTTGAGCTTTTTAAAACCTTCTGGTGTTTTTGAGCTTTATAAAACCTTCTGGTGTTTTTAGAGCTGTTAATTCGTTAAAATTGAGGAAAAATGGAAATTTTCGGGTTTGAAGTCTAATCTTCAATCATTGTGATACAAATTTTCCAGCAAACTATCCAAGAATTATATCCGAGAATTATATTATACATATTTGAATTATGGGAGAAATCGACGGTTAAATCTTCTATGATGACAAGTGAGAGCCCAAAAAAGATGTTAATCTTTCTGGCGCCAAGCACCGGAAAATTTTTTTAGGTATTGAGATTCTGCGACGCTGGAAAACGAATTTTCCGAACATTTATTTCAAGAATTGGATTCGAATTTTGTGTTCAAAAGTTGTAATTTGTAGAATTTTATTTGAAAAATTTTTAAACCAGTAATCTATTTGTAAACTCTGCTCTCATGAACTTGGCCGGAAAGATATGAGTGAGAAGAGTAGAGATTTCCGAAAACTACTACCATGAAGCTTTTGAATTGATTCTACGTTAGGAAAGAAATTATCGCTTCAAAAAGCTTAGAGACTCGACGTATTGATATTTCTCAGAAACTGTGTCACGGAAAAAAATGCGAATCTTCATTAAATATATACCATGATAAAAATTGAAGATTACCAATTAAAAACATGAGATAATACGTTAAAGATGTTGAAAACTATTATAGAATAAGTGATAAATGAAGGTAGATATGCTAAAAGTCGCGTCTGAGCTGGGTAATACATAATAATCATAATTCGCGCCGGAAAATGTTGAGATTATGACCTTCTAAAATGCAGCAAAATGCATCTTTTCTGTATTCGATCCCCAAAATTTTCTTCCCCAAATGAGAAAGAGCCCAAAATTTTTTCCCTGTGCCGGATTTTTCACCCAGAAAGCACGATTATCACAACATGAAATTAACGAAAACAAAACCAGATAAGTCATATAGGAAATTCATAGAAGAAATAAAATTATTGTCGAAATACGATAAAACATTCATTAAATTTTAATTATTCAAGAAATTCCCGGTTTTTCCCCGGTCCAACTAAAAATTCCCAGTCATTCCCCGGTTTTCCCGGTCGCTATGAACCCTTATTAGAAAGACAGTGATAGTGGGCAAATAAGAAAAGAATTCTGAGTGAAGAAAATAAGAGAAGTGAAAAAAAGCAGAGCACCAGCGATCGACCGGGTATCCGGGCCCGGCCGGTCTTGGCACGACCGGGCCCGGTCCAAATATTACCGGGTATCGGGTTCAAAATTGTGCATGCTATTTTTTGATTTCTCGTAAAATGAAATAAACGGTGTGTAACATTAAAGTTGTTCCGTTCATTTTATATACTGTCTATTTGCGTTAATTACAATAAAATGTTTACAATTGAATTTCGGCAAATAAATATCGTAAATATCGTAAAAAAGGTTTTCATCTTCTCTTTCCTGTTTGCGTTTTCACTTTTTATATTTTATTTTGTTTAAGATTGTTTTATGAAGTCATCTGATTTTACGTTTACATAAACCTATTTTTATTTACAGCTTAATTAACTTTAATTAAAAAAAAATTAAAAAATTCAACTTAAATTTAAAATATGCATATATTATATGTTAAATACATATTACGCAATAAGCCCGGGCCCGGACCTGGGCCCGGTAAAATTTTGAGCCCGGTCGATCGCTGCAGAGCACGCGATATGTAAACAGGAAATTCAAGAAAAATGACAATTAAAACAAAAGATAAAATACGTTTCATAAGCAATCAACCACAAAACTGTGCCGATCAATGTATTTTTCCTTATTTGAGGATAATTGTTATGAAAAATTTGGGTTTAAACAAGGTTTTTCTTTTCCTGGTTACCTCCTAAATATTTTACTCCTTCAGTCTGTTTGCTCAAATATTGTTATCATTAAAGATTCCAAATTTGAAAACAACTCACTGAATATATGATCTCAGCAAGTGAAGATGAAGAAAAAATTCGTTTCGTCAGTGGCTCTTACAGGAAGTGACATGGTGAAACTTTTTTTTTTACTCGGTCCACCTTACTGGTACAAACCTATCAAAAACCGTTTGTACTCCAAAATTTGCGAAAAATTGCTAAAAAAAACATTCATTGTTATAAAATACAAGCTGTGAAATATTAATACATTGGCTATTTCCAACAGAAAATGCACTAGTGAAATACTCCACAAAAAGCTTTCATTATTATGCTATAGCTGCTAATTTGTCGTTATCGATGCGGACGCATAACAAACAAGTCCACTGATGTGCGGTACAGAGATGCATTTTCGTGCATTTTGAAATAAAAAATACCGAAAATTTTCCGGCGCTTCGTCCCGAATTTCAATTCATTTATTATTTTTGGTATTATTCCTGTCGTGTGATTAGAAAGTCACCCTAGCTTATACTTATAACTTTCAGAAACCAGCAGTTTATGGATGAATGTTTACCTTGTATTGTTTTTTCCACGAATTTGACAAAAATCAAGATTTTTCTAGACTATTTTTACAAATCGTTTTGCGGCGCTTTAGAATGTTTGGCTTTGGTGAACATAACTTTTTGCATTTGATTAAAACATCATAAGCATGGGAAAATGGCAGAAGTTCTTGCTATCTGAAGAAGCCATTCATTTCATCGTTGTTTGCTTAATTTTTGAATTTTAGTTTGCCCCATTGAAAACACATTGAATTCACTGAAAAAACGACCCTTCATGCTGGAGAAAGATATTAAAAGTATTCATTTTCCAACGCTATAGAATATCATAATCTAAAATTTTCTTTCAGTGCTAAGTGCCAGAGATATTCAATAGGAAATAGTAGGTATGAAGTGCAGTAGAATGTCCTGCAAAATGCATTTTCCGACATTTTAGAGGCCCCATAATCAAAATTTTTCGGTGCTAGGCACTGAACAAGTTACTTTAGCCAGACTTTTGATTTCTTACCCAAAACTCAAAAAGTTAATTTTAAAAGTCAGGAACTGACGCGAAGTAGATGAAATACAAGGAGAGTAACTTTTAATAATTTTTCTTATGAAATTAAGCGAATTTATCAATTTTCGAGTGAGCAACTAAAAATTATCTGTGCGACCAAATTTTTCCTCAAGTTACAGATCAACCTGGCTCGTGCGAAAAAGTCCCCGATGACTGATTTGAATAATGACTGATCTAATTTGTGAGTCTTATTATTCTGTGTGTGATTAAGAATGTATTTAGAATGATTGATCTGTTATGTGGGCTTCTACTGTGATTTTAAAGATTGTTTTTGACAAAATTTGTTGAAAAAAACTACTTTCTACTACCACATTTATTTACAAACTTTTTAGTTTTGGCTTGTTGAAATTCGTATTGGCCTGTAAAATTTTGACCTTAGGAGCCACATGGCCTGTCGAGAAAAAACCAAAAAAACCTGCCCCCAGGATTTTCCAATCCTATGGCTAGCCATATGGTAGTCATAGGGAACCCCATACTATTGGTCGGAAATATACTGAAAAATGTCCGTTTTCTGATGAAATATGTCAATTTTTGAACAAAAATGGTCAAAAACGTGAATTTTCTCGGCGCTTCGTGCCATGGATACATTTTTTACGGTTTTTTTAGACAAAAATTACCGTTTTTTTCGGATTTTTCTGGTAAAAAATCGATTTTTTCCCCTTCATAGACCTCTCCCCACAAATTTAAATTATTGATCCCCGGCCCCCAAAAAGTCATCCAACCCCCCCCCCCCCCAACCTCGTGGCTCCGTTACATGTATGCATGGGACTGAACATAGGGAAACAGGACGATAATTTTCAACCAGGTCTGGTTCACCTTTTTTGAAAATAGGAACAACGGTCGCTAAAAGTTGCTTGTCTGGAAGAAAACTTCGAAAATTGATGAGAGTGGTTGGGCCGAACGTGTTGCAAGTTTTTTGATGAAAAAAGCCTACAAGTTATCGGATCTCAGTGCTGTTGATGGTTTGATGCCTTTTATGGCTGCTAAAACGATTGGAATGGTGAAAGATACCGATGATGGATCAACGTTCGATCGGTTTTTGAACTCAGGCAACGTGCCATTATCCAGTGTAAAAACAGGTGCAAAATAATCATTAAAAAGTTCATTTTTCACATTATCATCTAATAATATTTCTTTATGTGCAAGAGGGGGTAGGTCTATGGTAGAGCGCAGGCGTTAGAAAATTAGGTAGGTCTCTGGTAGAGCACAGGCGCTAGAAAATTCATATTTTTATCGAAAATTGGTTGAAAACGTCGACTTTTTTTAGTAGAAAATGATCATTTTTGGCGGGCAACGCTCAGGAATGTTCAGTTTTTCTAGCAAAAAATTGCTATTTTCGCTTTAAAAAAGTCGAAAATGAACTTTCATTGTAGAAAATTGGCATTTTTCGCAACTTTCAAGCAAAAATTAAAACGATGATAAGAGCGCATTTTTTGTAGGAAAAAAGTCATTTCTAGAAAAAAACTGTCAGAATCTCGATTCTTTTCTATAGAAAATGCTCAAAAGTAATCAATTTTTCTAGAAAAAAATTGTAATTTTTCCTTGAAAAAAAGAAAATGAACATTTCTTGTGTAGATAATTGGTATTTTTCACAAATTTTCAAGCAAAAATTAAACATTGTTTAAAATTTTTAGCTACGAAAATTGTGAAGTTTAATTTTGTCTGGTGTGGCCGATTACGAAGGCGTTGATTTTTTCAACGAATTGAGAAATTTCGAATCGAAGTACCATTTCAATCGATGGTCAAAGATTTACGTTCTCAAGTCGTACGGGAAGCTGGTATGACGATCGGGTGAGAAAGTTTGCTAGATTTTTGGAACTTTTTTCCAAAAAAATGATTGAAAAAATGAAAAAACAGAAAACATTGGAAAAAAATAAATAAAAAAAATTGAAAACAAAATAAAATCTAAATAAAAAAAATAAAAATTGAAAAAAATTTATTTCAGGAAAAATGCATTTTTAATCTTAATTTTAATCTTTTAATTTCTTTACCATGCTTTCACTTAAAAAGTTTTCAAATGTAATTTTTCGGCGACATACATAAAATGACAATCGATGCCTTTCAGCGTACTTTGTTTTAGGAAATCAAACATTTTCGGGATTTTTTATTCTACGAAAAGTATCATCGCGATGCGGTCAGTACGGGAACACGATCGTCGATCAGTGGACCAGCTCCTCACGCCCTCGACGCTGTTTGCGAAACCCTGTCTGCATTAACTATTCAAATAACTAAAGTATGCTGGCTTGAAACTTAGAACGAAGCAAATTTTCATTTTCCAAAGTTAATCTTTTGCCTCTTTATTATACATGTAATTGGGGGAAGTGCTATGGGAACCCCTACCCCCCAGAAATCGTCGACCATATGGCTAGCCATTGGGCGACCCCACCCCAGGATTTTCCAATTCAATGGCTAGCCATATGGTAGCCGTGAGAGCCCCATTACTTTTCGTCGGAAAAATACAAGAAAATGTCAATTTTTTAATGAAAAATGTCAATTTTTGAACAAAAAATGGTCAAAAGGTTTCTCGGCGCTTTGCCAAATGAATACACTTTTTTTCGGTCCTTCTAGAAAAATAATTACTATTTTTGAACTATTTTTCGGACTTTTTTCGTGAAAAAATCGAATTTTTTTTCCTGAGACCCCTCCGCCCAAAATTTTGGGGATCACTGTACCCCCTCCCAGACCTCAGGACCCTGTTACATGTATGATCTTTATCAAGTTGTTCAGAAGTACTGTATTTTTAGGAATGGAAGGAGCGATTGGAACAAGTGAGAAACACTCAAATACAAATTACAGCACTGAACACATGATCGCGCCTGGACTATCGTGCAAAAATGCTAATTGTGATTTTTGTGTCGATGTTGGTATATAGAATAACATACTTTGATGGATTTTTATTCAAATTTTATTGCTTGTACATTTTATACAATAGCGTCTCGCGAATAAACAATATTCACTTAAAAACTATTTCGGCGAAAAAATCGGTTTCTAGCTTTTGAACACAATCTCCATAAAAAATTAACCCTAAACTTTTCACACAGAGTTGCGTGAGTAAAAAAAATCACTACACGAGTCCAAAAAATTCACAGAAAACGAGTTTTGAAAAAGATTGCTTGGAAACTCTGGCTATGATACAACTAACTTTGTCCCGTCTACACTTGAAAAATACATATCACAGTACAGTATGAATGGTACTTTAGATTAACAAGTTAATCTTTCATCTAAAAGAAGGAACAACGTAGAATGCTCGCGTTTTTGTCATCGCTGCTCCATCGAAAGCATTTGCTACGCGCTTTTGCGCGCGCATTTTTTCCTTATTTCATTCGCGCACGCGCCCGCGCGCGCTCTCGCTCGCGTGGAGTATAAACGGGCCTTAAGAAACCAAACACATGGAACTTATCTAAGGGAAAACGCCAGCATGACAACAATTTAACGTTACGAAAGGAAAAAATCACATAAAATGCTGATTAAGCCCAATAATAAGCTATTTTCACCATGAATTAACAGTTAAATATTGCCGAAAAGCTGTGACCTTCGCACGAAGGGTAGCTCTAGCTCGAGCCTTAGCGTTACACAGTATATGAAGGTCGTACCTTCGACGAAGGTAGTACCTTTGTTTCAAGTTTTGTTGTGCAACCGGAAAGTTGCAGTGAAGGTCGAACCTACCCGCGAAGGTCGAACCTTCATCGAAGGTCAGTTGTGCAACTGGGCCCAGGTTGCAAACATTTAAATAATTCCATGTATCGAGAGAAAAAATTAAGAATTGATGAAAAATCTCTATTTCCGGCGACATAATTGACTTTTGACGATTAGAAAATGAAACGAGCTATGTTCTTTGATAGAAAATGTTGAGCATTAATTAGTAAGTCGAAGTAGATATGTTAACGGCCGCGCCTGATAGAAAATAGTTATCCTTATACACCCATGACCGGCGCGAAGCACCATAAAATCTTGGGATTTTGACCTTTTCAAGCCAACCAAAATGCATCTTTTCGGTTTTGAATTCCCCAAATTTTTTCTCACAATGAGAACTATACCCAAAATTCTTTTCCTCATTTCGAAATTTTTTTCCTCAAAAGACCCCATTTGAGGAAAAAATGGTGGTCGCTTCCACAAAATTATCAGACAAAACCAAAAAATATTTTTTGAAAATTTATATATCTTCTTTTTTTTGTGTTACGAAATTCCAAGTCCCAAAAAAAATCTGTACTTCATCAGAATCAGTAGGGTAGGACGACAGATAATAAATGACAAGGCACAAGGAAGGATGACATACAGAACAGACAGAATGCATAAATTTAGCCACTTAAAAGTTACAAAACACGTTTTTCACAGTAACAGCGAAGTGTTTTGTACTTTGTGTAAGAAAAAAAACTTGAAAACTTTTTCAGCTTGGTGACATGTCACCATGTCAAGGGGCCTGTATTATAGCTACTGGGCCAACCCATACATGCAATTGGGGGGGGGGAAGTGCTATGGGAACCCCCTACCCAGAAATCGTCGACCATATGGCTAGCAACTGGGCGACCGCCCCACAGGATTTTCCAATCCTATGGCTAGCCATAGGGTAGTCCATGGACCCCTATACTTATGGTCGGAAAAATGTCAATTTTTGAACAAAAAATGGTCAAAAACGCCGATTTTCTCGGCGCTTCGCGCGACAAATACATTTTTTTATCATTTTTTAGACAAAAATTACTATTTTTTAAACTCTTTTTCGGACTTCTTTCGTGAAAAAATCAAATCTTTTTTCCTTCAGAGACCCCTCCCCCCAAAATTTTGGGAATTACTGACCCCCGGCCCCAAAAAAGTGGCCCAACCTCCCCCCCAGACCTCGGGGCACCGTTACATGTATGCACTTAATAAATATTTTTTTGCAAGGTGCAGAAAATCTGAAAAAAAAGTTTTGCACGAGCGGAAAAAGTTTTGCACAGTGCAAAAAAACTGGTATAAACCATAAAAAAGAGTGATAGATATTTTACTTTGGACTCGGATATCGATTGGTAATTAATGCGGTGCAGAGCATCGGAAAAAATTTGGATTTTAATATTCTATATCGTTGGAAAATGACTATTTTTAATATCTATTTCCTGCCTGAAAAGTCTAATTTTTCAGTGAATTCAACATGTTTTCAGTCAGGCAAACTAAAATTCAAAAATTAGGTAAGCAGCAATGAATTGAATGACTTTTTCAGACAGAAGAACCTCTGCTATTGTCCCACGCTTAATCAATTTCCCAATGCAAAAAGTTATCGTCACGAAAGTCGAAAATTCTACAGAACCACAAAATGATTTTGTGGAAATAATCTAGAAAAATCTAGGTTTTAGTCAAATATGTGAAAAAAACATTACAAGGTCAAACATTCATCCATAACATGCTGATGTTTAAAAGCTATAAACCAGCGTAAACTAGGCCGACATTTTCCAACCGCACAACAGAAATGATAATAAGAATCATAAGTGATTTGAAATCCGGCGCCAAGCGCCGGAAAATTTTCGATATGTTTTCTTAAAAACGCATAAGAATGCATCTCCGGACAGGAAACTCACCCAATCAAAAGGGTCGTTAGGCTCTAATTTTTAAAAGCCATGTTCGCTTGTGCGCCTAAATTTTTAGGAGTCACTCAGAGTTTTTAGAAGCCATGGCTCCTAATTAACCTAAAAAACTCTGACCAGACTCGATTTTTTTTCGCTCGCAAATATGAATGCTCTATATAGCCGAAAACCTTTTGTTGATTAGTCTCCAATTTTCTGACATAAATGAGGAGTTTGAATGTTTTCTCGAATATTATCCTTACAATCCAATTGAAATGTTGACTTTGACATAATAATTTAAAGGCTAAATTGGAAGTTGAAGTTGAAAAACTAAAAAAAAACGATCTCAAATACTCGATGATTTCAAGCAATTTCACTTTCAATGTGCATATAGTCGAATAAGAAAACTCGCCGCAGCGCGGCGAAAAAATTTGACGATTATCCTCTACTTTTCAACACAAAGTATTTATTTTTCCACAAAATTGCCTGTTTTCCAGGTTTTCCAGACCTGAAAAGAATTCCTTGTGTTTTCCAGGTTGTGTATGAACCAGGCTTTTTTTGGTTTGAAAACCAGGAGCCAAATGGCTCCTAGGCCTAAATTTTTAGGGGCCAAATTAAAATTTTGGGAGCAAAAAATTTTTAATTGAAGAATATTGAAAAACGTGCTTGTAACATAGTGTAGAACGTACTATATAATTAAATTATGTAGATATTCAATCAGTTGATACGAGTTTTAAAAAACCACTGTTCAAAATTTGATTTCCACCCAGCGTTTTCAGTTACAGGCATCTTTCCACACGTACAAACATCGGCCGAGAAATCTTTGTGGAAAGAAAATTTTTTATGCAGAATATATAATTTTGCACAAATCTTCATCCAAGATTGCACTTGAGTTCATTTCCTTCCGACTCAAAAGTATAGGGTTTTGAAATTGCAGCTTCTGTTCTCATTTTTCTGTTGTTTCCTATATCTTTCCGGCGCTATGCAACGATTTTTTTCAGATTCTGACATTCTAAATGCTGGAAAATCATTTTAAGGATAACTTATTCGATAAACATCAAGGTTCGAAAACATGTATTATATCATTTAACAAACTAAAAAATATGTTCATACTTTCATAAGTTTGACAAGCTCAAATTAAACTTGAAATTTATGAACATCACCTCCATTAAAATCATGAATTCAAACTCGGCACCATATTTAAAATAATAGTAACAAAAATGGAAAAATTGGGATATTTATCACCCGGATTCTTTTGCACCAACTGCACCAAAATTCATCTTTTCCATTTCGAACCCGCATGCTTTTTTCCCTTCGTCGAGAATTTTTTTCCAGAAAGTTTGATTTGTACAAAAACAGTGAATAGACTAATTAAAAAAATTGTATAATAAGACCCGGCGCGAAGCGCCGGAAAATTTTCGATGTTTTATGATTTTAGAGCCTGTAAAACACTTACTTCAAATCTAAAATTGAATGAAAACAGCTACAATTCACTATAATATAAATGAATATGTCAAAATTTTAGGAGCCAAAATGGCTCCTAGACCTAAAATTTTAGGAGCCATTTTAAACTTTTAGGGGCCCAGGCCCAGTGTTTTTTTGTGCCAAAATATGGTTTTTGGCCCAAAAAAATTTGGAATGGCACAAAAAATTTTGAGCGTTTGTGCCAATTGGCACACATTTTTTGGCTGGTCAAACATTAAATTTCCTTGATTTTTAGACGTTTTAGGGGCTGAAAATGCAAAAAATTTACGGCGCTTCGCGCCGAATCAATGAATATAATATTTCCTATTCGTATATTTGACCCGAACGCAAACAATTTCTTTTCGAACAGTGTATTAGTATCGTTGCAGCAAACTTTATAGGCTGTCAAGACTGATGAGTGAAAAAAAAATTCTGAATATTCTCTCTTCATTCAGTCAGATTCGAATTTAAAACTGAAATTCTTACTTTTTGTGTTTGATTGATTCAAATAGAAAAATCGATATCGTTGATAATGGTACAATGTTTCGATCGAAAATTAACACCATTTTCGACTTTATTTTCTCTATTCTTTACATGGTCGTTAAATATACATAAGTAACATAGATATTCGTCCGTAGTGGAAAATTGAATCAATTTGAACGTCCTGAACAATTCTAGAGCTATTTAAATTGTCTCAGCATTCCATTTCTTTTTGGGATTTCGTAAACTATTTTGTTGCACAGTTTTTTCTTTTCTCACTGACATGGTCAGGGTTGGCAAAAACCAAACTTTTGAAATTTCGAGTTTTTGGTTTTTTGGTTTTTTAGTGGTTTTTTATGGTTTTTTAATGGTTTTTTTGGTTTTTCTATGGTTTTTTAGTGGTTTTTTTCTGGTTTAATTTTTTAGAATGTTTGGAACATCAAAATAAATATGTAAAAAAATGCTGGAAGCTCCCCCTATCATTTTAGACTAGTTAGGGAGCCTTAAAATGGTAGCTAGAAGTATTAATTTTATCAGAAGTGTCATTACTTTATGCTACAGGAAATCGCTATTATAGCAATAAAAATACAGTAATAGCGGGCACACAAGAAAGAAACGATAAGTGGAGAACATAAGAGAATTAAAAATTGAATAGAGCATGCGCTATGTAAAGAGGAAATTCAAGAAAAAAAGGAAAAAAGACAAATAAAGGGAAATATACAATAACGTCATGTACATAACGTAATCGAAACTCATAAGAAATCAACCAAAAAATTGTATCAATGCATCACATATATAAATATGCATAGGAAAGCTGAAATGACAAAACTTTTAAGTAAGTATACCGTTTTTGATAAATTTTGTGTACAATTTTTTTTCACTTAATAGCGACTCTTTGTTAACCTATAGTATGCAGTCATTGAATTGAAAATATTGAACATATGGGGTTCAATCAAGCCCAACAGATCTCAATAAAATTTTATTTTTGTTGCCTCTTTTATATTTTGAAATTTCGAGCTAATAAAATTGAAAATCTTACTGTAACAATAAATCGTACTTTATAAAATCTTGATGATGGTATGGATCAATGGATGTCATCCCATATGGTATGAATAATAGCAAACTGGACTCATGTAGTACTGAATGTGTGCTTGCATGATGGATACATAAAATATCGACTGCTTTATATACATCTTTCGTGTACAAAATATATCATAAAAATACGACTTTTTTCTACTTTTTATTGAAATCAGTTCAACTAAATTAATTGTTTTAATGATTTAGATAGACACCAATACATGTCTAGAAGATCGAGTATTGTGAAAAAGCAGTTTTCCAGTGATTTTAGAAAAAAACCAAAAAAACCAAAAAACCAGAGATTTTCCAATTTTTTGGTTTTTTTAAAAAACCAAAAAAAACCAAAAACCAAAAAACCAAAGCCTTGCCAACCCTGGACATGGTTAGCTGAAAAATACGTTGGGTACGATTTTTACAAAAAATTAATGCGTTAAACGTTAACTTTTTATCAAACTTTTGGCCTAAAACTTTTCCGCAGTTTTAAGTAATGTCTATGGTAAAAAAATTTTTTTGTGCCATTGGCACAAATTTTTTTGGCTTCTTGTGCCAATTGGCACAAATGTCCGTGCACAAAAAAAACGCTGCCCAGGCCCCTAAAATGACTAAAAAAAAGCCTGGTATGAACCTTTAGATTTGCAGGCTAGTATTATGTATAGGGTTCGATCAAGCTGGGGGTTTGGTTCCCCCCAATTACAGTTATGTTAGTGAAGCTAACAACGGCCACGCCTGATAGATAGAAAATGATGATCTTAACCCATGACTGATGGCGCGAACGGCCGGAAAATTTTCAGATTTTGACAATTTAAAGCCCAACAAAATGTATTTTTTTGTTTGGAATTCCCCAAAATTTTTTTCACAATGAGAACCATGCCCAAAATTTTCCCCATTCCTAAATTTTTATCCCCATATAAATTTATTTGAGAAAAACGGTGATAGTTATTCTCTGCCTACAGTAGTCACATTCTGAAACATTGCTGCTACACCTGAAGAGACAAACGTGTGAACAGAATAAAGTGAATAGCATTGCAAAACTGTGGCGCTATCACCTTTTATGAATGCAATTCTTTTGTGTCACAAATTTTCTCTGATCTTTTAAACGAACAACGCAAAAACCGACGTCCGCACGGAACAAAACCATTACAAAACGCGTACTACAATTTGAATTTTTCCGAAACGCTTCCAAACTTGAGGATGAAATTTTGATCTGGAACACCAAAATTTAAACTGTCGTGCAAATTGTCACGTGCCGACGAATTTCGTCGAACGTCATGTGATTCATATCACAATTTTTCGTTATGTTTTTCGTTACGTTTTGTGTTACAGTAATTTGCATCAATTTTGCGTTTCGTTGTTATAATTTTTACAAGCAATTCATGTGTGTACTTTTTATATTTCATTTCTGTTTCTGTTTGCACATTTTATTTCCTTTCCGATTTATTATTTTGATCGCACACGTAGACTACGGTATGTGCCCACTAGTCAAGAATTTCTGTTAGAGATAAGCTCTCCGAGCTCATCGCTGTAACTAAGGCACAAAGTGCACCTCTTATCAGTAAAAACTAGCAACGTTTCACAATGTGAAACGACTAGTTTGAAATTCCCACTAGTGACTTTCCTATGTTAAGCATGGAGAGTGAAAACTCGCCCCAATGCTTAACGTTGTGAACTGGAAAATGTCTATGTGACCATAGGCATCTTCTGCAACAATTTCCGCTGTAGAAGTTAGCTTGGGGGAGTGTTAACTCCGCCCAAGGCATACTGTAGTTTATGGAGCCCTTTAAAAGGGCATGTTTCGTTAGTCTGTTACTCATTATTGGGCCTAACTGGTGTTGCGTCTTTTTAGCCTTGCATCTCGTGTTTTGCCGTTCGTCAGCTTATTAGCATATTTTATATTGTCAACTGCGTTCGCCGCTTGTCGAATAAAATTTACATATTCTCGCCTCTAGCCTCCTTATACCTTACCACTACAGTAACCCGACTGTAGGAACCTGTCCCCGTCGCCGTTAATTGAAGAACCCTTTACCCTACGCCAAATCATTACCCTACGCCGAATCGCCCGGATTCCCATTCCCGCTCGTTGCTGTCCGTAGGACCCACAGTTTGACCCCCGAACCCGTCGCCCAGCGCAGAGTAGTTTGAGAAGAGGTTTGGTAAGTCTTCTCAGGGGTTAATATTGTTGAGGGTATATTTGTGGGAGTCTCCCCTAAGCTAGTTTCCCTTTAAGTACCTCCAGTTGAGAAAGCCCTCAGACCCCTAAGGTCAGGGCCAATAAGGGGATTTAGGTTAACAATCGGGTCCCCTACAGTACGCCATTCTTCGAATGGCACCGTCCCTCATTCTCAGTGAATGGGGACTAGGGATTGGCACCCCTGACCCGGCCGCATTGTCCATTATTCTACAGCATAATCCTAGGACAAGGCCGAGGTACACCATAGGTTTACCTGTGGTAGTACCAGCTGGGTTAGGTTCCCGAAGTAGATAAAACCTAACAGAGCCACCCAAAGGGGTCACAGCATGTCCCTTGCAGTGTCATGGCCGTATTTCCTATGGAATATGGTATGGGGTTTCCCATCAATGTGACTGATCACCAATTCGGTTAATGTGACATGGCTCCCAATTTTCTACTTAATGTGACATGGCGAGGCTGGAAAATCGACCTTTAAGTCTGACTTCACAGTCCTTAGGAACGAACCGTTTACCCTTTTGAGTGAGAAACCTCCTTCAATTAAGTAAATTTTTGGTTTGAGTGGGGAAACCTCCGTCAGATCATGAGAACCGCCACTTGAGTGGGGAAACCTCTCTCAGGTCTGCTGATTCGCATTCTAAGTGGGATTACTGACCCTTAGGATGAAACTTTTGCCCTCTTGTAAGCGGATACGCCTGTAAGAAAGTACACTGCCCCTCAGGTCGGAATAGGCCCTTATGTTCGAGTTTAATGCCAACTCAGATAGCACTGCATTTGAGTAAATTTAATTACTGTAGGTCGGGATTTGCCCCACGTGTAATCAAATTAATGATTCTTGCGCGTAAATTAATGCCTTATGAGTACAGTAACACCCGTAAGCTTTAATTAATCCCCTGGTGTCAGTTTTTCCCCCAGAGTCGATCCCCAAGAGTCATAAATTCCCAGAGCCGAGTAAATAGAGTATTCTGCTTAAATCTCCTCTGAGCTTTCTTTTTTCTTTCCATTTTTTTTTTCTTCTTAATTTGGGCCTCCATCCAATGTGTGTGATCGGATAGGTTACTGTAGCGCCGCATGGCCTTTTGGTTACAGTCCAGCTGCGATTTGCAGGTACTCTAACTACAGTATACCTGGGTACGGGTACTTGAGTATCACAGCCCTTGAGGTTTTCACTGCCCCTGAGGGTTTCGGGATCTCCAATCAGGAGATACAGTACACCTTCCAGTCTTGATTCTGGACATCAAGTGTGGTCGTGATTTGTTATCTGTGTCCAGTATGTGTGTCAACACACTTTTTCAAACTTTTTCTTATCTTCACTGAGCACTAGCCAAGTTGCTCATTTTCCGGCCAAACAAGCCAAAATTTTACTGTTGACACATATAACACCGTACTTAGCAGATCACATTGCTTATCTCTCGGGCCTCAAATTTTATTTTATTTACTTTACTTTTTATTTTCTCGGTCTTCTATGCATAGCGTGTGACCCAATTATAATAACTTTTTCACCCAATAAATTTTCTTATCACAAAAATCAACTCAAACGAAAACTAATAACCCATTTTTTTCTTTCCCCTTTCTAAATAAACAACATGAAAATTTATCCTTTTTCTTACTAAAAACAAATAAAACATTCTCTTTTCACTTCTATTCAAATTTATCAAAAAAGAACTTTTTCTTCACCTGTCACACATACGTCATAGTTGGCAACCCCTTCAGTAGGTCATTTTATAATTTTTTCCACTACTGTACGGTCTTCTTTTTCTTTCTCTCTCCTTAGGTAGTTGCACATGGTGAGGATCTTACCAATCGTGACCACCGACGTCAGCAACAACTACTTATTGTGTTGTTGTTATGAGGTGATGTGTCTTGGGCGACCCTACCTCTGACGTCCGCAACTACCTCACATGCTGCTGTTGCACTGAGGCATGACTGGCGGGGTCATGCCTCTGACGTCAGCAATGGCCGCATAGCATGTGGCCGTTAAGGGGTTGATGGTTCTCTGTGTCTTCCCCCTGCCTCTGCAACAGCTGCATTCCTTGCTGTTGCTTTAAGGGGTGGGTGGCCCTCCGGATCTACCTCTGACCTCAGCAATGGCAACGTAACAGGTTGTTATTGTGGGATGGTGACCGTATGGCACTGTCTTTCTGACGTCTGCAACAGCGGAGGCTCATGTTGTTGCACCAGGACCGGTCGGCTATTCTGACTTCAGTCCTTGACGTCAGCAACAACAATGCACCGTATTGTTGTTCGGAGATGTGAGGCCTTACAAACCGCGCATCTGGCATCTGCAACAACTGCATCTCATATCATTGTCATAGGATAACTGAGACTCAGCTATTACCTTTTGACGTCAGCAATGGCCATGCTCCGTGTTGTCGTAGCAAGGTTGCTGGCCTAGGGCCCTATCTACTGATGTCCACAATGATAAGTCTCTATTCCAGTATCGGAATTAAGACTTTACAGTCTTATTCTGGCGTCAGCAACAGCCATGCCCCGTGTTGCCCTAAGGAGTTTGTAGCCGTAGGCCCTTACTTCTTGGCGTACATACTGCAATATGAGATTATGGCACTTACATCCCAGTCACCTGAGGTCAGCACCGAGTGAGTGGTGGTGTATATCACATCTTTTGACGTCAGCACCGGGTTACTGTGGGTTTTCAGGATGCCACTTGAGTCTTAGGTGATGATTGGAGTATTACCTTCTCACCTACGGCTCTTGTCTAAGGGTTGTATCTGTGTGTCACTGGTGCCTGGGAAACATCAGCTGACATGCTCACTCAACCTGAGATGCACTCAGTCTATGATACTGATGAAGTTGTCCGCAAGGGTAGCAGCACTGATGGATCAGCACATGACTACCTTCTAAGCTTTAACTGCAGGTTCAGACGGGTTTACACTCGGCCTCAGCTGGGTTGGTTGTTCAACATACGCAACCGTTGGGCATTTGCAGTCGGTACTGCCTGTGTCTAACAACTGCAAGGATTGACAACCTTCTTGTAAATTTCTTATCTAATTTCTCACATTTCTTTCTCATCTATGATCTTCTTTAGTGTCCCCGCCAGAATAATTCCTCAGGAATTACAGCACAGCCACTGGTTGGGCCTAAAGTGTAAAAGACCCCCCCAGTAATCATTTCTTTACACTCAAACGCCTTTGTTAGCTGGCCTAATAATGTCCGCACTAGAGTTGCCCTTAATCCTGAGTCCGCCTCCGTTGGTTTGTCCCTTAGCATAATATGCAGCTAGTCCGCCTAAGCGAAGGTGTTCGAGTTCGCCTAAACACATTACAACTAAGTCCGCCTAAGCCCCTCACTTTACACTCATTTATTGGAGACTGACTGTACTCCTGATCTCAAGATGCTTTGAGCCTAGCCTCGATTCATAGGAGGAAGCCTGCATTTCCCCACCTCCATTTAGGCACAGCTGGGCCAAGGACCCCCATGCCACTTATTTACTGACTAAGTGTGTCAGAATAGCACCTCCGTACCTGGTGCTCTTTAGCTTCAACTGGTGACCTGCGATCCTCACTTCATCTCAGTGATTGGAAACCCGGCCCCCAGCTGTATATAATACTCCTGGAGAGTTCCCGTTCTGTTCAAAATGCGCACTTCCGTTTTGGGCACGGTTGTAGCATACACGGGAATGATGTCCTCCCCGGATCCTCCTCTCTAGTCATCACACTTTTCAGAGTTTGCAATTGCTCCTAGTGAGTGAGGCCGATTGCGTAATAGCGCATCCCCTTTGCGTAGTCTGGTTTTGTAAACTAATTTTTTCCCTATCTATTTGCACCCACTAAGTTTACTTTAAATTGTCCCCCTTTACTTATTAATTCTTAAGCTACTCCATGTGCTACTCCTGGTGAGTAGGACTTTGTCGGTTAGGAGCCCTCCCATATCCAAAGTTTGTAAACTGGCACAACGGACCTAACCTCAAAATAAAATTCCCTTTTGGGCGGGTTTATCCATACGTCCTCACGTCGATCCTTTCTTTTATGGTTGGGAAACCACCATTTTATTCAAATTTATTTACTTTTGGTTCAAAAAACCGGGTCTAGTCCCATTAATTTCTAAAGTTTCGGTATAATCTCCCCTCTGTTTACACTCGGGTTATCCCCTCTCTAAGTCCATAAGTGACCAGATAATTCCCTTCTGAGTCAACCTATAATTCCTTCTGGCTGTTCTGAGAGCTAAAACCTTGTTCTTTTCTAGCCCCATCGTTGAGTGGTCGCTAAATATTGTAAAGAACAAGAGTTGAAGCCTCAACACGCCGTCACGCAAAGGATCTCGTAATTCCCACACTTCTTCGTGACGCGACTACAAAAGTAACACTTACTTCACTTTCACAAAATAGAGACACCTAGACGTTCCTGTCGCCTTAGTACTAAGCTTTAGCAGACAAGTCAGCCCCTCTCTATTCAGTTTGATCGAATAGCTTCACAGGCACGATTATCAGTCTTAGCTACCTTACAGGAAGACGAACTCTCAACTATGAAGTCAGAAGTTGATCTGCCTTCACAGATTGAGAATAAGGTCCAAGCTGCATTTGAGAATGCCCTTGGACCACTCAACCAAAAGCTGGAGGCTATGAATGGCAGAAGGCACCCTTCTGTGTCCAGCTTCATGGTCCCTCCTGCCTTTTCAGGCGCTTTTGGTGAGTCCATAACAGATTTATATCTCACTTGACCCGCTTCTTTACACTTCAAGGGGTAACAGAGGAGGATCGTGCATATAAAATTGCGTTTTTGGAGTCTTGCCTCACAGGTCCTGCTCTCGCATCTTACCGGGACTTTAGCAGTGGTACTCTGCAGCCTACCCGCTATGAAGAGTTCATGGCTTTTCTAAGGAGAGACTTTCGAGTAGGGCCTGACTCAGATCTGCATCAGCAGTTGATCCAGGATCATCTGCAGAAGCCAACTGAGTCTGCGATAGTCTACTTTGAGCACCTTAAGAGACTGTCCAGGGTGGCTTATCCGGATCTCGCGACTGATATTAGGGATTCGATTATAAAACCTATCTTTCTGAGAGGGTTGAGACCAGTCCTTCCAGATAGTATTAAGTTCAGGGACTTCACAACTCTTGAGGAGACTCTTAAAGCAGCTTGTTATGCAGAATGGCAAATTTTTCAGGGATGAGATTAGGTATACTGCCCCATCTAATGCTGTTTTCTCTTCAGAAAAAACGACCGCTGATAATGTCAGGTCAATGTCGAATCAAAGGGGCACCGCTCAACGTCCATCGGCAACACCATCTGACGAGATTCACAGTTTACAATCGGAGATGGCCCGGCTCACGGCTCATGTTGCCCGACTTACGGCTCAGCAATTGGTGCCGCCTCCGAGAAATTCGATGCTGTCACTGACGCCGTCGATGTGCGTCCAAAACGCTGGCGATCGCCTGTCAAGGGCACATTTACAGATGTGCTCCTACCATGGACATTGCACCCACAATGACGCTAATTGCCAGGCCCAACATCCCGATAGCGCCGGCCCTAGCACAGCCACCGCCACCGGCACCAGCCCTTGCTATTTTTGTCAAACGAGGGCGCACCCGACTGACGGATGCGACAGACCCTGCCCGCATTGCCGAAAATTACGAGTGCACAGGGCTACGGCTTGCCCAAATCGAAATTCGACATTGCCTGGTGAGACTAACTTTGGTAATTCTGGTTACTCTCCTCAGGGAGCAAGTGGAAATTTTCGGGGTTATGCTAATCCAACTCCTCACGGGACGGGGAACCAATATCGGTCACCCCCATGGCAAAATAATGCTGTAGGGGCTACCGATGGTCTTCTTCACCCAGATCTATTTGATCTGGATGATGAAGTTCTGGCTGAACATCTGGCGGATCACCACAACTGTTTTATCCTGTCTGTGTAATCAGTATTGGGTTTTCAGCTGCCGCAGTGGTTTCGGCGACTCTGTTGTTGACTTTGCCGCCACCACCGCCGAAATAAGCAAAGCCAGTCAACGTAAACCCGTCAACAACACGGAGAATGACTGGTGACGTTGGCGTAATCCCGTCGTATTGACCGACGGAAGGTACAACGGCACCATCGGCACGTGTTATCGCCCAAGGACCACCACCCGGAATTCCCACTGACTCCGCGTTGGAGGTCGTCGGTCAAATGGATCGATGAATCTGCTAGGTAAACTACCTTCTTTTTCTGACATTTCAGGTCTGGAGATCAGATATCCTTATAAGTGACAGGCTTTAATGATTTCTTGTTTACAGATTCCTCATCCGTCATCGACGCGATGCGGGCCATTTGGTCAATGGATTTGGCCAAAAAGTATCCGCACCTCCCATGAGCACTACTCAACGAGCCGTTCGAGGTTGAGGCGCTTACGGCTGCTGACGTGGTGCTATCGGCGCCAGCAACGTTGCGGATTTTGGGACCTGACGTCACTCGATGGGTGCTCGAGTTTATTGCCAATGGAACTATTCGCGCCACCCCGGTGGACAAGATCTTGTTGGAAGGCGAACTGTTGTCGCTGGCAGTGGACGCCATCTGCCGTGCTGTGGAGGAAGCCAGTCGCAACATGGGGCCCACAGCAGTTGTTGCCATGTCACCGACAACAATGAGGACGGGAGCCCAAACACTGGGGGGATTGCTCAACAGCAACCCATCGCCAACGCCTTTGGAGAACCATTGTGCGCCGTTAACAATGTCGTCAGCATCACTGAGGCGTCGCCGTTTCCAAGGGCAAGCATCCGGCGGTCCCCGAAGATTGACGTTCTTCGCGAAGTCCACCCCTGCAGAGGCTTGGTCATCAACTTCCCCAGAGAGGACCCCGTATCGTCGGACGACGATGACGTTGAAGAATGAAGCCACCCGACGGGTGAAAACTGTAAATTTTGGTGTATATTTACGAGCACCATTTGTAAATAGTTTGTTTGTAATAAATTGTGCCTTCGTGACACTACTGTTCTTAGGAATGAGCTCTGCAACACATGCTACTCAATACCAATTTTGTCGTCTTTCAAGAAGCAGTCATCCACCTGAGCTACCTCAAAAAGTTGAATGCAAACCACCAAAATCTTGGTGGAGTCCACCATTCATGAATGTTACAGTATATGTACCTATTTCTGATCCAATCACTACTTTAGCATGGAAGTGTACATTGCAAAACCATAAAGTGTGCACAAATACTGGTTTTCTCGGATCTTGGGGCATTACTGCAGACGTCATAACCACTCAGCATCTAGCGCCTGCGGGGTGTACGCTAGCACATTGTACGAAGATGTTTGGTTTACAAAAGCTCCTGGAAATACGTCCTGGCTTTTATAGCACTAACCAAACACTGGAGGTGATGTACTCATGGTGCTGCAATGATGTCTGCAGGACAGTGACTAACCTCTTCATCGAGGAGGGACAGGTCGCTTCCTGGGATGGCACTACAGCTCTAAGTACCTTAGGAGATGTAGGTGGATGCAGTCCCACTGCAGGTCAATGCACTACTCTAGACGGGGTAATTGTTTGGCCTGCCACAAACTTTACAGCACAGTGTCATTATTGACCTCAGGGTAATAATACTGCGTCCATATCAGGGAATCATATCATCATCGATGATCTGCAGGTTGCCCTGAAGATCCCGGGAAACTCTGGCGTATTTCGGTTGTGTCCTGGCCTCCGGTTGAACACAGTGCAAATGGATCAGGGTCTCCTTCTATGGAAGATTTAATTTGACCCAAAGGTTGTTTGGATTGGCGAAGGACTCCCGTCCTGACCCCGTCAATGCCAAACTGAACTACCTGGCTCAGCAGATCAAAGAGTCGGAAATTAACAATTTTCGATTCATGTGCCTTGAGTTGTGTTCTCACGCTCAACCCTACCTTGATCTGACTTGGCAGTTGCTTCATTTTGACCCTACACTAGGAGCCCAGGCATTCTTGCAAAGGAATGATCTGACGGCGGAATTTGCGGGTGAAGCACTGACGATATGGCTGTGTCAAAAGGTCAACGCCACTTATGTTTACCATTCCTACCGGGTGGGGGACACCTGTTACAAGTATCTACCCGTACAGATTGGCGGTACCATTTATTTTGCCACCCCCGGTGGCCTAGATCTCACTAAATTCAGTCCAAAAGTGCCGTGTGACCACCACTTTACGGGAATTATCCGCAATCACTCGGGCTGGTTTACTGAGTCTGGCACAGTCCATGTGAGACACATTCGGCTTGAACTGTTCTGGAAACAGCGCTTCAACGTCACTCACTTTGACACTCCTGGGCTCTTCCATGATCAGTTAGCGATGACCCCTTCATGTTTTGCTTTCTTTAAACAGTACGTTTACAAGACTGAGCAAATTGAAGCAGTCTTGAACCAGTTGGTAAATTATACAGCTGGTTTATCCCTACAACTGGATACTCTGTATCAGGCGGTTGCAGGGGTAGGGACTGACATCAAAGCCTCACTGGAAGGTGTTGGTCCGGCAGCAAACCATGTGATTATGCGTCAGCAGCATAACATCATACAGAGCTTACAGTCTCTTTTGAGTAGCCCAGTGCAGTTGATCTTTAACACACTCATCTCTCTGGCAATGCTGGCGGGTACAGGATTTCTCATCTAGGTTGGGCTCTCCTATTACCTCAGCTACCGCCTGCGGAAAAGACAGGTTCGGTTTGTTAGCCAATACTCTCCACTGAACCTCCTCCAGAAAGTTCAAGGTTGGGTAGGTTTTCATTACGTACTGAATGATGTGCCAACTCAGTTAGACAGCATCACTCTGTGCTTTGTCATACTAGTTGACCACAAGGAGACTCCTGCTTTCCTTGATACTGGTTGTCCACGGACCATCATTAGTCAACGCCTTCACAAAGCGCTGATTAAAGAGAGTCCGAAGGCGGCGATGGCTTTCCAGCAACATCACAACTTCAACCCATTGATGAGTATCAATGGGTAAGCCCTGCATACCCTCCTATCAGGACTGTATGAGATCATGTTGCCTGGAACCTGTCAGCCACACACATGAGTGGATATACATCTCCATGTGTGTAAGACTACATCTCCTTTCTGGGCACCAGTCCATCTGATTCCTGGATTGGACTTTCTAGAACAATTCAAGAATATCAGGTTTGATTACGAACAACATGTCTGTCAGTTGAACGTGGTAGAACTGCCGCTTCTACTGACAGCAGCTGAGATTGATCAGGTCGATCCCTGGTAGGAGAACACATGTTCACTATCAAGGGCCTCATACAGGTCCGGGTCTCGATCAAGATCAAGGACTTTGTCCATTTCTCGGCCACCATCATGAGCTTCTTCAGTTGCCTCATCGGGTGGGTCAACCAGAGGTAGTCGGACCTCTTCTAGATGCACCAGAGGTCATTTTATGGCCAGGTCAGGGTCAAACTGTCCTCGACCCCCACCTGGAAACTCTCCCGTTACACAGGAGAAGGGCCGATTCCGTGAGCCTAATGATTAGGATGCACCTGCATCACCTCTATTAGAGGTGCCACCACTCTCTGATACAGAAATTAAATCGCTAGGAGCTACTCAGAGCTCAGGAGAGTGATGGGATCATGTACTGACTGTACAGGTTCATCCCACTCCTCGGACTAATCCGGAATCATCAGTTGGCTATGCTCTGGTAGGATTACTCGGACGGACTGGTTTGCTAATACCAAGGTGCACTGATGCGCCAGAGTTGAGTTTTGACGACTCCGTGCCTGACCCAGGTCATGTGGTGTCAGCTTTCTACCCCACTGAAATGAGGACCCCTCATATCAAAGTTCTACTGAACAATTGGGTAGAAGCCAAAGCTCTAATTGATACAGGAGCAGTTTTCTCACTCCTTGATCACAAGTTGGCGGTTCAGTCACCCGACTTGGTACTCACAGAGACTAGGGCTCGCCCCATAGCAGCAAATGGGTCTCCGTTTCTACTGCTAGGCGCAGCCTATGTCACAGTGACAGTGGCTGATGTCTCTGAATGGATTCAGGTTCAAGTTCAAGAGAACTGTTCAGCTGAACTGGTTTTGGGGACGAACTTCCTCGGACAGTTCAATTGCGTCAGCTTGAACTGGGAGAAATACTTTCTTCAGTTCAAGGAACTTCGGGTTCTGTGTGAGGGTCTCATTCACAATCCTCCTTCTGCTCGTGGGGCACTACCTTTGCAGGAGTTGATTGTCCTTGAGCCTCGCTCGCTGACACAATTTACTGCACCTGTACCCTCAATATATGCAACTGTGCTGGAGGTAACTTTCTTTCCTAAGCCTCTTTTGGGACAACAGCACAGTGTGTATTTTGCTGGTACTGTGAGCATTGTGACAAATGGTCGCATACCCTTAAAGGTAGTTAACCCGAATACACACCCCGTGGTTCTCTACCCGCACATGACCATCGGTCATGTGCAGATGCATACTGATTCCTCACAGGGATCGGCAGTCAAGTCTGATACCATTCTTGACGGTAAGTGGGTTGAAGCCAATGCTGTGATATCTTCAGATATCTCCTCACAGGATAAAGCAGCGTTGCTCGATCTGCTGGTCGCATTTACTGACCTCTATGCTATTGATGAAAAGGACACAGGTTCCACTGATCTTGTGCACCACGAGATCAGCACAGGTGACGCTCGCCCAGTCCGCCTTTTCCCTTACCACACCGCGCCCAGGGAAAAGGATCTCATCATACAAGAAGTCAAAGCGCTCCAGGAAAAAGGTATTATTCTGCCTAGCACTTCTCCCTGGGCTACTAACACCGTTCTGGTTCGCAAGAAAAATGGGTCACACCGGATGTGTGTGGACTTTTGTGGTCTTAACGAGGTCAGGAAAAAGGATGTTTATCCTCTCAATTGGATTGATGATATCCTCGACACACTCAAGGGTATGAAATACTTTACTACGCTTGACAGGCTAATGCCTACTGGTCTATACCTATTGCCGAGGCAGACAAAGAGAAAACAGCATTTAATACGCCTATTGGACTTTACGAGTTCAATTATCTGCCTTTTGGTCTTTGCAATGCACCTGGGACATTTCAATGTCTCATGGAACTGCTTCTCACAGGATTGCAGTGGTGCACTGCACTGACCTACCTGGATGACATCTTGGTGTTCAGGAACTCTCACACCCAGATGCTTTAGTGCTTGACAGATGTGTTTACGCGTCTCCGTCAGGGTGGAATGAAGCTCAGACTGAGCAAATGCAAATTTTCGCACTCTGAGGTGGAGTATCTAGGCTACCGTATCTCACAGAAGGGCCTAGCACCGGATAAAGTCAAATTGGCTGCAGTCCAGGATCTACCCATTCCACAGAACGCCAAAGACATCAAGTCTTTTCTTGGTCTTGTGTCTTATTATAGGCGTTTCATCCCTGGTTGCGCTCGGCTCAGCGAGCCACTGACCAAGCTCTTATGGAAGGAAGTTACCTTCCTGTAGTCAAAACCTCAGCAAGCAACGTTTGACGAACTCCGAAGGCTGTTGATGAACCCTCCTCTTCTGCGCCATCCAGACTTCACAAAATCCTTCATACTTCAAACTGATGCAAGTATTTCGGGGATAGGAGCAGTTCTCTGCCAGTTAGATGATAATGGATACGACCATCCTGTTGTGTATGCCAGTAGAGGGTTAACAGCAGCTGAGAGGAACTACACTATTATGGAGTCGGAGACTCTCCCTGTCGTCCATTTCGTCAAGCACTTTCGGCCTTACGTCTTTCAACATGAGGTGGTCATTCAGACCGATCACACTGCTGTTAAGGCTGTGTTGGAGAAACCCAACCCTTCGGCCCGGATAGCTCCATGGGGTCTCCCGTTAGCTGAATTCAAACTGACAATTTGGCCACGAAAAAGTTGATCTAATGGTTGATCATTTTTTGATAGTTGATCATTATCACGCCTTCCTGATCCTAATTCGCTTGCCAGGGAGAGTATGGACGATACTCCCCTGTACAGACCCGAGGGAGGAATCATGATGATCTCCGATGGTGCTCAGCACCTGGCCAGATCATCCCAAAGAACCACCCATGGCGCGCAGCGCTTGGCGGGGTCTGAGTCTTATGCAGAGATATCACAGGATGCGCAGCACCATGACCTTCTCGCAGCTCAACTTGAGGATCCAGAATTAGCCTCCATTCTTAGGTCACTAAAACCCTACGGTGACCAGAATGATGTTAATGGCTACCACCTGTTGGATAACATCCTACAGAAGTGGACAGGCGAGTCCAACAAGATTGTTGTTCCTCAGTCAATGGTTACTACCATTATTGAGGCTCACCATAGTGGCATTCTTGCCGGACACTTTGGTGCAAAACGTACTGGGAGGCTTATAGCCCACAGGTACCACTGGCCTTTCTTCAGTGCGGACTTCAAGTCATTTTGTCAGCGGTGTGATCTTTGCCAACGGAATAAACTGGTGAGACAAAAGACCCGAGCAACTCTGAAACCAATTTCCATTACGGGACCATTTCACCGAGTCGGTGTGGACTGTTTGGGACCAATGACCACTAGTGAAAATGGAAACTGTTTTATTGTAGTCTTTATCGACTACTTTACCAAATGGGTCGAAGCTTTTGCTACTCTGGACATTACTGTGCAAACCATAGCTCGACTTTTTGTTACACAAATTGTCTGCAGACATGGGGCACTGCAGATTCTTCAGACTGATTGTGGTACTGATTTCACGTCCAAACTGATGACTGAAATCACTGCCATTTGTTCAACTAAAAAAATCCACTCTACCGCTTATCACCCGATGACAAATGGAGAAGTGGGAAGAGCTAATCAAACGCTAGCTACATGGCTACATATGTATGTCCACCAAGGTCATACTGATTGGGATGAACACCTGCCGTATTCTGTGTTCGCTGTCAACATTAGCATGAATGAGTCCACAGGGTATTCACCCTCTGAGCTCATGTATGGTCGTACCCTCATGCTACCTGTTGATGCAGCGCTCTCATTCAACCCTCTGGCCCATATCATAGATGTTTCCACTTATGATATGGAGGTCAAACAGCATTTTACAAATGCCTTGACCTTGATCCAGAGCTGAATTGAGAGATCACAGGCGGCTTATGCACGGTCTTACGATCGCATGACACGAGATGTCTCTTACAAAGTTGGGGATCAGGTGCTCAAACTGCGCACCACCGGAAAACGTGGTCTAATGCCCAAATTGCTGCCCATTTATGATGGCCCCTACTTTGTCACGAATGTGGCATACCCCAATGTCACCATTCGGCTTGAGATGGATCAAGAAAATACTGTGCATGTCAATCAGCTTAGACGCTACATGTCACCTGCTCAGCCTACAGAAGCAGAGGAGATACCTTCCACTTCACAGGTCATCGAGACGGCACCTTTGTTGATTCGGTCAACAAACCGAGATTTTACACAAGATCTCATTGACCCACATCTTGATGCAGAGGTCTCCGACCCGTAATCAAGCGGCTCTTCTCTTCTTTCCTTACGGACGGGGTCGTCCTTTTTTGAAGGACGGCCGTGCCCCTCACCAAATACCCACTCCTGCTCCATGCTGGGATAGCAGTGTAAAGAAGAGAAGGAGCAGCGATCAATGCATCTGAACTAGGGTATTGCCCCATATCACAGGCGCATCCGTGCGATAGCTTATATCTCGCCTCTAAAATTTTTCTTTTAGTCTCGTTTCAGATTTCACAAATCAACCGACAATTGGCAACTTCACCAAACGGATTAATTGACATCAGCAACTCCACGCATCTCCAATTGACGTCAGCAACTCTATGCACCATTGACATAATTCCACAAGCCAAAACGCACCAAAAATCCACTGGACCATCGACGGCCTGCCCTCACTATCACCTGATAATTTGACCTCCACAGACATGCCGCACAAGGACGAGGACGCCCTTTCTCGAAGGACTGCCGTGTCACATGCCAACGAATTTCGTCACGTGATTCGCATCACAATTTTTCGTTATGTTTTTCCTTAAGTTTTGTGTTACAGTAATTTGCATCAATTTTGCGTTTCGTTGTTATAATTTTTACATGCAATTTATGTGTGTACTTTTTATATTTCGTTTCTGTTTCTGTTTGCACATTTTATTTCCTTTTCGATTTATTATTTTGATCGCACACGTAGACTATGGTATGTGCCCACTAGTCAAGAATTTCTGTTAGAGATAAGCTCTCGGAGCTCATCGCTGTAACTAAGGCACAAAGTGCACCTCTTATCAGTAAAAACTAGCGACGTTTCACAATGTGAAACGACTAGTTTGAAATTCTCACTAGTGACTTTCCTATGTTAAGCATGGAGAGTGAAAACTCCCCCCAATGCTTAACGTTGTGAACTGGAAAATGTCTATGTGACCATAGGCATCTTCTGCAACAATTTCCGCTGCAGAAGTTAGCTTGGGGGAGTGTTAACTCCGCCCAAAGCATACTGTAGTTTATGGAGCCCTTTAAAAGGGCATGTTTCGTTAGTCTGTTACTCATTATTGGGCCTAACTGGTGTTGCGTCTTTTTAGCCTTGCATCTCATGTTTTGCCGTTCGTCGCCTTATTAGCATATTTTATATTGTCAACTGTGTTCGCCGCTTGTCGAATAAAATTTACATATTCTCGCCTCAAGCCTCCTTATACATTACCAGTACAGTAACCCGACCGTAGGAACCTGTCCCCGTCGCCGTTAATCGAAGAACCTCGTTGCCCTCGCCGAGGAAAAGTCCGTTATTGCCGCCTGCCGATCCGCAGCTGCATTATCCTATGCCAAATCGCCCGGATTTCCATTCCCACTCGTTGCCGTGCATAGGACCCACAGTTTGACCCCCGAACCCGTTGCTCAGTGCCGAGTAGTTTGAAAAGAGGTTTGGTAAGTCTTCTCAGGGGTTACTAATGTTGAGGGTATATTTGTGGGAGTCTCCCCTAAGCTAGTTTCCCTTGGAAGTACCCTCAGTTGAGAAAGCCCTCAGACCCCTAAGGTCAGGGCCAATAAGGGGATTTAGGTTAAGAATCGGGTCCCCTACAGTACGCCATTCTTCGAATGGCACCGTCCCTCATTCTCAGTGAATGGGGACTAGGGATTGGCACCCCTGACCCGGCCGCATTGTCCATTATTCTACAGCATAACCCTAGGACAAGGCCGAGGTACACCATAGGTTTACCTGTGGTATAGTACCAGCAGGGTTAAGTTCCCAAAGTAGATAAAACCTAACGGAGCCACCCAACAGGGTCACAGCATGTCCCTTGCAGTGTCATGGCCGTATTTCCTGTGGAATATGGTATGGGGTTTCCCATCAATGTGACTGATCACCAATTCAGTTAATGTGACATGGCTTCCAATTTTCTACTTAATGTGACACAATCGTTCACACAAGGCTTTGCTAAAGAATTTTCTATCATAAAATAGCTGAGTATTCTCGCCAACTTTCAGTTCTATGTGACGTTGTTTAGTAGAAAGTCGCAAAAAAATGAAATAGTAATATATTGCCCGCGTTCAATTTAAAATGATAGACGCAGCAAAAACCAAAAAAGCAGGTTCAATTTGATACGCAATTTTCGGTCAGTGGAAAACTTGTTACTATAGGAAAAAACTAAATCCCTCTGAGAACCGAACAGGTCGGAATTATTGCAAAATGTCATGCTTGTCCACTGCCGATTTAGACAGAACTGCGTCGATTCGTGGCTGCTTCTTGACTATTTAAACACGTTATTGATGAAATGTTTTTTCGTTGATTACAGCAATAAGCTTACTAAACTTTCCCTTATTGAACCTACCTCCACGCGGATCGCGACATCGATCGTTTCGAAATAAATAGAGCATAGCCGTGTGACCGAAATTTAGAGCGCGGGACAATAGAGCGCACCTATTTGTTCGAAAAAATCTAGCCAACGTTACGTAATCCGCACATTGTTTTTGACCATGAAAAAAGAATACTAAGCAAGCAACTTTATCTCAGAAGCTGACAAAAGACTACGAGTGTGATTCTGCATGTGGGTTGGAAATTCAAGATGAATTCCAAAATAACAAAATCAAACAATTTTATTCAAAGGTCAAATATTTGCGATTTTTTGTGTCTTCGTTAACTTTTGAAAAAATACTTCATGGTGGAAAAATGCTTTGGCCCGAACTTCATAGAGACAAAAAAAATTTAAAGAAAGTATTTTCGAGCTTAAATGTAGTTATTCTTCACATTATTTTATTTTCGGCTTTTCTATTTCGCTCTGATCCAATTTTTCTGTGCTCTATTGCCCCTATGCGTTATTGTCCTACACTCTATTGTGGCCAACGCAGGAATTTTTTTTCGCGGGAGGGGTGAAATTTTTTTTTTTAATTTTTTTATTTTTCTTAAGTGATTTGCATCGACATACAAACAATTTTTTTTCTTAAAATTTTTCCTGAAAAAATGAAACGAAAAAAGAAAGAAACAATGGGGCAACTGATAAGAAAAAATATGATAAATGAAAAAAGTTAATTTTGCAGTAGTATTTAATTAAGTTTCGCAGATTTCTAATGATTTGCGTTTAACCATCACCTTGATTATTTTTAATTTTAGAGCAGTTCAGGATGCACGGCCGCCATCATCCCCTGCATCCGCCACTGTATTGTCTCTGTCCGCGCTCTTATTGTCCCTGTGCTCTATGATCCCAACGCTCTATTGTCCTGTGGTCTGTCAAGGAGTGTAAAAATGTGTGTAATTTTTATGTAAATTCTTGCGAAAATATGCATTTTTATTTACCATGTGACATTATGCAAATTGTTCTCCTTTTTCTCATCATGTCCATTAGTAGTCTTCTTTTGTTTCCATTAATCTGGATTCCGAGTTGGAAACCAGACCAATTCTCAAGTACTTTGTTTTGACTCATTTTTTGTACTCATAATGTATGTACTGGCAAGAAATAGGAAGGCTGACACATTCCAAAACCCAAAAAACACTTTCTCCCAAAAATGCAAACGTGGGTTCAATGTTTTGAACCCCTTCCGACAATTTGGCAAATCGTTTAGGTAGTACGTGCTACCATACTCTATTAAACAGTAAAACTTCGTGTCATGTTTACGAACCAAGCAGGGCTGACCACGCCCCAAGAAAATTGATGTGTGACTCGAAAAAAGAGAAAATTCAGTTGTTGGTCTTTACGCGATTTGACTCGCTCATTGGATTTGCCTCAGTTCCATTTTTGCAACTAGTAGACATTGCTGTGTTTAGTGGCATAAGTGTTGCCCAATATTTACGGGATCTCAGAGCAACCGAATCCGTTGCTTTAAACATTGCCTCACCCTACCATCGCTAAATTTTTAGCCACTTTGTGTCAACCTTTCGACTTTCGAGTCGTTGCCCCACTATTTATTTTGTTTTGCACCCCAATCGCCTTAAGTAAATTTTTAATAAACAACAAAAAACCAAAGTCCACTTTTTGCTTTAACTCTACAGTAGGTACTGGGTTTCTAAAAAGGTTAAGAAAGGTCGTGACAAGTCCATTGTCCACTCTCTATTGTCTTGCGCTCTGATGTCCTTGCACTCTATTGTCCTTGCGCTCCATTGTCCTGTGCCCTAACGTCCGTGCTCTATTGCCCTGCGCCCTAATGTCTCGGTACCGAGCATAGCTTTCCATTTTATTTAATTTGAAGAAAAACGGTGAGCCATCATTTCTTCAAGTTGTAGTAGTGCTAATTGCAACATACAATCTGAGAAAAGGGCTTACTGCGTAAGCAAAGGTATGTGCACATTTTTTCCTGCCCATTTGAGAAAAATAAACCAGCGTCTGTTTTTCATTAAATTCATGTATAGCCCATTCAACTTGTGGGTGATACAAGGTACAAGACCCAAACAAGAAAAAGCAGTGATTTGATTAAATAGCATAAATTAGAATTTTTCCAATCGCTAAGGTCAATATGGACTTGTCACGACCTTTCTACAATATGTAAAAGACATTGAGATACAATGCAGATTTTTTATTCGCATAAACACATTTTTACTCCACATTCATTCTGAAAAAAATGGATTGCCAACAATGCCAGAAATAAGCATGCACTTATCATTGTTTGACTGATGAACTTGTCACTGTTGTCATTCACTCAAAAATTTTAAAAATTGAGTGCATTCACAAACTTTCGGTTGCATAATGTGCGATTTAACAGAAAATAACAAAAATATGGAATTGTATAATTGCACCCCAGTTTCGCCATTTCAGCATGCATTTTAAGAAAAAACGACTATAATAACGGTCCAAAATTGAAATGAAAAGAATTGCGGTTGAAAAACAGGTTTGAATTATTGATGTATAAGAAATAGCGAGAAAAACGAAATAAATATTCTGTACACAATCAATGAATATAAAATATTATCGATTCTTTAAGATCTATAAATATAGCGATTTTTCGACCCATTTTTCGAAAAATGCAGAAAATCGACGCCGTTTCAAACACATAATGTTGTTATGTGCATCCATTTCATGAAAAAGGAAATTTTCAAAATTAAATATAAAATTGCCTCTTTGTTATAATATGAATTGTGTTCTTTCAATGCATTCAATTTAGCAAATGCATAGTGGCGTTCTCAGACGGCTTTCATGGCAGACTTCTTGGTCACCATTGTATTCGCTGCCGCCAGATTTTTTGGACGGCCCGAATTCAAACCCATATAATTATATTTCGCTTTTTTGTCCGTCGGTTTCAATATCTATAAATACAACAAAATTGACGAAAATAGCACCAGCGTGGGGAAAGGCGGTAGAAAGGAAAATTTTTTCACGTAAACCTTTCACTGAACAAAAGTTCATTCTCGACATCCAGAAATAAAAACCCGATCATCCATTTTTCGTGATGACTTGCTATCAGGACAGATTTATGAACAATCTCATGATTATACTCGTTAAGAGATCCTTGCAGTATATATCTTGATTGAGCAGAAGTTATCATTCCGTAACTTTCAGAATTTCTGTAAACGAAGTCCACTGATTGAGTATAGAAAACCAGGATAGAACAAAACTTTTAACTTTGTAAGGGCCGGATGACAGAAAGAGGAATAGTGTTATCTCAGGAAGAAATTCCAGTATAAAGTGAGGCAGAAATATTTGTCATACGATAGAAAAAGGAATAACTGTTCTTAACTCCAGAATAAATTTCGTATGGCAGAAAGAGGAACAACGCTCCTCTCAGGAATAAATCCTGGAATAAATTGAAGGAATAAAATTAACCGTATGACAGAAAGTAGAATATGCTATGTCTGGAATAAAAAATGGCCATTTTATTCCTCAGTTTTGTACCTGCTCAGAACAGGTATAAATGGAGGAATAAAAAATTTTTGCCGCATTTTGCTACGGAAAAAATTGTGAGCACATTTTCTTTTCTTGTGTTGTTTGTGTACCATGGAAGAAATTGAAATATTGGAATTGTTGGAAGAAACTGATCCAATCGAAAATATGATTGTACCCATAAAAAGTTCATTAACTCACACGAACCCATTCGAAATTTACACTGATCAAGAATTTCTCTTTGTTACCATTTATGTAAAGAAAAAGTTCAAATTACAATTGATGAATTAGGAACCATTTTTCAAAGATCAACTGCACGTCACAATGCTATAAATCCTGAAAGACAAGTAAGCAGTCAGTCATCTTGATTTTAATTCCCATTCAAAGCGTTTCTTTTATTCAAAAATGGCACATCACATTCACATGTCAAGCATAATTAGCGTGTTGCTCGTATGATCCTCGTCTATTCATGATTAAGATTAAGAAAATAACTTCTTCAATTGAAAAATTTGATCCACGATTTTTCGGACTTTATTTCAGCAAATTACACGAAAAACAAAAAAAAATAATTCCTCTACAAACGATTTCTTTATGGAATTATCAAAAAAACTTTTGTGTCAAAGTTATTTTTGTTGTACTTTTTCTTTGTGACGTCATGATTTTACTGAATTTTAATGAGCTTCTTTTTCAAATATCGAAAACATGCCTAATTCTTTCTTATTTCAGGAATAAATTCATTTTATTCCTGGCACAGCTATTCCGCCGTTACTCTGCTTTCTGTCATACGTATATGAATTTTATTCCATTAGCACAGCTATTCCTGAAATAACTGCACCGAGAATAAAATTTATGTCGAGTACAGCTACCCCAGGAATAAGGCTTATTCCTGAGATAACTTGTTCCTCTGTCTGTCATCCATCCCTAGGATAATGATGACGGTTTTTCCTTTTTATTTTCTTGGTGAATATCAACCTTGATTGAATTGTACACTATTTTTCATCTCAGCTCTCTGTGGTTTTCATAAATAACAAAAACCCGTTGGCATAATTCGACAGGGTATAGGTAGGTACACGATATGAATTTCTTGAAAATACAAAAAATATTTTTTTACAGAATAAAATTCAACACGAATATAATTAATGCGAGAATTTCGCAAGCCACATAATTTTTGTAGAATGAATTACTGTATGGCCATTTTTGGCTTTTTCTGTATACCGGAACCCATGTCTGTGTGCATGGATGTGCTTTTTTCGGGCATACTTTTTGAAATGATTTGCATTATGTTATGTTTTTACGAACAAAAATTGTCCATTGTTCGGAGGAGAATTTCACGAAATCGGGTAAGTCGATGGTACACAAATTGGGAGAAAAATATTTTTCTCACCTGGAAAGCACACATCAACGTTTCGTCGACCGACATCATGCCGCCGGCGTTGTCGAATTCTCCACAATAATTAGGAGCCGAGAAAAGAGTAACTAATTGACGTTTGGCAAAAAATTCGTAGCCATCTTCCACAACCTACAATATTCAAGAATTTGTTTTAAACAATAATTATTAGACGACGTTTCGAGAAAAATATTGAGATTCTAGCATTTTTCGAAAAGTCGGTGAGCGGCAGAAAATATAATTTTGAAACATTTATGGGTGGGGTAATTGGATTGTACAAAATTTACGAAAGTTACTTCAAAGAAGAAAGAAAGTTAGAAATTTCTGCTTAAAAATAAAAGGAACAATAACAATAACCAAAGAATCCATCAAATTTACATCTTCGATCATTTTTATTCGAAAACGACAAATTTCAGGGTTCTATTTTTTTATCGCAAATAATTGAAATCCAATACTCTATCCCTAAGATAGCCGTACGATTGGTAGATTTATTGGGTGACCGTATTGTCGGATTTGTGGTAAGTTCAACTGGCGCTTACCCATAAATTACATGTATGTTTTCAAATCCTAATATATTAAGTACTTTTAGAATTTTGAGAGCGAATTTCAAAAAAACGGGGAATGCACTAACTGACAGAGATAAAACGGATCCAGGAGTTCCAATCTTCCCGATCCGGATCGGGGTAATCAACTTGCATCCATCCGGTTCCGGATCCGGGTAATTGGAAATGAGCTTCAGGGATCCAGATGCGGATCCGGGTAATTCAAAATGTTTCTTCTGGATACAGATCAGGATAATCAAACCTCCATCTGGTTCTGGATCCGGGTAATTGGAAATGAGTTTCACGGATCCAGATCCGGATCCGGGTAATTGAAAATGCTTCTTCCGGATCCAGATCGGGATCCGAGTAGTGATACACCTGTTGTGATTATGCAGACATTTATTCATGTGTCTTTGAATGATTCTGTTGAAGTTTTTATCAGATAAGATCTGGTGAATCAACTAACTTATGTAATGCAAAGTTGTCAATATTGAATACAAATTTTATCCTCATTCAAGTTTGATCTATATTTTTTTCGTGACAAACTATATTTTATGATTCCTATAGTTGTACTGGTACAAATTAATATAACAATGAATCCGAGTGAACCGCATGATTGCAAAAATTAGTAAGTTGCTAAATTGCAAATTTAGACATAACATCAATTAGCAAGAAATTACAGGTAATATTATCGAAGCAACGGTAATCAAGAAACTCGATAATAAGAAATGGACCAACAAAAAGCCGATTGAAAGCCAAAAAAAAGTTTGAAATTCAACGACTATTTAGCAGCAGTGAGGGAAGTGCAAAAGAAGATATAGATAGTAATAACATCCAATTAGAATGAAGTATGTTTTTGATGAAAAGGGGATTTGCAGGAAATAACGTTATATCCGAAGGAAAAACGAGCGACTTATGATTCTTGCTTTGACGAAAAGCCGCAAAAACCGAATTCACCTTGTTGACACAAGTATCTCGTCGCTTTTTGGCAGCCTCAGCGACCAGTGTTCCCTCGGAGCAGTTGTTCTGTGTCGCCGGCATTGTTTGTTCACCAAAAGGAAACAGATTATCTGGTGAAACTGTTGAAAACTTTTTGTTTTTGAAATACAATTTACCAAAAATAAGTTTTAAATACTGACTTATTATTACGTTAACTTATAGTTATTATTACCTTAACTTATAGTTATTATTACCTTAACTTATAGTTATTATTACCTTAACTTATAGTTATTATTAAATTAATCAAATAAATATTTCTTACCTTGACACATAACATTACCTTGTTGTAAATACTTAATTACTATCAGTTATGTCTAAACTGCATTTGGAATTATCCGGATCTGGATCCGGGTAATTGAAGATGCTTCTTCCGGATCCGGATCCGTATAATTGAAAACGGTTCATACGGATCCAGATCCTGAAAAGTTCCGGGTAACACGGATTCGGGTACCCGTTTCATCTCTACTAATTGATAACGTGCACTTATGAATTCATATTTGTTAATTTAATGCTAAAATACTTTGTCTTCGTAATACATCGTTTCTGTTGTTCTTTTATCAGAAGTCTATAATTACGCGTCACGTGATCGAAATTTTCTATTTTAAACTTTCAGCCTAACTTTCATGAGAGTTTTTCTAGCTTAACGATCGATAGGAGAGCAGAATACGTAAGAGAAGAATTAGAATCGATCCTACTCCGGAATAATTTATGCAGTAGAAACAAAAAACCGCATAAATAATTCTTAGAAATTTCAGATAAACAACAAAAATTCTTTATATCTTCAATGCTTTACGCAATTTAATTCATATACTCCATTTTAAGGATGTTTTGTCACCGTCGAAATTTACTCAGACAATGTTCGAGAAAATTAACACAATCAATGTGGATTATACCTATAGCCTTATATTATACCTATACATTTTCAAATGAGCTCCGGAAAGCAAAATAATTCATAGAAATTGCTGAGCAGCCAATTAACCAGCATTGTAGGCCGAAATCTTTTTTTCTCAATTTGTTCGCCCAACTGCTGCAGTCAACTCGAGAAAAAAGTTGTCCGTATATGCGCGCACCGAAACTCATTCGGAAAAAATAGACTTTAGTTAACATTGTAGCCTCATTCTTCGGCGTATCATCAATATGGAAGGTAGAGAAATGAGATACTAAGGGAGAGTAAATAAAAACATTGGAATCTAATAAAATTTCGACAGAATATGAAAAACACACTACAAATATTAAACAGATATAAAAGTTTGTGTCTACAGTCTCAGAATTTGACTTTTTTTCAGTTGAGCTCTCGACGCGGAAAATGGCAATAATATTTTTAGCATTTATTCGTGAATTCTTTAAACTTCAGAAATTAACAATATTTTTCATTTATATGGAGTTCAATACTAATTGATAAATTACTTGGTGAGCTCTACAAAGAAGGTCTAAATCGTGTCGATGCAAAAACTTGCTAACCACATCGGCTCCGAAAGTAAAAGATACGCCGCGATCGTTTTCACCCCAACCCTGGAATGTAAGATCTCGTTTATTAGGAAATTCGGAATACCCAATGATAATTTCATCTATTTGAAAACAAATTTCCTATTTGAATATTCCATGTGAAAATTCAGTGGTCTAGTATACCCTCAACGATTCAACGAAAATCAACGGAGACTAAATAATTGCATTCCGAAGGGAAGTTTTTCACAATTCTTATGACTGAAATATCAGAGAAAAATGAACATAAATCACTGTTTTTTGTACTGTACTTATGAAAAGGACTCGAGTAAAAATACAAATTTGGGAGTCGAGCACTGAAGAAATGCGTTTTCCTGCGTTTGAGAGACCAAAAATGCAAACAATTTCTGGCGCATGCAAAATTATACGATCCCTTGCTTTCAAAGTCATTCGTTGTTTTTACACATCGATTTAATTATCGGGAGTCTTCCATGTTAATGTTTAGCAGTTTACAATGGAACTCCAGTTCGTTCAAGGCGGAATTTAGTAAACAGAGCGCATACTTTTGTACTGATCCTAAAATTCTCGTGATCAACAACACTGCTGGTCAGTGGAAGCTCAGAGTTGAGTCAAGAAATCTTCTTTGCCAAGCATACGCAATTTAGCAATATTCAGACATCAGAAATACCGACTTTTTGCTTCAATTTTGAATTTTCTCGGATCCAGTTCTATGATTTCTTGAATTTAGAATTTTCAAGTGTCAATTACAAAAATGTTCTTTGTTGATTTTGAAGTGACTCTAGATTCTTTCCTTTAGTTCCTACTTGAGCATCAACTTTTGATTTGTACTTTCAACTAATTAGCGCACGAAAAACTTCAGTTTACACGATTGTAGTGAAATTTGAACAGAAAAATGATTGCTTCTGTACCGCTCTTCAAAACTCGAGTAGCAAATAAGAGAACGTTGTTCCAAATTGAAGAAAAATTTGTTAGATCTGCTTCACAGTCATGAATACATTCAACTTTGGCTTAGACGATCAAATTTTTTCTGCGCTAAGAGTCTGGAACATTTTTAGCCCATCGAAACAACAAAAATTGTAAGTACAAACGATTTTGGGTCGGTCGTTTGTACACGTACTGATACAAATCGGGGTAGTGAAAAACGGTGTCATGAATAGGAATCATTGATTCGTTACCATGATATCCTTATCCGGATCACTCCACAACAAGTCGCAAAGCAATCCTGAAAAACGCCCATTTTACGGGAAGACTGAACATTATTTTGAACAATAACAAAAACTAAACACATATGAACTAAGCAATGTAAAATGAGATACATAAAACAATTCAGACCTGTATCAGGAACATCAGTTGGTCTCATGATACGTTTAATTTGTTCCATGGATTGCAAATCGGGTGAAAGACCTGAATTTTGGAGGAAAAAACATGCGTGCTCGTACACATACAATACTGATCTCTTTTTAAGGAAGCGTGACTTACCGCCGTGACAACAGAAAATTTTTTCGTCGATTATTGCCGCTATCGGCAAGCAATTGAAACAATCAGTAAAAGTTTTCCACAATTTGATGCTGAATCTTCGTTTACCTGCCAGGGAAATAAATTTTGTACGAGAATGATAAAGTTGAGAATAGAAAGCTTACATTCGTCGTAAAAGCCGTAAATTCGATTTATACTTGCACCTAATAAGAAATTAGAAATGCACATGGTGGAAGATACGTACATAAATCCTTTTCTTCACTGGAATCTTTCTTGAACGTAATTCAAAGATCTCGTAACTTACATTCGTGATTGCCGCGTAAGAGGAAAAAATTTTCCGGGTATTTTATTTTATAAGCTAATAGGAGACAAATAGTTTCCAATGATTGCTTTCCCCGATCTACATAATCGCCTAAAAATAAGTAATTGGCATCGGGTGGAAAACCACCATATTCGAATAAACGTAGTAAATCGTTGTATTGACCATGGATATCGCCTGGAATGTGAACAACTTTTATGCCATCATTTCGGATTAAATTCAACGTTATTTTCTTCAAACAAAAAAGATCGCAATCTACGCTTACCGCAGATCTTCAACGGCGCTTCTAGTTCGAGCAAAATTGGCTGACACAAAAATATTTCTCTGGCTTTGTGACATAAAACACGAATTTCGTTCTCGGTCATCTGAACTATTTTGCCAGGTCGACTTCCCCGAACTACAAAAACAGGAAAAGCTCGGGGAAAAAAATTGGAAAATAACTTTTCTACCTTCGAGAAGTCGAACAATCAAGTTGTCAACGTTCAGATCACTATCTGACGACATTGATAGAATATATGATAAGTCTGAAAGTACAATAAAACGCCTGAAGTTATATACTACTAGGTACAGATAGTCTACTTTTACAAAATGAGTTCAGTTCTGATTCAATAATAATATAAAAATCTTTGACTGTTACTTTCACGTGATTTTTAAATTGTTGGATTGAATCATTTGAAGTCTATTTGAATCAAACACCAAAAATACGATCTTCAGTCCCCGATCCCACTGAGTAAAGGAGGAAAGTTTAGAATTCCAATTCATTCATCAGCCATTGATAACCTAAGAGAATTCGCTCGCGTTGGCGGCAATTAACTCAGAAAATTTTGCGTTTCCAGCCCCTAAAACGCCTAAATATCAAGGCCCACTCAAATACCACTCAAAATGCTTATGCTAATTGACATAAACACCCAAAATTTTTTGTGCCATTCAAATGCCTGTAAGAGGTCCGACTAGTTGAGTACTGCACAATCAAAGCCACGTTCAAGGGGAGGGAGTAGCCAAATTTCTGAACTTTGGAGGCAGTGTTTTTTTTTGTACGGGACAAAGATTTTTGGTCTCGTACAAAGATTTTTTGATGATCTTTGTACAACGTACAAAGATTTTTTCAAGATTTTTTTACCAATGATAAGGTAAAAATATTGTTTTAATGGAATAAATTTTATACCTCGTCTTCATTTTTGCTACTAAATTCCAATTTCTAGCTGTATTTTGCTTCCTATCTATTCGAAAATCATATGTATTTGTTGTATGATTGATTGCAAATTCATAACACTGCTCGTTTGAGATAATCTTCTCTATGAATGAACGTGGTCACTATAATATAGGGTTGCCGGCAAAAAAATCCGTCGCAAAGAAACGTCCCAGAATTTTGGGAAAATTGTCGAGAAAAATGTTAGTTTTCATCAAATTCGTCAAAAAACAATACAGGATCAAACATTTATCCTTAATATGATGATAATTACAGGGTTGGCAAAAACCAAACTTTTGAAATTTCGAGTTTTTGGTTTTTGGGTGTTTTTTATGGTTTTTAATGGTTTTTTTTGGATTTTCTATGGTTTTTTAGTTTTTTTCTGGTTTAATTTTTTAGAATGTTTGGTACATCAAAATAACTATGTAAAAAAATGCTGGAAGCTCCCCTATCATCTTAGACTAGTTAGGGAGCCTTAAAATGACAGCTAGAAGTATTAATCTTATCAGAATTGTCATTACTTTTGCTATAGGAAATCGCTATTATAGCAATAAAAATACAGTAATAGCGGGTACACAAGAAGGAAACGATGAGTGGAGAACATATGAGAATTAAAAATTGAACAGAGCATGCGATATGTAAAGGGGAAATTCAAGAAAAAAGAGGAAAAAAGACAAATAAAGAGAAATATACAATAACGTCATGTACATAACGTAATCAAAACTCATAAGAAATAAAAAAAATTGTATCAATGCATCACGTATAGAAATATGCATAGGAAAGCTGAAATGACACAACTTTTAAGTATACCGTTTTTGATAAGAGGGTTTCAAATTGATAGATTATTTATTACACACAAACTGCATCTGAAAGTCACACATAGACAATTCAGATGTTTCCAAATTATTGCTTTTCAATCGTGTCTGCGAAAAGTTCAGAGGTGGTTCACAAAACGATTATATGGCTTTAACTCTAGGAATTATCAAGAAAGATTGGAGTCCGCCAGTCTGCATTCTCTTGAATTTAGGAGAACTATAACTGATTTATGCTATGTTTATTCTATAATCTGTAACGGCATTTTGGACTCAAATAATTTTTTTGTATACAGTAATTTTAATTATCGTATTAACAACCCATATAAATTATATAAGACAAAATTTCGTACATGATTACTCGAAAAAGATTTTTGTAATAGATACATATATTGATATGTGGAATATGTTACCTAGTCATGTTACATCTGCTGTTAATGTTCATGTATTTAAAAAAATGATGCATTGCGTTTTTGAGCTTATATCCGCGCGATACTAATCGCCTCTAAGCTCGTGATAATATTTTTTTCTTTATTCTTTTCTGAATTTATTTTTTCTAATGACAATAAATTATTATTATTATTATTAAAAATGTTTCGAAAAAAACTACAGCAACTAGCTCTTATTGTATATACTAGTCTCGCTTGCACAATGGATACGTAGCCTATCGATTGAATTATACATATCTTCTGTACGATTTTTTTCTACTTAGTAGCGGTTCTTTGTTAACCTAAAGTATGCAGTCATTGAATTGAAAATATTGAACATATGGGGTTTAATCAAGCCTAACAGATCTCAATAAAATTTTATTATTGTTGTCTCCTTTATATTTTAAAATTCCGAGCTAATAAAATTGAAAATCTTACTGTAACAATAAATTCGGAATATTAAACTCAATCATACGTTATAAAATTTTGATGATGATATGGATCAATGGATGTCATTCCATATGGTATGAGTAATAGCGAACTGGACTCATGTACTAAATGTGTGCTTCCATGATGGATACATAAAATATCGACTGCTTTATATACATCTTTCGTGTCCAAAATATATCATAAAAATACGACTTTTTTCTACCTTTTATTGAAGTCAGTTCAACTAAATTAATTGTTTTGTTGATTTAGATAGACACCAATACATGTCTAGAAGATCGACTATTGTGAAAAAGCAGTTTTCCAGTGATTTTAGAAAGAAACAAGAAAGCCAAAAAACCAGTGATTTTCCAATTTTTTGATTTTTTTAAAAAACCAAAAAAACCAAAGCCTTGCCAACCCTGGATAATTAGAACCTATAAGCGGTAACTAGAATGACTTTTTTTAACCGCGCACTAGCAGTGTTTTTATTTGTACGGGACAAAGATTTTTGGTCTCGTTGTACGGGACAAAGATTTTTGGTCTCTCACAAAGATTTTTTGACGATCTTTGTACAACGTACAAAGATTTTTTACCGATGATAAGGTAAAAATATTGTTTTACTGGAATAAATTTTATAACTCGTCTTCATTTTTGCTTCTAAGTTCCAATTTATAGCTGTATTTTGCTTCCTATCTATTCAAAAATCATATGTATTCGTTGTATGATTTGCCGGCAAAAAAATCCGTCACAAAGAAACGTCCCAGAATTTGCAAAATAATTCGGAAGAATCTGATTTGGATGACGAGCGAGCTTCTGAATTTTTGAATTGTCTGACTTGAAATGCCATAAATTTTCGCAATTTAAACATGTTGATGGTAATAAATTTTTAAAACTTATAAACTTCATTCTTATATACTTTTTACATGCACTTATGCTCAAATTCTTTGATAATTTTCGTGTAAATTTTTAAGCTCTTTATGCATGCTGCTATTATTACACAGTACAAACAAAAAATCTTGCGTACAAAAATTTTTTTCCGATCTTTGTACACGTACAAAGAGGCTCGTACAAAAAAAAACACTGCACACTAGAATAACATACAAAATTATAAATGAATTGAAACCCGGCCCGCAGACTTTTTTATATTTTAGAACGTATAAAAATGCATCTCCGGACAGAAAACCCTATAGCCTAATCGAGAGAGCAATCAGGCCTCAAGTTGCACTGTGCAACTTGGGAGAAAAAATTTGGTTGCAACTTGCACAGCCCGAAATTTGGTTGCTGTGCGCACATACCTGTAAGACCTCCGACCAGTTGGGGGGGGGGGTTAATCCGAAATTTTTTTTTTGGGGGGGGGGGTAGAAAAAAGTCGAAATTTTTCCCAAAAAAGGCCAAAAAACATACACTTTTTTGACAATTTTTTTAATTTTTTCCAAACTGGGGGGGGGGGGGTTGGACGATTTTGGGTACAGGGTTGGCCAAGTTGGGGGGGGGGCCCCAACCAGAGGTCCCCAAGGTCGGAAATTTAGGTAGGGGTAAAATCGTAAATTTTAAGGGTAGTACTTGAAATATGCCGTGACCTTTTTTTTTTGCTCCCAACTTTTTGCCAAGGAGGGGGGAGTTGTAGTACTCTAACCACATAGAACTTACATAAATGAATAATGCCCCTGCTTTATGCTTTTTACAGTCAAAAAACATTTACTAGTTCAACTCCATTTTCCAGCTCCCAATCCTGCAACTTTAATGCACTAATTACATATACGGACAGAATAGTCACACTTTGAAGACTGTTGTGCCAACTGATTCCTGCACATTTCAAGAATCGGGCACAACATATGTTTGGAAACATTGTTTCAACCAGCATCTTCAGCAGTATGGGCTTATCCCATCGCTGATTAGGCTTGGAACAGTGCTTCCAATTGAAAGTCCTGATGCTGAATGCGACTTTAGTATTATTAATCCCATTAGACTATGAACTACGAGTTTTAAACCAAGTACCACTTCTGATCCACGTCAACAGACCTCACATGTCTCAACTCATAGCAGGAAAGTATGCCACAGCTTGGGTAACCATACGCGCACAGAAGACACAACGCAGAAGCGGAGAAAAGGAAAGGAGAGCATGAAGAGGCAGAATTTTAAGAACATAATGTTTTTCTTCCCAAGGGGCGATTTTTTGATTAATCACATAGTATACATAAGTCATTATTTCATCTCCCAATTATATTTATAATGATTTCCTACAAGTAGTACATATTAATGTACTGATATCCTTTCCTAAAAATCGCTATATGGCACAGAAGTTGCATACTTTCCCATTATCATTTGCTCAGTAAATGTGTCAAAAAGAGCAGTGAGTAACTCCTCAGAATCACACATTCTGCAATTTTTCTCGAATTAGTATAACCTACTGGGGAGAGGATGAAGTCTACCAAGATTTTTTGCTATAGTGAGCTGTTTTTATGGGGGTAGTAAATAAATTTTCAAATCTAAGACGGGGGTAATACCCCCCATGGGGTGCTCTGCCCCAACCCTCCCCCCAAGTACAGGTATGTGTGTGCAAAAAAACCCTAGGTGTGAGAATTTGATTTTCACTATTTTCCATTTTATAGCGCATAAAAATGAAACTCCGGACAGGAAATCCTATAACCTAATCATGGCCGTGCGCAAGGGGGGCGGGGGTTCGGCCGCCCCCCTCCATTGAGGCAGTAACTCTAAACCGAAAACATGCGTTTTGGTGGACTTTAAAAGGTCAAAATCTCAAAATTTTCCGGCGCTTGGCGCCGGTCATGGGTATAATTATTACTATATTCTATCAGGCGCGGCCGTTAGCATATCTACTTCGACTTACTAATTAATGATCAACAGTTTCTATCAATCAAGTTAGCTCGTTTCATTTTCTAATCGTTTACAGTCAATTATGTCGCCGAAAATAAAGATTTTCCATCAAGTCTCTCAATTTTTTCTCTCGATGATTGGAATTTTTTTAACGTTTGCAATCTGAACTTTTGCGTTTATTGAAGGTGGAAATTGAAGACATTACTCTAGAACGCGATTTCAAAACATTTGTTCACGAATTATCTGTTGGAGAGATTTTTCAGCGTTTTAGAATACAAAAACCCGAAAATTTTTCCGGCGCTGAGCGCCGGAAAAATGGGACGCAAATTACGCTTCATCAGTCTGATTTTAATTTATTTCCCAACGTTATGAAAGTTCATTTTCCAGCGTTTTAGAAAGTGAAAATCAAAAAATTTTTCCGGCGCTCGGCGCCGGACCATTCTATAGAACACCAATATATTCTTCATGAGCTCATTTTGACTAACATAACCAGAATTTTCTCAATTTTTTTCCTCATTTTTGCAGGTTTCTGACTACAAATACAACAAAATGCTTGAGTATGATCCTAAAATGCATAAAAAGAGGATCCGTAGCCACATTATAAGCGTTTTTAAAAATGTGGAAAATTTTTGGAAAATGAGGAAAAAAATTTTGGGTCCGGTTCTCATGTGGAAAAAATCTTAGAGGAAAAAAACGGTGATGCACACAGTATATCCGCGTAAGATCAACATTTTCTGGGGCTATTCAGTGAAAAAATCTAGTCCGCCCCCCCCCCCCCATGAAAAAATCCTGCGCACGGCCCTGAACCTAATCAAAAGGGCAGTCAGGTTTCAAGTTGCACCGTACAACCGGGCAGAAAAAAAATTGGTTACATTGCACTTGCACAATGCACGGGCGCACAGCCCGAAGTTTGGTTGCTGTATGTGCAAAAAAAGCCCTGGTGCGAACAAACAGAAAGCATTGCGAAGCGAGATCTGTCATCATTTTGATTGGTCGAAAAAATTTATTGATTTTCAGTTTTTTCTGGCAAATTTTCTGGCTTAGGCTTAGACTCAGCTTCAGGGTTAGGCTTAGGTTTACGCTTAGGCTTAGGATTAGGTTGAGTCTTTGGTTTAGGCTTAGGCCTAGGAATGGGCTTAGGCTTGGACTCACGGTCAGGAAGGAGTAGACTACAACTTTTCGACCAATCAAATTGAAAGTATGAAATTTCTCCACCAATCAAATTGATGACGGATCTCGCCCCCTAATCAGCGTTTTTTTGTGCACGGACATTTGTGCCAATTGGCACAAGAGGCCAAAAAAATTTGTGCCAATGGCACAAAAAAATTTTTCGACTAGAAACATAACTGAAAACTGCGGAAAAGTTTTGAGCCAAAAGTTTGATAAAAAGTTAGCGTTTAACGCATTAATTTTTTGTAAAAATTGTGCCCAAATCTATTTTTCAGCTCACCATGATGTCAGTGAGATCAGAAAAAACAGTGCAACAAAATAGTTCACGAAAATCCTAAAAGAAATAGAATGCTGATAAAATTTAAATAGGTCTTGAACATACCTGTAAGACCTCCGACCAGTTGGGGGGGGGGGTAAATCCTAAATTTTGGGGGGGGGGGGTAGGAAAAAGTCGAAATTTTTCCCAAAAAAGGCCAAAAAACATACACTTTTTTGAAAATTTTTTTAATTTTTTCCAAACTGGGGGGGTGGGGGGGAAATGATTTTGGGTACAGACAGGGTTGGCCAAGTTGGGGGGGTCCCCCCAAACCCCCCCCCCCCAAGTACAGGTATGGTCTTGAATTGTTCAGGAAGTTCAAATTGATTCAATTTTCGACTACGAATAGGTATCTGTGTTATTTAACAACAATGTAGAGACTAGAGAAAATGAAGTCAAAAATCGTGTAAATTTTCGATCCAAACAATGTACCATTATCAACGATATCGATTTTTCTGTTTGAATCAATCAAACACAAAAAGTAAGAATTTCGGTTTAAAATCCTAATCTAACTGAATGAACAGGAAATATTCAGAATTTCTTTTTACTCACCAGTCTTGACAGCCTATAAAGTTTGCTGTAACGATACCAATACACTGTTCGAAGAGAAACAGTTCGCGTTCAGGCCAAATCTACGAATAGGAATTATTATATTCATTGACTCAGCGCAAAGCGCCGAAAAATTTTGGCATTTTCAGCCCCTAAAACGTCTAAAAATCAAGGAAATTTTATGTTTGACCAGCCAAAAATTGGAGTTTTTACAGATCACGGTGGCCACGCCGAAAAATTTGGAAGAGCCTCTACAGCGCTGCGCCCTTCGGGCGTAGCTGCTGTACCCTAAGTTTAAGCCTAAGGAAAATTTTAAAGGTAGGGTAAATTCGGTGGCCACCACCATCTGTAATTTACCCCAAAAATTTTGTGTCAATTGGCACAAATGCTCAAAATTTTTTGTGCCATTCCAAATTTTTTTGTGCCAAAAACCATGTTTTGGCACAAAAAAAACACTGCCCCTAATGCTTTGTCGAACAAACATTGTCTACGACAGTAAAAACAAAATAGTTCTAGAAAATTGCCTGTCAGTTGAAGCTATTTGATCAAACAATATACGCACATTAATGTTAATCGCGTACTAAACGCCTTTCGATCGACCAATTTCGTGAACGTGCGTTGCAAATCATAGATTAGAGTCTTTCGTCTGTTCTCGAGAAGTCGTGGCAGGACTCCTGGACCATTGTCCTTGAATGACCCTTCTATTTGGCACTCAATTTACAGGAAGTAGGAGAGGAAATTGTCGCGATGCTGAGTACGATTGGAGCAGCATGTTGTGGGGCACCGATCGACTACAGTAAGCTCGTCAGTCAAAATGTCGTGCGTGAAAATAAAAGACGATGAAAATAGATGCTTTTCAGCTGTGTAGCTTGATGATTTATCGCGCGTTTTAAGAAGAGACGTACGGAACGAAGAAGAGCGTGGGAAATGCTAGAAATGGAACACTCGGAGTGTTTGATGAAATCAACGCAATGATAATCGAACGCAGGAGATCGACGGGCTCGTAGAGAGCGCTGTGTCAATTTATCCAGGGATCTTCGCTCAGGTCGTCAAAGGTTTTCGGATGCTGAAACTCGGGCCGTGCTATCTTAACCGATTCCGAGTTTCACCAGCTTACTCAAACTATTTTCCAAATAGTTTGACTCAACCTAGAACACGCGCTGGGTTTTCGATTTACTAGCGATGCTCAGAGCCTCTCACAAAACCAACTGCTCACTAAGACAAACGAAACAACAACTGACTTTATCACAAACTTGCTGCAAGTGTAATCTTTGATGTTGTAAACCTTCGGACAACTTTGAACAACTTTGAGCTCCGAAATGATGCATTCTTGCGAATCACTTTGAAAAGCTGACCAGCTTACTGTAGTCAATTGGCGCACCACAACACTCCTCCCCCTTCGACGCAAATGGCCTCGAGCGATTCGAATTTTCTCTCTTCAGGAATGAGCGGTTTTTTCTTTAGATGCAGAGGATCTTTCTTTCTTTGGCGGACCTTTTCATTTGACTTCGGCAGCGATCAGATACTTTGAAACAACAGCGGCACTTTTTCATATATGGAACAAAAGTTTTTCTACGGAATGTATTGCCAAGGCTGGATTTCGAGTGGAAGGACCAGAATCTTTATTTTGATAACCGGAGTCTTTTTTCTGATGACCAGAGTCTTTAGCCGCGGAGGCCTCAGTGTTTCAGAATGGAATCTTTGGCTACGGAGGCGTCAGATCCGAAAGTTTGCAGCAGATGCAAGCTTTAAGTTTCATAGAGAAACATATATAAAGCTTCTGGCAAAGTCTTTGAAACTCGAAATTTCGAGAGGTATTGAGCGGATCAATACCAATCTGTAGAAGAAATCTTGGCAATACGGATGAGACATAGAAAAATTTGAAATGTTTACGATCTCGTGGTTTCTTTGCCACCCAGTAGATAACACGAAAGCATGTTTCGAAACGAAGTTTTTTATCGCAGCTCACAAATTGGACATACGCTACCTTTAGTCTGTGAAAGACTGTTATAGGTTAGTTCAAAACGATCAAAATGGTGAAGACGAAACGGAAAACGGAATATATAAAAAAGGAATCGATTTCGAAGTAGAAAATAAATATTTTAGAAACAATACAAAATTTGGTCTTAATGCAGTAGCACATTAAAAATTTTGATTGCTGTTCGAGGCAAATACGGTTTTATTCGCGAAAGTGAGACTTTCTGAGATTGTCCAGTGTCAATTGTGCTAACCTTTTTTGCATCTTTGGAATTCGTTTTATTGCATTCAGTGATGTCTAGAGGAATTTGCCTCTGTCGTACCATTGGTCTGTGTTCAATCGGCGCACGGTAGTAGTGTTTCCTGACTGGTTTTGCATCACTAGTGTCTATAGAGACCGTTAACTCGTGAGTGAGAGTAGACTGATCTCCAGGGAGACTGAAGACATGGGGGTATTGCTTGAAGACTTCCATAGCGATTTTTCTATCTTCATCATCCATATTCAACTTTCCGGTCATTTATTTGAGAGCGAGTCGAAGTTTTTCTTCTTCCAACTTAGTCAACTGATCTTTAACCAACATGTCTGGTTCATATTCTTCTTCATGATCGCTTAGTGACACAACGATCATTTTCAATTCTTCGAGTTAGAATTTAACCTCAGCGATGAGCTGGTTAGGTTGCAGATGGATACCGTTCGCACTATTATTAACAAATAATAGTGGACATTTGCCTTCAGTTATGTTGATTATCTCCAATTCGATCGGATATTCGCAGTTTTCTTTTCCGGAGTTCACGGGTTGAACTATGATGCTTTTGAAGCTTTCGTTTGTGAAAGGGAAGATTTTCCTGTTAACCCAGGTCTGACAATTCAGTTATGCATGACGAGATATTCAAAATCGGTAGCAATCTGTCGATTTTCACAATTTGCATTTGACTTCGTCCCGTAGAAGTATTTGAAAATACTTCATCGTAGGGCAGTTTTCAAAACTCGGTTTAGTTCTTGCTGAACATCTCCGATTCTCATGAAATTTTCGCAAAAGTTTATTACGGCTCCAAGGCTCAGATGCACTAGGAAATCGGTTCCTAAGAGGCATTGCTCTCCAGCGGTAGGTAGAATCCAGCATCGTACTAGATGCGTTCTGAAAGATGAACTGATTTTGAAGATTATTGGACCTCGGGCATCAACGATAGCACCGTCCGCTACTTTTATCTGCGCGGATGTTTCTAACCTATCATAGTCAATCCCCAAAGAGCGTTGAGCTAGACATGAGGAAATGACTGAACATTGAGCACCGGTATCTATCAAAGCTTTCGTTTTGGTTTTTTCCGATTTTCGCATCAATATGAAAAGCTCGTATAGGAGCGTATAAGCTCAGAAGTTTGATGTCTTTTTGCGAACATTCTTCGATTCGACAAACACTAGATCTCGCAATCCACGGTTTAGTAGGTTTTTTGATTGTGAAATGTGTGATTCCGGGAGTGATGAAAAAATTTGTAGCTTTCGACGTTTCTGTAGGTTCAAGCATATTAGCTGTACTAGTCATCGGCTTCATCGGGACAAAAGGTTTAGGTGAGTTAAACACGGTTTTGGTTTCTGATGGCAAAATTTGTTGGGAAGATTTCAGAGAAGTTAGCTGAGTCTGTACAGACTGTGAATTATTCATCAGGTAGTAGTAATGCTTTTGGATTATCTTTTCTTGTCGGGATTCGGAATACCAGAGAGAAATGATTGCAACATCTCTCTGATAGTTTCGATTATCCCGATTGAAAAATCGGTTATTTCAGTCAAAATTTTGATTCTGATTGAGCGTGTAGTTATGCGTATTTTGTTGAAAACGAGGATGCCAATTATGGTTATTTTGCCATTGATGATTCGGTTGCTGTTGCCGAGGCTAAGAAGCCTGTGGTTTCAATTGATAGCATTCAGAGCTGTCGTGCTTACACTGACCATGATAGGTGCAATATTTCACTGGTCGTTCACGTGAATGATTTTGTTGGAAGTTACGATTTTGAGAGAAATTCTGTATAGGAATGTTTTCTCTATTCTGGAAATTCGCACTCATCCCACGATTGAATTGTGATCTCCAATTTTCAAAATTATTAGCGTTTTGCACATTTTCTCGGATTCCGAACTTTTCTAGGACTCGTTTCACGCTTTCCTCGAACTCTTTAGTCTTCATTAGAGTCGAATTTTCTTGAAATCTCATGCTATTTCGCTGTCTAGAGTCATCTCTATTTCGGGATTGAGAGTTATCTCTGAAACGAGGTTTCGAATCATCTCTGAAACGGGATTGAGTTAGTTGCTCTTCCAACGGATTTTCGAGTTTGTTAACCAGTATAGGTTGTTCTACTCTCACAGTTGACTGTTTATTCACTCGCTGGATTTTCTGAACTTTGGCGACGGCTATAGCTAGGTCAGTGATTGTTTCTAGAGTACTCGCGTCAATCGAGACTCTGTAAATTTCCAGCATTTTCCAAAGAAAAGTTGTGATAACTTTTCTGTGGCGATACTGAGCGCTTCTGTCATAGTACAGTAGATGTACGTAAGTACTGATTCCGTTCAAGAAAGCTGACGGATCTTGGGTTTCAAACAGAGTGATGGACTGGAGCTCGCATTCGAGCGTATCTTGGTCACAATTCAGTGCATTCATACACATCAAAATCTGTTTCACTTCATCGTAGGATCAGACATCTCATATGGTGTTCAGAGCACCATGGCAAGTCAAGCAACCCAATGTGTGAAGTTTCACATACTCAGACGCATTGAGGCCAAACTCGTTTTCGAGCGTGATGAAGAATTTCAACACTTGTTGATTTCAAGTGGAATTATCTAATTTTTGCGGCGCTATCTTTTTACAGATAGTCTTAATTCTCGTTTCGTCATCGGTGAAAGATCTATGCACCTGAGAAGGTGGGATAGACGGAAAATTTATCTGAGACTTTAGCACATTTAGCGCATTAGAGTGGTCAAACGTTTTTGTCGGGACGATCAGATCATCATCATCGTCGATTATACCTCGAAAACTAAGTTGACTTTTTCAATCGCTAATGGCATTTTTTGGTTTGTTGGATTTTAGAGACTGAGCGTGAAAGCTCGTAGGTCTCGCGATATTTTCGAATTCAGGAACATTGGGTTTGGATAGCTCTTCTTTCTCAGCTCTCATCACTTGGATTTCGATTTTAAACTCATCGAGAAGTTTTCATTGCTGAGTTGCTTTTGTCACAATTTTGCTTAACACATTAGTAGCGTCGCTGCAAACATTTATCATTTGGGCATCACTTTTTTGCATTACGTCAATATACGCATCATTATCGAAGATTTTTCGAGCATCGGTCTGCTTCAGTTTCTGTTTTAGAAAGTTGAATTTTCGATTTTCGACGATTTTCCGAGATAGAGATCGTGAAGTTTTTCACGTTTTTAGCCGAGTGGACGTTTCCGGTAAATTAAAATTACGCTTATCTGCTTTGTAGAGAAGCGGTAGATTTGCATTTTCGCAGTCGAAATTTTCAATTTCTCGATCATCAGGATTCACTAGTTTCTTGTAGAAACCTTTTTCATAACCTAGCGCAGTAGAGCGACGTGTGCGGTTTTCCTCCATTTTTTTCGGATTTTTGTTTTTCGCAAATTTCAGCATTTCCTCAACCTTTAAACGAGCTGGTACGGTCACCAAATTATTTTCAATATAGATCGTTTGTACTGTAGCCAGACAGTTGTGTTTTCCTGTTTGTCTGGAGAGTGTGAGGCGGCGATTTGTATATTAGTAAATTGTGCTGAGAGAGCGTGTTCTAGGTTGAGCTGAGCGGGTGAAACTCAGAATTGGTTAAGATAGCATGGCCCGAGTTTCAGCATCCAGAAACCTTTGACGACCTGAGCGAAGATCCCTGGATAAATTGACACAGCGCTCTCTATGAGCCCGACACAGCGCTCTCTATGAACACTCAGAGTGTTCCGTTTCTAGCATTCCCCACGCTCTTACATGTTCTGTACGTCTCTTCTTAAATGCACGATAAATCGTCAAGCTACACAGCTTAATTTTCGTCTATTTTCGTCATCTTCATATTTTTCATGCACAACATAATTTGGTCATCGTTTCGGAGCTCATAGTTCTTCAAAGTTAACCAAAGGTTCACAACATCAAAGATTACACTTGCAGCAAGTTTGTGATAAAGTCAGTTGTTGTTTTGTTTGTCTTAGTGAGCAGTTGGTTTTGTCAGAGGCTCTGAGCATCGCTAGTAAATCGAAAACCCAGCGCGTGTTCTAGGTTGAGTCAAATTATTTGGAAAATAGTTTGAGTAAGCGGGTGAAACTCCAAATCGGTTAAGATAGCACGGCCCGAGTTTCAGCATTCAAAAACCTTTGAGGACCTGAGCCCCTGGATAAATTGACACAGCGCTCTCTAGGAGCCCATCAATCTCCTGCGTTCGATTATCATTGTGTTGATTTCGTCAAACACTCTGAGTGTTCCGTTTCTAGCATTCCACACTCTCTTCCACGTTCCGTACATCTCTTCTTAAATGCGAGATAAATCGTCAAGCTACACAGCTTAATTTTCGTCTATTTTCGTCATCTTCATACGACAAGCAACGCCAGGTTTATCTATTTCCAATCTGGGGCTATTTTGACTACTGTATTTATTCGAATAAAAGGCGCCCTCTAATAAACGGCGCACCTTTGACAATATAAAAAATGATAAACGGTCGCTTTTTATTAGAATTATAAATATCCTTAATGTAAACTTTATACGCCCTGTTTATTAGAGGAATAATATGCTTATTTTAAAGTCCATTTTGAGTGCAGTGGTTTGCAGTGTTTTCTATTGATTTTTCGCCATGTTTCTGTGAAATTCAGTCTTAAGATGAATCTGTTACAAGTCACGAAAATAGAAAGAAGCACTGTTTAAATTTCAAGATAAAAACTATTGCAGCAGCAAAAAAAGAAGGAAACCGTCCAGTTGCTAGCCGCCTCAAGATAAGTGAATCCAGCTCAAGTCTTTTCCCATTCTTTTCCTTTTAATTTCATTAGTTGTTTTTATTTTTCCTTTGTTTCCCTTTCATTACTTTTGTTTTCTCTTCTTTCTTTTTTGTTTTGTTTTCTCTTTCTTTCCTTGGTGTAGAGAGGTATGGTATTTGTTTGATGATAAACGTTACTTGTTGAGACTCCACGAAAGAATAAAAACAACATTGGATTAACATGTGGCCTGATGAAGCGCCAAATTTTAATGAACGACGCCCTCGAATGGACGGCGCCCTCCAATAAACGGCGCACCAGATGGACCCCAAAAAAATAATAAACGGCGCGCCGTTTATTGGAATAATTACGGTATTTGAAAAATTGCCAATTCGTTTCCTTGCCGCTCGTACGTGGACGAAAACTTTTCTCTAATTGACTACAGTTATAAGCTTGCTAATTTTTCAACATTCGTTTATCGATTAGCTGGATGAAAAAAACTGATAATATGTATTCATTATCAACGGGTGTACAAGGTCGATTTGAGCATGAATGATTTTTGATCAAAGAACATAAATGATTGAAAATTCGGAGGTCAGTCGTTTTGAAAGTTTTTGAGTTACTCATGTTTTTGAATCTGCTTATTGCAACCAGGATTTTATTTTTCATTTTTTCTCCACAATTTTACAGACCAATCCGAATTTCAATGAGCCAAAACTAAAATGTTTGTAAACGAATATGGCAGTAAACAATAGTTTTTTTATTTCAACAAATTGATTAGAAAACACGCTCGAAAATCACAGTAGACGCCCGGTTTTGGATCGCAAACAGAATATTAAGGTTCACATATTAGATCAGTCGTTATTAAATCAATGATACATATTACAATTTCAGTTGTAAATTCAATGAGGCACGACATGTTCCTTTGTCTATTCTTCGTCTAACTGAACAAAATTCTCGGAAGACAACGTATGCAACTTTTCTGCGGTAGTGCAGCTTTTATGTCAAATAGAACATTGTGAATTAGCATGACCCTACCAGGAACAAGCGAGACCGATTTTGCAACAACTGCCGTTTTAGCCGGTTCGAATTCCTGACACCTCTTTGGCGCCTGCACAAGAATTTCCTTACATAGGTCATGCGACATCACCTTGTTGAATCGATTGAATGCAATAGTTTAATACAATCAATATTTAATGTCTACGATACATAAAGCTTTCATTGTTGAACATTTCGTGCAATACATCTGGGGCCGGTTTCTCAAAAAGCGTTCAATGCAAAACGGCAAAACGCAAAACAAGGCGTCCAACTCCTGTCTAAAATGACGTCATATGTTTATTCAATGTTTCTCAAAAGACGTTCAAGCTGAACACGTTTAAAGTTAGACGAAAAATTTAGACGGGGTGGGACCCTGGGTTAAGTAATGTGAAAATTTTTCAAATTCTGCTTACACGTTTTTTTCTTTATATTATTGTTGTACTAGGTGATGTGAATACATGACTCTAGCATTTGTGAATCAATTTGGAATTAGGCTTTAAAGGCGAACCTTTTCTCAATTGATCATTTTTTTATTGACGAATAATGAATTCTAGGAAAGTTTTAAATTTTCAAAAGTTACATTTGCAAGGATTCGCGCATTAGTACCATCCTTGAGATAACAGGGTGTCCGACGTGAGATTGATACGAATTTGGCTGTAACTTTGGGTATGACTAAAACCCGGATCGGGTCCACTGATCCAGATCGGGTGCCTAAAACCCGGATCACCACGGATCACATCGGATCAGTCCAGTGATCCGGATCCGTGGAAAATACGTCTAAAACGCGGATTTTCATCACGGATCACCCCCACGGATCGGGGTCCAATATATTAATTTTTGATCCGGATCAACTTTTTTTGATCTAGATCAAATTTGTTTGAACTAGATAAATTTTTTTTCGAATTTTTCCGTCGTGATGAGTATATTCACGTCCCATATTCAGATTTTGATCCAGATCAATATTTTTGATCCGGATCATTTTTTTCTTCAAATTTTCACCTAGATTAAATTTTTTCAGATTTTTTCATCGTGAAGACTATTTTCACCTCACTGATTCAGTATTTTGACCAAGATCAATATTTTTGATCCGGATCAGTTTTTTTCAATTTTTCACCTAGATCAAAATTTTTCGAATTTTTTCGTCATGATGAGTATTTCTGCACCACCTATTCAGTCTTTGACCCAGATCTTATTTTTTGTTCCAGATCAACTTTTTTTGACCCACACTGAAATTTTCGAATTATTTCATCATGATGCATATTATTGCTTCATGTATTCAATTTTTGATCCACAACACATTTCTTGATCCGAATCAATGTTTTTTTATATTTTTTGACCAGACTGCAATTTTTTGTCATTATGGCACATATGTTGGCGTCATGTATTCAGATCCGAATTTTCTTTAATGCATTTTTGGTTCAAAGTTTGAGTGATCCGACCCGGATCACTCGAAAATGGTTACAATACTTGCTTGTATCAATTTGTATGGTCATGTCACATTAAGTAGATTAGGAGCCATGTCACATTAAGTGAATTAGGTGATCAGTCACATTGACGGGAAAACCCATACTGTATCCCGTAAGAAATACGGCCATGACATTGCAAGTGACATGCTGTGACCCTGTTGGGTGGCTCTGTGAGGGTATCTATTTCGGGAACCTAACCCAGCTGGTACTACTACAGGAAAACCTATAGTGTACCTCGGCCTTGTCCTAGGGTTCAGCTGTAGAATAATGGACAACACGGCCAGGTCAGGGGTGGCAATCCCAAGTCCTCATTCACTGAGAATGTGGGACTGAGCCATTCGTGGAATGGCTTACTGTAGGGGACCCGATTGTTAATCTAAATCCCCCTATTGGCCCTGACCTTAAGAGTTCAAGGGCTTTTCTAACTGAGGGTACTCTCAAGGGAAAACTAGCTTAACAACAATATACCCTCAACAATAATAACCCCTGAGAAGACTCACTAAATCCTCTTCTCAAAGTACTCGGCCCTGGGCGATGGGTTCAAGGGTCAAATGCTGGTCCTAGGGACAAGGGGGAAGCAGGTACAGTAATCTGGAAGCGATTCAGCGTGGAGGGTAGGCAAATGCGAGTCGGCCGGCGATGGTATCAAAATGTTCCTCAGGGAGGCGACAGGGGTTCTCGATCAACGGGTGACGGGGTAAGCTCCTAGGTCGGAATATGGTAATGTACAAATGCAAGGGACACCGAAGGCGAATATGTAAATTCATTAAGAAAGGCGGCAGACACAGGCAAAATATGTAACTTTATAATAAAGATGTTGATGAATGCGAAGTTGTAAGCTAAAAACCCAGAAGACGGTTTAGGCCCAGAAATGAGTGCAAAATTAAAGAATCTACAGTATTCCTTGGGCGGAGCTAAGACACACCCAAGCTAAGTTCTACAGCGGAAATCGCTGCAGAAGATGCCTATGGTCACATAGACATTTTCCAGTTAACTACCTTAAGCATTCGGGCGAGTTTCACTCTCCATGCTAAACATATGAACGTCATCAAGAGAGAATTTCTAACTAGGCATTTCACGTTGCGAAACGTTGCTAGTATTTACTGATAAGAGGTGCACGTTGTGCTCCAATTACAGCGATGAGCTCGGAGAGTTTATCTTCAACGGAAATTCTGACTAGCGGGTTACATACAGTAGTCTACGTGGGCAATGGAAAAATAATAAATCGAAATGGAAATAAAAGTGTGAAAATGAAACAGAAACCAAATGCAAAAAGTACACACAGAAATTGCATGTAAAATATAAAAACGAAAATGCAAAATTAACGTAAGTTACTGTAAACAAAACGTGGCGAAAAACATAACAGACAAACATGATGTGAATCAGTGTTTTTTTTGCACGACCTCTTTTGCAAGGTGCAAAAAAATCACAAAAAAAGTTTTGTGCGCTGAAACATTTTATTGTACTATAAACAGGGTTTTTTTGTACAACATGAGATAGTATGTTTGGGATGATGAAAACTATTATACATTACATGATAGGTGAAGGTAGACATTCTGAAAGCCGCATCTGAGCTATGTAATACATAATAATGATTTTTAAAGTTATAACCGGTGCGAAGCGCTGGAAAATTTTGAGATTATTACCTCCAAAAATGCACCAAATTGATGTGTTGATCTTTCTCAAAAAATGTATGAAGGAAAAATGGGGATCTTCCTTCATTAAATATAATGATAATTGAAGATCACCATCAATTAGACATGAAATAATACGTTTAAGACGATGAAAACTATTAAAAATTAGTGATAAGTGAAGGTAGACATGCTGAAAGTCGCGCCTGAGCTTGCCAATAAATAATAATGATTATTAAAGTTATAACCGGCGCAAAGCGCTGGAAAATTTCGAAATTTGGGTCTACTAAAATGCACCAAAATGTATCTTTTCTATATGGAAACACCAAGTTTTTTTCCACAACTGATGAATACTTTTTTGCATGGTGCAAAACACCTGAAAAAAAGTTTTGCAGGAGCAGAAAAAACTTTGCACTGTGCAAAAAAAAACACTGATGTGAATCATGTGAGGTTGGGCGAAATTTGTCGACACGTGACACAGCAGTCCTTCAAAAAAGGGCATCCTCGTCCTTGTGCTGTTGAGGTTTATGCGGTATGTCCGTGGAGGTCAATCGTCCAAGTGGAGGTGACAGCTGGTGGTCAATGGTTCAATGGTTTTTCAGCGCGTTCCGACCCATGGAGTTGTGTGAATGATGCCTGGAGTTGCTGACATCGATTGATCAGTGTGGTCGATGATGCGTGGAGTTGCTGATGCCAATTGATCGGTATGATAATGCGTGGAGTTGCCATTTGTCGACTGATCTGTGAGATTTATAACGAGATTGAAAGAAAATTTTTAGGGGTGAGATGCAGGCTATCGCACGTATGCGCCTGTGATATGAAGCAATACCCTAGTTTAGATGCATTGATCGCTGCTCATTCTCTTCTTTACACTGCTGATCCAGCATGGAACAGAAGCGGGTATTCCGTGAGAGGCACAGTGGTCCTTCAAAAAAGGACGACCTCGTCCGTAAGTGGACTAAAGAAGGGAAGAGCTACTTGATTACGGGTGAGAGACCTCTGCATCAAGATGTGGGTCAATGAGATCTTGTGTAAAATCTCGGCTCATTGATGGAATCAACAAGGGTGCCATCTCCACTACCTGTGAAGGGGAAGGTATCTCCTCTGCTTCAGCAGGTGGATCAGGTGACACCTAGCGTCTAAGCTGATTGACATGCACAGTATCTTCTTGATCTGTCTCAAGCTGAATGGTGACATTGGGGTATGCCGCATTTGTTACAAAGTATGGCCCATCATAAATGGGCAGCAATTTAGGCCTAAAACCATGTTTGCCAGTGGTGCCCAGTTTGAGCACCTGATCCCCAACTTCGTAAGAGACATCTCGTGCCATGCGATCATAAGACCGAGCATTAGCGGCCTGTGATTTCTCAATCCGACTCTGGATCAAGGTCGAGGCATTTGTAAAATGCCCTTTGACCTCCATATCATATGTGGAAATATCGATGATGTGGGCCGGAGAGTTGAAAGAGAGCACCGCATCAACAGGTAGCATGGGTGTATGACCATACATGAGTTCAAAGAGGTAATATCCTGTGGACTCATTCATGCTAATGTTGACGGCAAACACAGAATATGGCAGGTGTTCATCCCAATCAGTATGACCTTGGTGGACATACATACGTAGCTGTGTAGCTAGTGTCTGATTAGCTCTTTCCACTTCCCCATTTGTCATCAGGTGATAAGCGGTGGAGTAGATTTTCTTAGTCGAACAAATGGCAGTGATTTCAGTCATCAGTTTGATGTGAAATCAGTGCCACAATCAGACTGAAGAATCTGCGGTGCCCCATGCATGCAGACAATTTGTGTAACAAAAAGGCCTGCTATGGTTTGCGCAGTAATGTCCGGAGTAGCCAAAGCCTCAACCTATGTGGTAAAATACTTGATAAAGACCACCATAAAATGGTTGCCACTTTCACTAGTGGTCATTGGTCCCATACAGTCAACACCTACTCAATGAAACTGCCCCATAATACTCGATGAAACTGCCCCATAAACCAGTGTCCTTCTCATCAATTGCATAGAGGTCAGTGTATGGGACCAGTAGGTCAAGTAATGCTGTCTTGTCCTGTGAGGAAATATCAGAGGATATCACAGCATTCGCTTCGACCCACTTCTGGTCAAGAATGGTATCAGACTTGACCGCGGATCCCATGAGGAATCAGTGTGCATCTGCATGTGACCGATGGTCATGTGGGGGTAGAGAACCACTGAGTGTGTACTTGGGTTAACTACCTGTAAGGGTATGCAACCCTTAGTCACAGTACTCACAGTACCAGCAAAATGTACGCTGCATTGTTGTCCCAGGAGGGGCTTAGGAAAGAAAGCTACCTCAGGCACAGTCACATCCAGGAGCGAGAAAACGGCTCCTGTATCAATCAGAGCTTTGGCTTCCACCCTATTGTTCAGGAGAACTCTGATATGAGGGGTCCTTATCTCAGTGGGGTAGAAAGCTGATACTACATGACCTGGATCAGGTGCAGTATCACCAAAACTCGACTGGCGTATTGGTCCACCTCAGTATTGGCAAACCCATGTGTCGGAGTAACCCTACCAGAGCATAACCAACAGATGATTCCGGATTAGTCCAAGGAGTCAGCCCTTCTCCTGTGTAACGGGAGAGTTTCCAGGCGGGGGTCGAGGGCAACATGACCCTGACCTGGCCATTAAATGACACTGGCCCATCTAGAAGAGGTCCAACTATGTCTGGTCAACCCATGTGATGAGGCGACAGAGGAAGCCCCCGAGGGTGGCCGAGAAAGGGATGGAGTCCTTGATCTGTATCGAGACCCCGACCTATGGGAGGCCCTTGATAGTGAACGTGTGTTCTCCCACCAGGATTCCACCTGATCAATCTCAGCCCCTGTCAGTAGAAGCGGCAGTTCTACCACGTTCAACTGACAGACATGTTGTTCGTAATCAAACCTGATATTCTTGAATTGTTCTAGAACGTCCAATCCAAGAATCAGATCTACCAGCACCCAAAAAGGAGATGTAGTCTTACACACATGGAGATGTACATCCACTCTTGTGTGTGGCTCTTAGGTTCCAGGCAACATGATCTCATACAGTCCGGATAGAAGTGTATGAACAGCCTTCCCATTGATACTCATCGATGGATTAAAGTCCTGATGTTGCTGGAAGGCCATCCCCACCTTCAGACTTTCCTTAGTCAAGGCCTTGTGAAGGCGTTGACTAATGATAGTCCGTGGACAACCAGTGTCAACAGAAGCTGGAGTTTCCTTGGCATCGACCAGCACGACAAAACATGGAGTAATTCTGTCTAACTGAGATGGTACATTATTCTGCATGTAATGAAAATCGACTCAATGTTGGACTTTACGGAAAAGACTCAATGGAGATTGTTGGCTAGCAAACCAGACCTGTCTTTTCTGCAGGCGGTAGCTGAGATAATAGGATAACCCAACATAGATGAGATATCCTGTACCCGCTAGCACTGCCAGGGTGATGAGATCAACTGCACTGGACCACTTAGAAGAGACTGTAAGCCCTTTGTGAGGTTTAGCTGCTGACCAGTAATCACATGGTTTGCTGCCAGACCAACACCTTCCAGAGAGGCCTTGATGTCAGTTCCTGCCCCTGCAACTACCTGATAGAGAGAATCTGGTTGTAGGGATAGACTGGTGGTAAAATTTACCAACTGGTTCAAGACCCCTTCAATTTGCTCAGTCTTGTAAATATATTGTTTAAAGAAAGGGAAACTTGAAGGGGTCATTGCCAATTGATCCTGAAAGAGTGCAGGAGCATCAAAGTGAGTGACATTGAAACGCTGTTTCCAGAAAAGTTCAAGCCGAATGTGGCTCACATGGACCATGCCAGACTCAGTAAACCAGCCTGAGTGATTTTGGGAAATCCCCGAAAAGTGGTGATCACACCGCACTTTTGGACTGAATCTAATGAGATCTGGGCCACCGGGAGTGGCAAAATAAATGGTGCCGCCAACCTGTACAGGTAGATACTTGTAAGAGGTGTCTCCCACCCCGTACGAGTGGTAGACACACATGGCGTTGACCTTTTGGCATGGCCATATTGTCAGTGCTTCACCCGTGAATTCCGCCATCAGGTGATTCCTTTGCAGAAATGCCAGGGACCCCAGTGTAGGGTCAAAGCGAAGCAACTGCCAAGTCAGATCAAGGTAGCACTGGGCATGAGAGCCAAGCTCAAGCCACATGAACTCAAAATTGTTAATTTCTGACTCTTTGATCTGCTGAGCCAGGTAGGTCAGTTTGGCATTGACTTGGACAGGATGTGAGTCCATTGCCAATCCGAACAACCTTTGGGTCAAATTAAATCTTCCATGAATGCATAGAAGAAGACCCTGATCTGTCTGCACTGTGTTTAACCGGAGGTCGGGACACAACCTGAAGATGCGAGAGTTTCCTGGGATCTTCAGGGCAACCTGTAAATCATCAATGATGACATGGTTCCCTGACACAGACGCAGTGTAATTGCCCTGAGGATGATAATGACACTGTGCTGTAAAGTTCGTTACAGGCCAGACAATTACTCCATCTAGTGTAGTGCATTGATCTGCAGTGGGACTGCATCCAACTACATCTCGTAAGGTACTTAGAGTTGTAGTGCCATCCCACCAAGCGACCTGTCCCTCCTTGATGAAGAGGTTAGTCACCCTCTTGCAGACATCACTGCAGCACCATGAGTACATCACGTCCAGCGTTTGGTTAGTGCTATAAAAGCCAGGACGTATTTTCACGAGCTTTTGTAAACCAAGCAGCTTCGTGCGATGTGCCAGCATACAAGCCGCAGGCGCTAGATGTTGAGTAGTAATGACGTCTGCAGTAATGCCCCCAGATCCAAAGAAACCAGTGTTGGTCCACACCTTACTGTTACGCAAAGTGCACTTCCACGCTAAAGTAGTGATTGGACCAGAACTAGGAACATACACTGTAAAATTCATGGGTCATGGACTCCATGAAAATTTTGGTGGCTTGCATTCAACTTTTTGAGGTAGCTCAAGTGGATGACCGCTTCTTGAAAGACCACAAAATTGGTACTGAGTAGCATGTATTGCAGAGCTCATTCCTGAGAACAGTAGTGTCACGAAGGCCCAATTTATTATATACAAGTCATTTACAAATGGTGTCTGTAAATATACGCCAATAAGTGTTGGCCCATCGGGCAGTTTCATTCTTCGTCATCATCGTCGGACGATATCAGCTCCTCGCCAAGGAAGTCGATGGCCAGGCCCCAGCACAGGTGTACTTCGCGACGAAGGCCAATCTTCGGGGACCACGGGGGGGGGGGGGGGGGTAGCCATCGGAAAAGCAATGCCTGGATGATGCTGATGTCATCATTGATGGCACGCAGTGTCTCTCCAAAGGCATTGGTGACCGTGGTTGGCCGTTTTGTGGTGGCCACTGGTCGCTGTTGGGCAATTGCCGCCAGCGTTTGGGCTCCTGTGATCGTTGTTGATGGTAGTGCAGCGACAACTGCTGTGGGCTGCACATTGCCACTCACCTGTTTCACAGTGCGGCGGACAGCGTCCACTGCCAGTGATGACAATTCACAGTCCAAGAGGATCTTGTCCACCAGAGTGGCACGAATAGTTCCATCTGCGATAAACTCGAGCGCTCCTTGAGTGACATTGGGCCCCAATATCTGCAGCGCCGCTGGGGCAGAAAGCACCACGTCAGCAGTCCTAAGTGCCTCAACCTCGAAGGGCTCGTTGAGTAGCCCCCATGGGATGTGCAGATACTTCTTCGTCAAATCCGTTGACCAAACCGCCCACATCGTGTTGGTGATGGATGAGGAATCTGTAAATTAGAGATCATTAAAGCCGGTGACTTATAAGGATATCTGATTTTCAGACCTGAAATATCAGAAAAAGAGGGAGTATACCTAACAGATTCATCGATTCCAACTGACTGACAACCTCCAGCATGGAGTCCATAGGAATTCTGGGCGGCGGTCCTTGGGCAGCAAAACGGGCTGGAGGTGCTGGTGTACCTTCCCTTGGTCGATACAATGCAACCACACTGATGTTGCCAGTTGTTTTTGGCGTCGTTGATGGGTTTACTTTGACCAGCATTGCATCTTTTGGCAAGGCAGGCGACAATGCCAGTGCGGAAACCACTCCAGTAGTTAAAAATCCAAGACTGATTACACAGACAGGATAACACAGTTGTGAAGGATCGGCCAGGTGTTCAGCAAGAACTTCATCATCCAGATTGAACAGATCTGGGTGAGGAAGACCATCGGTAGCCCCTACGGCACTATTTTGCCATGGGGGTGGCCGATATTGGTTTCCCATCCCATTAGGAGGTGGAGTAGCATATTGCCGAAAATTCCCACTTGTCCCCTGAGGAGAGTAACCAGAATTACCAAAGTTAGTCTCACCAGGCATTGTCGGATTCAGATGTGGGCAGGCTGTGGCCCTGTGCACTCGTATTTGTTGATAATGCGGACAGGGTCTGTTGCATTGGTCAGTCGGGTGCACCCTTGTTCAACAAAAATAGCAAGGGCCGGCACCAGTGGCGGCGACATTGCTAGGACTAGCGCTGTCGGGATGTTGGGCCTAGCAACTGGCCTGGTTGTGGGTGCAATGTCCATGATAGGAGCAAATCTGTGAATGTGCCCCTGAAGGGTGATCGCCAGCGTTTTGGATGTGTGCCAATAGTGTCGTTGATGGCCTCAGATTCCTTGGAAGTGGTGCCATTTGCTGAGCCGTAAGTTGCGTAATATGGGCCAGAAGGCGGGTCATCTCCGATTGTAGACGTCCAATCTCGTCAGACGGCATTGCTGATGGACATTGAGCATTGCTCCTTTGATTCGACATTGACCTGACGTTGTCCGCGGTCTTTCATTCTGAAGAGAAAACAGCATTAGATAGGGCAGTATACCTAATCTCATCACAAAAAATCTGTGATTGTGCATAACAGGCTGCTTTAAGAGTCTCTTCAAGAGTTGTAAACTCCGGTGGCTGTGCCGTAATTCCTTACAACTGTTGGCTGTGCCGTAATTCCTGAGGAATTATTCTAGCCGGGATACTAAAGAAGATAATAGATGAGAAAGAAATGCGAGAAATTAGATAAGAAATTTACAGGAAGATTGTCAACCCTTGCAGATGTCAGACACAGGCAGTACCAACTGCAAATGCCTAATATATGCATAAGTTGAACAACCGACCCAGCTGAGGTTGAGTGTAACCGGTTCAAATCTGCCGTTAAAGCTTTGAAGGTAGTCACCTGCTGATCAACAGTGCCACTACCCAGTAGACAACCTGATCAGTATCATGGACTGATTGCATCTCAGGTGGAGTTAGCATGTTGACTGATGTTTCCCATGCATCAGTGACACACAAATACAACCCGTGGAGAAGAGCTGTGGGTGAGAGGGCCATATCCCAACAATCACCTATGACTCAAGTGGCATCTTTGGAGACCCACAGCAACCTGGTGCTGACCTCAAAAGATGTGAGATACACCATGACACTCTCGGTGCTGACCTCAGGTGACTGGGATGTAAGTGCCATAGTCTCATATTGCAGTATGAACGCCAAAGGTAAGGGCCTGGGGCCACAAACCCCTTATGCAACACCGAGCACTGCCATTGCTGATGCCAGAATAGGACTGTAAAGTCTCAATTCCAATACTGGAATAGAAACATTATCATTGCGGACATCAGTAGATAAGGCCCTAATTCCAGCAACCCCGCTACGACAACAGGGAGCATGGCCATTGCTGACATCAAAAGGTCATAGCTGAGTATCAACTACCCTACAGCTATGATATGAGATGCAGTTGTTGCAGACGTCAGATAAGCGGTTCATAAGGCCTCACATCTCCAAACAAACGTCAGATGTTGCTGAGGTCAAGGACTTGACTTGGTATACCAACCAGTCCTAGTGCAACAACACGAACCTCTGCTGTTGCAGACCTCAGAGAGACGGTGCCATAAGGTCACCATCCCGCAATAAAACATGTTATGTTGTCATTGCTGATGTCAGAGGTAGAGCGGGAGGGCCACCCACCCCTCAAAGCAACAGCAAGGGATGCAGCTGTTGCAGGCATCGGGGGAGGATGCAGAGAACCAACAAACCCTGAATGGCTACATGTGATGCAGCCATTGCTGACGTCAGAGGCATGACTTGGAGAGTCATGTACCTCAGTGTAACAGCAGCATGTGAGTCAGTTGCGGATGTCGGAAGGTAGGGTCACCAAGACACACCACCTCATAACAACAACATGGTATGTTATCGTTGCTGACCTCAGTGGTTACAATTTGTAAAATCATCATCACGTGCAACAACCCACAGAGACAGAAGAGAAAGAGACCGTACAGTAGGTGGATGAAAGAATAATAATGACCTACTGAAGGGTTGCCAACTACGACATATGTGTGACCAATAAAAAAAGAAATTTGTTTTTTTTGAAGTGGGAATGTTTGACTTAGTAGAAAGGAAAAGGACAAAATTTATTTTGTTTATTTACAAAGTAGAGAAAATAGGTTATTAGTTTTTATTTGATTTGATTTTAGAGATAAGAAAATTTTTTGGGTGAAAAAGTTATTATAATTGGTGTCACACATGACCTACAGATGACTGAGAAAATAAAAAGTAAAGTGAATAAAATAAATTTTGACGCCGATGAGATAAGCAATGTGATCTGATAAGCACAGTCTTAAATGTATCAACAGTATGATTCAATTTGTTTTGGCTGTAAAATGAGGAACTGGGCTAGTGCTCAGTGAAGATAAGTAAAATTTTGAAAAAGTGTGTTGACACTAATACTGGACACAGATAAGCAAATCAAGACCACACTTGACATCCAGAATCAAGAGTGGAAGGATTACAGTATCTCATGATCGGAGATCCTGAAACCTTCAGGGGCTGTAAAACCTCATAGGCTGTGATACTCAAGTACCCATACCCAGGTATACTGTAGTCAGAGTAAGTTCAAATCACAGTCGTACTGTAACCAAACAGCCCTATAGTGGTACAGTAACCTGTCGGATCACAAGCTTGGAAAGAGACCCAATTTTAAAGAAAATGCAAAAAGAAAACAAAAGAAGAAAACTCAGAGGAGGTTTAGGCAGAATACTCTATTTAACTCGACTCTGGGGGATTTGGACTCTTGGGGGATGACTCTGGGGGAAATCCTAACACCAGGGGATTTATTTAAAGCTTTTTTTTGATTATTAAAAATTAAAAGGCGGTACTACACGCATAAGGCAACAAATTACACACAAGAATCATCAATTTGATCACTCCTAGGGGTTAATCCCAGCTTACAGTAATAAAACTTGCTTCAAAGGTGGGGCAGTTTGAGTTGGCAATAAAACTCGAACATAAGAGCCATTTACGACGTAAGGGGCAGTATACCTGCTTAAGGGCCTATCCCACTTACATGAGGGCAAAAGATCATCCTAAGGGTCAGTATTCCCACTCAGAAGGCGAATCAGCCAACCTGAGAGAGGTTTCTCCACTCCAACTGAAATTTACCGAAATTTAATGAGGTTTCTCCACTCAAAAGGATAAAGGTTCATTCCTAAGAGCTGTGAAGCCAGACTTAAAGGTCGATTTTCCAGCCTCACCATGTCACATTAAACGAATTTGGAGCTATGTCACATTAAGTAGATCTTGTGATCAGTCACATTGATGGGAAAAACCCATACCATGTCTCATAGAGAATAGGGCCATGCCACTGTAAGTGACATGCTGTGACCCCATTGGGTGGCTCTTTAATGTATCCATTTCACGAACCTAACCCAGCTGGTACTACCACCGGAAAACCTATGGTGTACCTCGGCCTTGTCCTAGGGTTCAGCTGTAGAATAATAGACAATGTGGCCAGGTCAGGGGTGGCAATCCCTAGTCCTCATTCACTGAGAATGAGGGACTGAGCCATTCCTGGAATGGCTTACTGTAGGGGACCCAATTCTCAACCTAAATCCCCTTATTGGCCCTGACCTTAAGGGTTCAAGGGCTTTTCTAACTGAGGGTACTCTCAAGGGAAAACTGGCTTAAGGAGGATTCCCACAAATATACTATCAAAAATAATAACCCCCGAAAAGACTCACTAAATCCTCTTCTCAAAGTACTCCCCACTGGGTGACGGGGTCAAGGGTCAAATGCTGGTCCTAGGGATGACGGAGAAACAGGAATGGTAATCCGAAAGCGATTTGGCGTGGAGGGTCGGCAGGTACGGGTCGGTGAGTGACAATACAAAATGTTCCTCGGGGAGGTAACGGGGGTTCTCCATCAACAGGGGATGGGGTAAGCTCCTAAGGTTGGATCACGGTGTCGGGCAAGGCAAGGGAGACTGAAGGGGAATATGCAAATTTATTACGTAGGCAGGGGATGCAGGCGAAATATGTAAATTTATAATAAAATGACGCAGGTGAAGGCAGAAATGCAGGCTGTAAAAGACAAAGATGATTAGGCCCAAAAATGAGTGCAAAATTAAAGAAACAAGCCCTTTTAAAGGGCCCCATAATCTACAGTATGCCTTGGGCGGAGCTAAGACACACCCAAGCTAACTTCTACAGCGGAAATGGCTGCAGAAGATGCCTATGGTCACATAGACATTTTCCAGTTCACTACGTTAAGCATTCCGGGGAGTTTCACTCTCCATGCTAAACATATGAACATCATCTAGAGAGAATTTCCAACTAGGCGTTTCATGTTGCAAAATGTTGCTAGTTTTTACTGATAAGAGGTGGACGTTGTGCTCCAATTACAGCGATGAGCTCGGAGAGCTTATCTTTAACAGAAATTCTGACTAGTGGGTTACATACCGTAGTCTGCGTGCGCAATGGAAAAATAATAAATCAAAATCAAAATAAAAGTGTGAAAATGAAACAGAAACAAAATGCAAAAAGTGTACACAGAAATTGCATGTAAAATATAAAAACGAAAACACAAAATTAATGTAAGTTGCTGTAAACAAAAGGTGGCGAAAAACATAATGGAAAAACATAATGTGAATCATGTGACGTTGGGCGAAATTTGTTGGCATGTGACAAAGGTATTATGTACACTTTTTGGACAACAAGGTGTTATGTGCACAAAACTCATATATATAACACCTTTCAACACTTTGGAGTTTGTGTTGGATATTTTCCATTTTGACAAAACACTATATTACATTTAGTTTCTGCACATTTCACATTGCTCTTCTGCAATTCTCTATGAAAAGTTGGGCGTTCTTGTCGAAAACGAAACCAATGCGTCAGAATCAAGCTTATGATTTAATGGTTAGAAATTAGTACAACTCTTCATCTGATGATGAATTATTGTCTCTGCTAAAAAAGCCAGCTTTTTTGCTGAACATAACAAAGTCGCAAAATCACAAGACTGGTGGTGGTTCAGAGTGGGAATGTATATCGGTTTATTATTGAGAAATCAAAATCGGTTTTTTGCTTCAAAGTAATATTTCTGATGGTTTAATTTCAGCCAAGAAATATTGTCTGTTGCAAAGTGTTCAGTCAAAAAGGTTAAATATGCCAATGGTGAGAAAATTCTATTTATCATATTCATATTGGCTACATGTTATTGAGTCTGAATTGTTTGAATATCCCTACTCAAAGAGTGGAAGCAAGTGAACATACAGGATCATTGTTCGATGTCCTCTATTTAATTTCTATCATCCCAACAGGTCGACCAGTGATACAAGCATCATATTCTTAGACATAGAAACTCTAAGTATATATCGGCTGTCCCATTAAGTTTACCATCTTAGTAAGATGACTGTCCGACAAAGTCGACTATACTGATAAACCTAAAGTCCATGAAAGGTTTATGATCCAAATTTGAAATATCAGATTGCTTTATGGGCCCAGGCATAGGCTCAGGGTTGGGCTTGTGTAAAAGAGATGTGCAGGTGACGTTCTGGAACAGGGACCCTACTGAGATAATCAACTTATTGGAATGATTGACATATTGGGACAATCAACCTACTAGCACATAATCATTCACTTTGATTTGAAGTTGATGCAGAAGGCATCCAGACATCCTATCAATGAAAAGGAAATTTTGAAACAATTGAAACATACTCAAAGAGTCTACCAAAGCCTCTATGAAAGTCTAATGGTTGGCCATGCTGATAGTGATAGCTTCAGTGAAGAACAATTTTAACTGTTCTCTTGGTTTTGAAATGCATCTGAAATGTGTGATTATTTTGCATGTGTTATGTGACTTTGAGTTAAATTTTTATAATGCAATAAAGTGCTTTGTGTTCTTAATTATGCAAATGAGAGGAACGTACTTCATCTGTCCGTGATGAAATTCTGGCGGCACATTGTCCATCTTATACTTCTACTGTAACAGGAGACAATGTTAAGATACATCAAACATAACAGGCAAAAAATGACACACTTGTGACTTCATTTGCTATTTACTCAAAATGCACTTTTTGTTACATAACACCTTGTTGTCCCAAGGTATTCAAATGATGAACTGAAAAGAAAAGATAACAGAATAGAACTACTTTTGAGGCATCTGACAATGGATCAGTTTCCTTATTTTTCAGCCTGCAATAGTCCTAGAGATTAAATGGGATACCGAGATCCGCATTACCCGGAACTTTTCAGGATCCAGATCTGGAAGAATCATTTTCAATTACCCAGATCCGGATCCAGAAAAATGCATTTCAACTACACAGATCCAGAACTGGATAATTCCAAATGCAGTTTGGACATAACTGATACTAATTAAGTGGAAGTGTACTGTCTGACTATAAATATATTTTGACACTAAGGTAACGTTATGTAAGATATTTGAGACACCCTGTATATTTTTTTCACCACCCATGTTTTCCTTATTTGCATTTTTTCGTCTTTTTCCAATGTTTATAATTTCGTTTGTACTTATATTTCGTTTGTAATATAAGCTTATTTTTCTCCGTCTTTGTTATTGTTTCATATCGTCACTTTGTTTATATTATGCTAAGTATTTTTGGATGCATATTTCTTTTCGTTTTCGTTCAGCAGGTCAATTTTGTGTATGTACGAGTTAGTCGTTTTCTTTAGTAAATTTGCTGCACATTAGACCAATGTGTGTATGCTAGGAGGGAGGTCAGGAACATCTATAGACCAAACTCATAACACTACTTGTAGCTAGAACCCAGGCACAATACCACCCACATACCTAAATCATTATATGGGGGGAAATCTGGGAAGGTGAGCAACGGTATAACGTATCATGTAACAGAGGTGGTGCATAATATGGCGAGACAACAAATGTCATAGGTCATCTGCTCTAGCTCTTTTTTTTCTCAACTTCGTATTTCCATATTGTCTACACCACATTTTCCTATTGTTCCTTAATTCCCCTATTTTTTCCACATAAACCAATTTTAGTCAGTGTATTATCTGCATTTTGAATTTGTACTTTATCTGAAATCTGAAATTTACGACACCTTTGGATTTAAAGGATTTACAGAGAGGATTTTACATTGAAACAAAAGAAAATGATATCTATCAGTAAGCAACCTATGAAAATTTCTTTGTCCGAGTTAAGAAAACGTCCGTTAGACTCACCCTGGTTCTCTAAGATCTCTGATGAGTATGGTTTGGTTTTGGATGTGAAAGATCCTGGGGCTTTGTTCATGACATTACAAAATTTTGTCGTAGAAAGTCTCAGAAAGGCCAGAAAAAGTACAAAGGCGAAGCATGTCGAGGCCTTCTATTTTAAACTACCAGTGAATGATAATGAGATAGAAGATGGAAACAAACAGAATTTGATTCCTGCATCTTCTCAAGCTGACCCTAATCTGTCAGAGTCTGAATCAGATTCCAGTGAATCAGATTCCAGTGAAGAGTTGGGAAATAATCATGCCGCTTTAACTCATGGTGTTGAAGAGGTTGCATCTGAAAATCGTGCAGTGTTGTCCGAGAACAATAGAGTCGATCTTTGTAATTCGATTAGAAATCTGGAGTTGAAATTCGCGAGTGTAATGTGTGACATATCTGCTCTAAATGAGTCCACAGAGTTGAACCAAACAATGTTGAGCCAAGTTAAACAGTCATTCTTTGATCATAAAATAACTATGCAGATTCAGATAGAAGATCTGACAAATGTGGTGGAAAAGTCAGGTAAATGAGAAGTCATCACCAGTTTTGCTGAGTTGAAACAAAATTTCGAGTCACAGATGAAGGAAATGCGGGGTTCCTTGGGTAAACTTGATGCTCTCTGCAATGATTTGTTTTTTAAGACAGATCAACATATCTCGACTATTTACAAACGTCTAGACGTACAAATTGAGTCAATCAGGAATATCCAAGCTTCATTTGCAAATCAAAAATTTGGAAAAGAAGTAGTTGGAGAAAAACCTGAGGATTTGGGTTTGTTCAAAGCAAATCTTTGCTCAGCTTCATCTCCTGTAGCTTTGGAAAAGGATGTGGAAAAAGAAAACTATATCTCATCTAAATGTTGTAATGGCTCATCTCCAGAAGAGTTCTTAGAGTGGCTTGCCAAATTAGAAAGAACTGCTCATATCTTTGATTGGTCGACTGAATATAAGTGTTGGCTAGTCGTCACTTTAACTGAGGGTCGAGCTGTGTTTGTTTTGGACTCATTGGAACTCGATCGTCGAAAAGACTGGTTGAAATTCAAACAAGAACTAATTTCTAAACTCGTTCCTTCCCAACATTTTGATCATTTGAAAAATGAACTGCGTCGTCGTTTTCAAAAGTCAGATGAATCTGTGTTGGACTTCTCGAAAGATTTTCGTGATAAAGCCAGAAAAGCTTACATCAGCAAGCGTCCACGATTTGACCAATCAGAATTGATCAACATCTTTATCGAAGCCTTGGCTGATGAAAATCTTCGTCTAGAACTTTTAAAACAAAAATGTTCTTCACTTGATGAGGCCATAAACTATGCTGAAAACGAAATGTCTTTGAGACAATTGGCTAAGCCACGTAATTCGCGCATTTCCAGTATGAAAGGTTTTCAAGCTGCACCTATAGCTCAAACTGATTCACGTAATTCATCTCAAGCGATACCTTTTGGTGCAAGGAAACCCTTCAAATATGGGAATCCTCCTCCTCAGGGTCAGCAATCACGAGATTGACTTATTCTCAATAATGTCGGGTGTGTTCAGTGTTTTACCTGTAATAGAATGGGGCACTTTCAAAAGGATTGTCCGAATCTATCTGATCAAAGTGTCAATGCGAAAGTCAGATGCTACCTATGCACTGGATTTGGGCACAGAGCTTTTCAATGCCCGAACACCTTGAGACGCCAAAACCAAATTCCACAAAGAGACACTGTAAATGCAGGTGTGAGACTGACAGCACCTGGACCAAGTAATAGTGCGGCTTTTGGGTCTTTCTCAACTGAACAAAATTCAGGTGTGAAGAATGCCAATTTTGAGCTACATGCGAACATTTATGTACACGTTGGTACGAATAAGATAAAATGCTATACACTCATTGACAAGGGAAGTCTATGCAATATCATAAGGAAGGATTTATTTTCACACTTACAAAGTTTGGGTGAAGATCTGGGCTGAGTTGCACAACTGTTACCTTCGTGAAGGTAGAACCTCTGCCGAAGGTCGTACCTTCGAGCCAAGGTAAAACCTTCAAAGGTACGACCTTCGTTCCGGTTGTACAATCGGAGCGAAGGTCAAACCTTCGAAGGTCCGACCTTCGAAGGTCCGACCTTCGAAGGTCCGACCTTCGCAGTGAAGGTCGAACCTTTGCTGCATTCCGATCCACAAGTGAAGCTGTTTCTGTTATTTTGCATGGATTAGTGAGTTATACTGTATCTAATTCATTTCTGACTGTTGAAGAAAAATAAAACCAGCGCAATTCATACCTGTACTTGGGGGGTTTGGGGGGCCCCCAACCTCGCCAACCCTGTATCCAAAATCATCCAACCCGCCCCCAACCCTCCCCAGTTTGGAAAAAATTAAAAAAATTTGCAAAAAAGTATGTTTTTTGGCCTTTTTTGGGAAAAATTTCGACTTTCTTCTACCCCCCCCCCCTCCAACTGGTCGGAGGTCTTACAGGTATGGCGCAATTCAGAGAGAGGTTATTGCAAAAATGAGGCGCCAATTACGGTTATAAACGTTTAAGTTATACGGTTATAAATGTATGATTTAAGGTTATGAGTGACTGGAAGTGCAAGAATTAGGACGCGGAACTGATCAAAAGTTTAAGTTGGGAGTTTTTTAAAATTTTTCGTTTTTTCGTCAGAGGCAAACCTGTAATTGGGGGAGGTTCAGGGGGGACCCCCACCCCAACTTGGTCAACACTACACCCAACCCTCCCCCCATAATCAGAAAAGTTGGAAAAATGTGTTTTTTAGCCATTTTCGGGAAAATTTTCAAAATTTTTCGGACTTTATGTTGGGTACCAGGTTTTTTTTTGCACAGGCCAGGTTACAATGTGCAACTTGGGGAAAAATTTGGTTGCACAGATAAATTTTTGGTTGCTCCTTCTAAAATCGATAAATTTTCTTAAATTTATCGGAAAAACCATCGCAAAGTAGTGTTCTTGTAATTTCATTTGATCCGCGTCAGTTTTAAGCATTTGAAAACCCAATTTTTTGAATTTTGAAGATTAAATAAAAAGATTAATATAACTAGACTATAGTAATGTGTTCTCAGGATTCCAATATACCCTACCTATGGATGACTAATTAATTGGTTTTTTTAGACAATCTCTTTATCAATAAGGATTTCCAACCTCAAAATGAATCATTTATTGATGTGAATATGACTACTTCCATGTGTCATGCGTGAGAAATAGAGACGATTTTAAGCTGTGTAGCTTGACGATTTATTGCGCGTTTTTAGAAGAGACCTACAGAATGTAAAAGAGTGTGCGGAATGCTAGAAACAGAACACTTGGAGTGTTTGACGAAATTAACGCAACAATAATGGCACACAGGAGATTGACAGGCTCGTAGAGAGCGCTATGTCAAATTTATCCACGGATCTTCACTCAGGTTGTCAAAGGTTTTCGGATGCTGAAACTTGGACTGTACTATCTTAACCTGTTGGGAGTTTCACCCAATTACTCAAACTATTTTCCAAATAGTTTGACTTATTCTATACCACACACTCAAAACACAATTTACTAATGTACAAAATCGCCGCCTCAAACTCCAAACCTCTCCACACAAACTAAGACACAACCATCTGGCTACAGTACAAACAATCTCAATTGAAAAACATTTTCACAATTTCTTCACATCGTAGCCACGCCTCTCGGCAGGTCTCATCATGATCTTCCTTTTCTTAACTTGCCGATCTTTACTCCAAAATGACACGAGCTTTACAAATACATCAAATCGCCCCACAACACTCCTCCCTGTTTTGATGTAAATCGCCTTAAGCGATTAGAAGATGTCATAGGTAGTTGACGTTTTGATTGTATGAGAGCGTTTAGCTTGTTTTTTCGGCAGTCTTCTTCTTTGACAGCTTGTGTCTTTTGCACTTCTACATTGCGACCAACTACACAAACAAATAAACAAAGAAAGTGTTAACGATATTATCACAAATGTTAAGGTACAAAGCGATGAGCAAACAAAACTAGTATTTTTATATCGAGAGTATTTAAAATTTTTAAAGATTTGAAAAGAGAAAAGATTCTAGTGGAAAACAATAGACTAGTGAAAGAAAAGAAATGTGTTTAGCATTGTGATACTCATTCTTCTTTCGAATCATTTTGGTGGAAACCCGCGACCTTTTGGCAAGACTTTAGTCGGAGTTTTGCTCACTTTCAGAATGCTGGGTGGAGGCATCTGTAGTCCTTGACTTGTAGTCGGCGCTTGTGGGGCTAAGGCTCGTTGCCCAGCTCCCAACGATGTTTGTATTCCGATAACCGGTGGTTGAGTTGTCGCGGTTGTAGTCATCGCAGATGAGGTGGATATCGATGCTTTCGCTTTTTGACAATAGTTTTGGAATTTCGTTTTTGATTATTGCTCGCAATTCCTTTCGGAATGTGGGGAGCAAATGTGTATGGCTAACAGCATGGTTCCTTGGATGGCGTTCATCCATTCCTTGTAATTGGAAACAGTTCGTTTGTTTCATTTTGTCGCTCATAACCATATTTTGGTCTATTTCGGACAAGAATAGGAGCGACATGGGCGCACCGACAGCATGATGAATGCTGGTTATGTTGTTAGAGCGTAGAGCTCTGTCTGTTACTTTGGCGCATATACTGACATCATCATATGGTTCAAGTTTTCTGTCATCTGTCAAAGATGACGTGTTTTGTTTGCTACCCTTTATGGATGGTAATTTTGAGGGGTGCATTTTTTGGCCTAACAATTTAGTGGTGTGTTCCATGTTGGGGTGATTATACAAGCAGTAGCGCAAGTTTGGAACCTTATAATCATAAAATATGATTCGGTTCAATGCCAAAATTTTGTCGCGCATGATCACATGTAACATACTTTTCGATAGTGTGGGGTCTACGACACCGAAAGCGCCGTTTTCATCCCCATGGCAGTTGACGTTCGCATTATCATACAGATTTTGTGTTGCTATGTGTATAAATTTGGGCCGTAGAGGAAAGATTTGTATATTATCATATACGCTATCGAGGAAACCTTAGCGTCCGTATGCTAAGAACATCAAAATCGGGTAGTACGCATCTAATATTGAGTAGGTTATAACCTGCTCATCAGGCTTGCCAGCTTGGGCGATTCTGTGGTTTGTTTGCGGAAAGTACAGCGTGAAACACTCTATGTCCAACACGAATGCATCAGCAACTGTTCTTTTTAGTTTTTTATTTTCCGGGCAAAGGCCTATGAGGCGTGCTCTTTCCCATTTTTTGGGCGATTGTTTGATGTTTTCCCATATGATTTGGATATCAACCAAAATACTGGGAGCTAGCACGTTAGAGTGCATTTTATGGGCATCAGGTGAATTGAATTCGTGTCCATGCATATCCTTCAAGCATTTCCAGTCGTCAGCCTGATCGAAACTGATGATGATGGTTTTCGGAGCTGACACAAGTTCATAGAACGTGGTCCAATCGTCTGGAGTAGCGGCTAGGGCGTCCAACATAATAGTATGTCCAGTCAGGAATCTGAGCTGAACAAATCCAGTGACGCGAGCCACGTTTCAATTCTATATATTCATTTCGGTCTTTTTATGAATATACAATTGATTCGTCGAAATTTTCTTGACGTCAAAGCTGACCAACACATGGCTTCGGAAATCCAGTTTAGAATGCATTGTCAATTCGTTTTTTAAATCGCCGCTTTCAACATATGTCAGGTCGCGCAGGACATTGAGGGGCCTGGCGTATACCGTTTCAAACCATCATTTGAACTCTGCGATTCTTATCATTGGCTTTATGTTGTATTCTAAAAAATATCATAAAATTTCGATTAATTTCTGTTAGATTTTAGTTTTGCATGGAAACGTTAATCTTTCGAATAGCGGCGTGCAAATCTTCTGGCGAAGTTACCATGACCCAAATTTTGTATATTTATTCTTCCCAGGGGAAGAGAAACCCAGAGTTTCTATTTTTTAAGACTTTAGTCTAATTGGCAGTACAGAACTTACCCTCAGCAAAGAAGAATCGATCGTCTTGACGATGCTGTTTGTTTTGATACAAAATGTATCAATCTTGAACATTAAAAAATCTTCGAAAGATCGGCGGCGGGTTGATCAAGGATGACGTGATCCTCAAACTCTGGGACGTTGTTGCCTCCCACCCATTGGTCATCTCTTCTTTCTTTCAAATTCGGTTTTGTTTGTATTGAGCGATTGATACTATACGACCGTTCAATAAGCTTTTCGATTTAGCAAATGAGATATTGAGAGCAAAACATTTTGCTAAAAAGATGAAGGTGTTAAGTGGAAAGTTGTTAACCGGAAATTCAAATTTTTCATGCACATGGCGAAAAATGCAAAGTTCAGATTGGGTGGGACCAGAGGAAGATATTTCTACAGTGTGCGCTTTTTGTTTCATTTTCTTATTTTGTGCTACTTCTTAGGGAAGGTCCATTATTCGAAATGGTCGTGAATATACACAAAACTATGCGACAATATCACACATTTTCTTTTGCTCATTCCACACAGAATCCGAATTGGCACATTGAGCATGTTTTTTAGGTACCCAAAACTTTATACTCATCACTTTTGCTTACGATTATAAAATAATTACAATTTTTATTAGCAAAACTAAAAATTAATGTTAGTCAAAATACCACGAAATGTTTACAAATTTCAATTTTTTCTAAATCTCAGAGGACCACTGTCTTCAGATTCTAGAATTGCTGATGCAGTACGAGGCATGTATGGCTTTACGTGAGAAAGTGAGACTTTCTGAGATTGTCCGGGACAATATAAACTATCGATCGTTATGACGTTTTTTGAAATTTCTGAGTTTTCGACCACTATGAAGGGTCTGATATAGTCTTTGTCGATTTTAGTTGCTTTTTTGTTGTTAATCAACAGTATTAGATCGTTTAGATCGTATTTCTGCTCTCTTGCTTTTTTATCGAAGTATTGCTCATGCGATTCGGACACATTTTTTAAATTTTCCGAAACTTCGTTATATAATGTTAGTTGGGCTCGCGTGAAGATATACTGCTAGGCGTGGTAGTTTAGCAGTAACCCAAGACTGTTCACGCAGTCAAAATCAATAGCGATTCTGGGTTCGTACCCTGGCAAAAGTCGAAACTGAGAAAAGTGAGTAGCTGTGTGAGGCGAATCTCGCGAAAGGTAAATATCGTTCCCAATTGTCCAGATCTTCAGCGGTGATTTTTTTGAGTTGTGAAATCAATGTTTGATTGAATCTTTCGACCATTCCATTACATTGTGGGTGATACACAGTGGTGTTGATTTTCTGAGTTTTTAGAAGTTTCGCAATGTCTTTCATCAAGTTCGAAGTAAATCCTGGATCCTGATCTGATAATAAGTGTTTCAGGCTACCATGAACCAGAATTACGTTGTTTACGAAACTTTGGACTATAGTGGCTGCTTTTTGATCCGGAATTAAATGAGCGCTTACCCATTTAGTGAAATAGTCTTGAAATACAATGATGTATGATCTTTTCTCACTGAGAGGGGAAATGTTTACTATGTCAGTCGCGACAATTTCAAATGGATATTTCAGTTGTATCGGCATCAAGGGAGGTGGTTTCCGCAACTGTGAAGTTGTTTGTTGACATGTTCTGCACGTTTTATTCCACTTTATTATCGATTCTTCCATTTTCAGCCACCAGAAATGCTGACGAATCATCGCTGTAGTGCCTCTATGACCTTGATGGCTTAGAATCTTTGCACCATGGAATTGATACAAAACACTTTCAATCAAAGTGGTCGGGACTACTATCTTAACTTGTTTTGATGTTCGGTATACTATTTTGTTTTCAGTATGAAAAGCAGATGAAATCATACTGATTTGCTTTTGTTCCAGGCTTTTTACCAACTTCGCGATGTACGGATCTTTTCTTTGAGCTTCTCTAATTTGTTCCAGTGATTCTATAGTTACTAGCCTTTTCTCAGGCTGTTGGAAGTCTTCTTCAAATGTGGGCACTTTCTTCTGAGACAAGAGTTTACTTTTTTCTTCTTTCTGGGTCATTGATCTTGTTATGGCTGCAGTGACAGTCTTTCTCTCTTCGCAAAATGTTGGTCTGAATATTTTATCTGTTACTTCTTCATTGGGCATTGACTTCAATTTAGCACGAGGCTCGTTTTGTGATAAAAAATCAGCACAAGCATTTTCTTTGCCTTTCACATATTCAACGGGATAGTCATAGTCTTGAAGCTTTATTGCAAAGTTCTGAAGTCGCAAATTTCGATGTTTTTCTTCTTTGATCCATTGCAAGGGTTTATGATCAGTTCTGACTGTTACTTTTTGACCATACACATAGTGTCTATACCATCAGAAAGCTTCTACAATTGCAAGACATTCGCGCTCAGTTGTACTGTAGCTGGTTTCTATGTCAGAAAGAACTCTACTATTATAAGCAATGACCCATTGATCATTTTCATTTTCTTGATATAAAATTGCACTGATAGCAGTTGTGCTAGCATCAGTTTGAATGATGAATTTCGATTTTTCGTCATTATAGACAGGATATCGCAAGAAAGGAGTCGAGGTTAGAGATGTTTTAATCTCGTTAAAAGCTGTACGATGTTCTTCACTTATCTCATATTTTGCGTTTTTTCGTAGTAGTTGATAGAGCGGTCCCGAAAGAGTGGCAAGATTTGGTATGAATCGTCTACACCATTGGACAAGGTCAAAAAAACTTTGAAGATCTTTTACAGTTTTTGGCATTTCATAGTTTACGATCGTGGAGACCTTTTCGGGATCAGGCGAAATTCCATTTTCGCTTAGCAAGTGACCAAGAAATTTTACTTGTTTCAGTACGAAATCCCATTTATCAGGTCTTAATGTTAGATTCTCGTCGCGAAGAGCTTCAAAGATCAGTTGGATATGTTTTAGATGATCGTTATATGTTTGTGAAAAAACTGATTTTCCAGATATATGGATGCAGGATCCATTCCATTAGTCTTTGAAATTCAGCAGGAGCATTTTTCAAACCAAATAGTAGAACTTTGAAATGAAACAAGCCTTCTTGACTAACGAAAGTAGTTTTATCGCGTGAAGAGATGGCTAAAGGGATCTGCCAGTACCCTGCTTTCAAGTCTAGAGTTGAGAAAAATCGCGCATTACCTATAGCATCTAGATAGTCATCGATTCTCAGAATCCGAAACTTATCGCTAGGTGTAACTTCATTTATACCTCTATAATTGACAACGGGTCGCCAACTTCCATCTTTTGTGGTTACCAGAAACATAGGCCCAGCCTGCGGTGATCTCGAAGGTTCTATGAGGCCTTTTTCTAGCATTTCTTGATTTTTCTGACAAACCATTGGTCTTTGTTCAATAGGTGCAATAAAGTAGTGTTTCCCGACTGGTTTTGCATCACCATTGTCTATAGAGACCATTAATTCGTCAGTGAGAGTAGGCTGATCTCCAGGGAGACTGAAAACATCGCAATATTGCTTGAAGACTTCGATAGCCATTTTTCTATCTTCATCATCAATGTTTGACTTTTCGGTCATTTTTTCGAGAGCAAGTCCAAGGTATTCTTCTTCCGACATAGTCGACTGATCTTTAACCAATGTGGCTGGTTCATAGTCATCTTCATGATTGCTTAGCCATGCCACGGTCATTTTTTATTCTTCGAGTCTGAATTTAACCTCAGTGATGAGCTGGTTAGGTTGCAGATGAATACCATTCGCACTATTATTGACGAATAATAGTGGACATTTGCCTTTGGTTATGTTGATTATCGCCAATTCGATTGGATATTCACAGTTTTCTTTTCCGAAGTTCACGGGTTGAACTATGACCCTTTTGAAGCTTTCGTTTGTGAAAGGGAAGATTTTCCCCTTAACCCATGTTTGACAATTTGGTTCTATGTAGCATGACCAGATGTTCAAAATCGGTAGTGATCTATTGATTTTTATGATTTGCATTTGACTTTGTCCCGTAGAAGCATTTGAAAATACTTCATCATAGGGCGGTTTTTCAATCAGTTTCAAAACTAGATTTAGTTCTTGTTGAACATCCCCGATTCTGACAAAATTTTCGCCAAAGTTTATTACCGCTCGAATGCTTGGATGCACTAGGAAATCGGTTCCTAGGAGGCATTGCTCTCCTGTGGTAGGTAGAATCCAGCATCATACTAGATGCATTCTGAAAGTTGAATTGATTTTGAGGATTATCCGACCTCGGGCATCGAGGATAGCACCGTCCACTACTTTTATCTGCGCGGATGTTTCTAACCTATCATAGTCAATCCCCAAAGAGCGTTGAGCTAGACATGAGGAAATGACTGAACATTGAGCACCGGTATCTATCAAAGCTTTCGTTTTGGTTTTTCCGATTTCGGCATTAATATGAAAAGCTCGTATAGGAGCGTATAAGCTCAGAAGTTTGATGTCTTTTTGTGAACATTCTTCGATTTGACACACCCTAGATCTCGCGATCCATGGTTCAGCAGGTTTTTCGATTGTGAAATCTGTGATTGAGGGAGTGACAAAAAAATTTATAGTTTTAGACGCTTCTTATGGTTCAAGCATATTAGCTGTACAAGTCGTTGGCTTTATCGGGACTAAAGGTTTGGGTGAGTTAAACACTGTTTTGGTTTCTGATGGCAGAACTTGCTGCGAAGATTTCGGAGAAGTTATCTGAGTCTGTATACACTGTGAGTTGTTCATCGGGTAGTAGTGATGCTTCTTGATTATCTTTTTTTGTCGAGATTTGGAATTGCAGAGAGAAATGTTTGCCACATCTCTCTGATAGCTTCGATTATCACGATTGAAAAATCGGTTATTTCAATCAAAATTTTGATTCTGATTGAGCCTGTAGTTACGGGTATTCTGTTGAAAATGAGGACCCCAATTATGATTATTTTGCTATTGATGATTCCGTTGCTGTTGCCGATGCTGGGAAGCCTGTGGTTTCAATTGATAGCACTTGGAGCTGTCATGCTTACACTGACTATAATAGGTGCAGTATTTCACCAGTCGTTCACATGACTGATTTCTTTGGAAATTACGATTTTGAGAGAAATCCCGTATAGGAATGTTTTCTCTATTCCGGAAATTGGGACTCATCCCCTGATCAAATCGCGACCTTCGGTTTTCCAAATTATTAGCATTTTGCATATTTTCTTGGATTCCGAACTTTTCTAGAACACGTTTTATGCTTTCCTCGAACTCTTTGGTCTTCATTAGAGTCGAATTTTCTTGAAATCGGACGGTATTTCGCTGTCTAGAATCATCTCTGTTTCGGAATTGAGAGTTATCTCTGAAACAAGGTTTCGAATTATCTCTGAAACCTGACTGTGATGGTTGCTCTTCCGACGGATTTTCGAGTTTATTAACCAGTATAGGTTGTTCTACTCTCATAGTCATCTGTTTATTTGCTTGCTGGATTTTCTGAACTTTTGCGACAGCTATATCTAGATCAGCAATTGTTTCTAGAATACTCGCGTCAATCGAGACTCTGTAAATTTCTGGCATTTTCCAAAGAAAAGTTGTGATAACTTTTCTATGGCGATACTGAGCGCTTCTGTCATAGTACAGTAAATGTATGTAGGTACTGATTCGATTCAAGAAAGCTGATGGATTTTCAGTTTCAAACGGAGCTATGGACTGGAGCTCGCATAGGAGCGTATCTTGGTCGCAATTTGGTGCATTCATACACATCAGAATCTGTTTCGCTCCATCATAGGACCGGACATCTCGTATGGTGTTCAGAGCACCATCGCAAGTCAAGTGACGTTTTACATACTCAGATGCATCAAGGCCAAACTCGTTTTCGAGTGCCATGAAGGATTTCAACACTTGTTGATTTCGGGTCGAGTTATCTAATTTTTGCGGTGCTATCTTTTTACAGGACCAAGTAATAGTGTGGCTTTTGGATCTTTCTCAACTGAACAAAATTCAGGTGTGAAGAATGCCAATTTTAAGCTACATGCGAACATTTATGTACATGTTGGTACGAATAAGATAAAATGCTATACACTTGTTGACAATGGAAGTCTGTGCAATATCATGAGGAAGGATTTATTTTCACACTTACAAAGTTTGGGTGAAGATCTGGTCCTCAGATCAACAAATATCGCAATGATAAGAAGCTTATCTGTTCATCCTATACCAGTAATGGGCGAAATTTTTACAAGTGTTACTCTTGTTAGTGGAAATAATTCTCAAACATTTCAAACGTCATTTCTCTTAGTTGAATCTTCACTGTACGAAGTTCTACTGGGAGCAGAAGCTATGGAAGATGGAAAAATTCTCATTGATGTACCTCAAAGAATCGTTCGTCTTTTCCCATCAAATAACACTGAAATTCAGGTTCCTTTTGTTTGGAAAGATTTCTCTAAATCATTCCTGTGCTCGGTTACATGTGAAGCTGATGTTCAAATACCTCCGAGCAGCATGTTGTATACGTATGGATCAGTAGACAAGCGTATAGAAGAAAACATCCGTGTAATGGAGAGAAGAACTTTACCATTGGAACAATTGACTTGTCATAGCACAAACTTGCTTGTAGAGGTCAGGGGTGGACGCATCCCTGTCATGTTGATAAATTTTGGAGAGAAGCCCTTTGAGTGCGCAAAGGGGCTTGAAATTGGAACATTGTTTCCATTAGAAGAAAGAAATGTTTCCGCCCAAGTTCAGAGAGGTGGCAATATAGTTGCTGCAGTTTACGGGTTGTGCCCGATTCCAGAGGGAGTTAATATGAGTTCTGCACAGGCGCCTGTGTACGAGCGGAGCAGCCAGTCATCCGTGGATGAGGCTGGAAATTTTATGGTGGAGGGATGTCGCCATGGAACATATTTTCATGAGAGACTCGAGTCCTCGGCTGAAACTGAGAGTATATTGAGCAGAAAGGAAATTGATGAACTCGTGGTGATGTTGGAGAAAAATTCTGGTTTGTTCACGGAATTGACCGGAAAAATTGGTCGATCTGGCATAGTGAAGCACCAGATCAACACAGGAAAGGAGCGGCCAGTAGTGCAGCCAGTACCTCAGATACCCGAGGCACAGAAGCAGATTATTGATGATGAAGTTGGGAAAATGTTGCAGTTAGGAGTAATCCAGCATTCCTGCAGCCCTTATCGAGCCAACTTCGTCTTAGTTCAGAAAAAGAATGGTAGCTGGCCGCCCTGCATTGATTTTCGTCTTTTGAATGCTGTCACAAAGAAAGACGTATATCCACTTCCTCGAATTGATGAGACTCTAGATGCTTTGGGAAATGCAAAACTTTTCTCAACACTAGATCTTTCTCATGGATATTGGCAGGTGGAGTTGGAGGAAGACAGTAAAGAAAAGACGGCATTCGTTACTAGAAAAGGGCTTTTTGAATTTACAGTTATGCCCTTTGGTCTTTGTAATGCACCCTCAAGGTTTCAGTGATTAATGGACATTGTCCTCGGCCGGCACTGTTGGAATTTTTGCATGGTGTATCTTGATGACATCATCATGTATTCCAATTCATTTCGAGAACATTTGGTACATTTACAAGAAGTTTTTGATAGATTAAAGCAAGCTGGCTTAATTTTAAAATTTGCAAAATGTCATTTTGGTCGATGGACAGTACCTTTCCTAGGCCACATCATATCGCCAGAAGGTATTATGCCCCATCCCAGTAAAATCGATTGTATACAGAAATGGCCTGTGCCCCAAAACAAAGAAGAACTGTCGTCTTTTCTCGGATTTATTCAATACTATCAATGCTTTATTTTCAATTTTTCACAAAAGGCAGCTCTCCTCATGGACCTGAGGAAAAGTGGCAACAAGTTTCTTTGGACAGACAAATGTACTGAAACATTCAATAGTCTTAAGTCTGAAGCTCTACCTTACCCTCCTCTTCGTTATCCTGATTTTAAGAAACATTTCACTATCTACACTGATGCCAGGGACAGAGGAATTGGTGCTGTATTGGCACAGCAAGATGAAACTGAAGAATGGGCAGTAGCTTACGCTAGTAGAATACTCTGTGATCAAGAAAGAAAATGGCATATCAATGAGAAAGAGATGCTAGCTGTCCATTGGGCTATAACAAATGTTTTTCGACCTTATATCTTTGGTCATGAATTTGATTTAGTATGTAATAGTTCTTCCATTTTTGCTTTGTGGAAGTATAATGGTAACAATGGTAAGATTTTAAGATGGCACCATGATCTCGGAATGTATAACTTCACTCTTACCATCAGAAGGGTACAAATAATTTGAATGCTGATGGACTGCCACGTCGTCCAGCTCATCCAGCAAGTGAAACTGCCGTATATGTAGATCAATGTTTAAATTTTGTTGAGTACTTGGAACCCAAACAAAATTTGAGTTCGGAGGAAACTTCTAATGTACAATCTGAATCAAACTTTTTGCAGATTACTGTCAGCAATGCTGCACATGTAGCTGAGTATGTTGTAAATAAATCGGACCTCACAAAGTTCGAGTCCGATTTTCCTAAAACCTGGGATCTTGATCAATGGAATGATCCATTCTATGGAGATTTGATGCGCTTTCTTGTATATTGTGATGAACTGCCTGTTGATGAACAGTCAGCTGCAAAGATAGCTGACGATTCTCATAGATTTCTAGTGGCAGAAGATAAAGAACTTTATCGACGCCTTCTGGGCAATGAAGAGGAGTGGCAGTTAGTTGTTCCTTTGAAAAATAGGAGCAAGATCTTGGAATATTTTCATGACTCAATTTTTGGTCGTCACATGGGTATGGTGAAAACCTTACTCAAAATTCAAAGTAACTACTGGTGGCAGAGTATGTGGTCAGAGTCCAGAGCTGGGTTAATTCGTGCAAAATTTGCCAAGCTGTTAAAAAAGGTAGACAAAATAAATCACCACTTTGCAATATCCCAGCAGGCAAGATATTTGATCTAATCGCCATGGACATACTACAACTTCCAAAAACTGTAAACAACTATAAATATGTTGTGGTATGTAGTGAATATTCATCAAGACGGGTAATAGCTCAAGCTTTGGAAAACATGAAAGCAGAAACCATTGCTAAATTTCTAATAGAGAACGTCATTATGTTGCATGGTGCGCCTAAAGCGATTCTTACAGATCAAGGCAAACAATTTACAGGTACTGTAGTGGTCGAGTTGTGTAAATTACTAACTGTAGCCAAACTCCTCACTGTCCCTTATCAACCAGAAACTGACGGACTTGTGAAAAGATTCAATCGTACCTTGATTTCTATGCTAGCAGCATGTGTAGAGGCTTATGGAGAAGAGTGCGATCGATTGCTACCATATGTAATGTTTGCCTACAATACTTCAGTACATGCATCAACTAACATCACCCCATTTGAACTCATCTATGGACGAAAACCAGTCTTTCCCATCAATCAGGAACTCAGAACTATGATTGATCCAATTGTTAATGGTCCATGGGATGTAAATATTGTAAAAAACCGATTAGTTTCAGCTCAGGATTTGGCTAATCAAACATTAACCAAATCACAAGCTAATCAGAAACACTACTATGATAAAAAAGCAAAAGAAATTGAGTACAGTGTAGGTCAAATGGTGTGGTTGATCAACCACAGAAGAGCAAAAAGAGTTGATGGTAAACTGTGGCCATACTGGGTTGGACCCTACAAAATAGTGGTCCGAAAATCTCCAACAAACTATGTTATTCGATCATTTAATTCAGCAGCACCAGATAGAACAGTTCATGTGAATCAGTTGCGATTATATTTCAACAGAAAAAAAGATAATGAAGAAAAGAAAATGAAGGATTGCTCAGGAGAACCTCCAAAAGAGTGTACTCCCTCCAAAGTCGAAAATGAAAATGATCTACAATCTGATGAACTTCTTGAGGATTACAATTATCAAAGACGGATAATTACACCAAATGGTGGGCGTGTGGGAGATCCAGTAGTCATTATTCCACACAATAGACAGTATTTTAACTGTGGAAGTGTGCTGTGCTCAGAGAAAGCACATCGTCAATTTCTGAATCTTCAAGAGAATTTTGCTGCTGTGTTTAATTTTATGTTTTGTGTTTATTTTGCTGTGTTTAATTAATTTAAATTTATATTTTACGATACAACAAAGACGACGCGGAATGTAGGAGTATCACAAAAATTTAAAAATGTGCTAAAAATTGAGCAAAAATTGTGGCCAAAATTTTGAAAATGTTTTTAGGGTTGCATTTTGCACCGGTTTTGTCAAAAAGAAAATTTTGGTTGGCCAGCAGCACCGAAAATTTAAATAATATTTTTGGATTTTGTAATTTTTTGATTTTTTTGGATTTTTGTAATTTTATTAGTATTTTTGGATTTTGTATTTTATGAAATTAGTAAAAATATATTTGCGAAAATAGAAATTTTAGGCCAAAATATGTGCGGCTGATTACTGCTGCTGCCCGCCACCTCGGTAGCCTCCTCGAGGCCTTCCTCAATAGTATCCCCTCTGGCTGGGTTGGCCTCGGGTCTGACCTCCATCCTGGCCTTGATTTTGGCCTTGTTGACTTCCGCTGCGTCTACCAAGCGGCTGGAAGTTCGGATTGTAGAATTGTGCATCCAGGTCTTGGCCTTGGTATTGCCAGTTTCCTCGGCCTCTGGAGGGTCGCTGGGGGCGCCCTCTGAAGCCTCTGGCTTGACCTTGGTCATACCCCGGTCTACCCCTGTATGGGGCCGGGTTTGAGAACATATCGTCTCTCCCCTGTTGCCTCTGCGCCGGACCACTGCTAGTGGAGCTGCTGGGTTGCAGTTTTTGAGTCGGAAAAGTTGAATTAAGAGATTTGGATGATGTTGATTTTGATCTAGAAAGCGGACTTTTTTATGAAGTGCTAGCAGCTTCACTATACGACCTCTGGCTGGTCGCAGTAGATGATTGTTATGTCATCAGCCGCTGTTTCCTAGCCCGAGGAAGTCTAGGCACTTTAAACTTACTTGGGCTCTTGGCAGCCGTTCACTGATATTTATCAGCTTGTGGTCTGTCATCGCCTGGTGCCTTCCTTTTAACACCCATCTGGTTTAACCTCTGCGAGCCCATAAAGATGTACTGGTTAAAGGCTGCAATGTAGACCTCGTCTACGCGGTTTCCCCGGGCCTCGACGACCAGTTGTCTATTCCCAAACAAACACGCCTGGGCATACCACCTACCAATTGCCCGAAGTCCAACTGTAAAAATATCATTAAGGTCACGTACCTAATGGCGGTAAAGACGTCTGAAGCATCATAGTCCTGAAGCCATCTGAGAATAAGAACTGAAATAATCCACTCCCAAAATTTCCTCGGAGACGCGTTCTCTGTCAAACATGAATCTGCCCTGCATTTTGAATTGTTGGCGATAATTTTCATGAATCTGGGCCATGGCATCATTGACCATTCTATAAATAATAGGCCGTTCTTGGCAGTCAAAGGCAAAATAATTGGCGACCTCTGGATTTTTGAATGAGATCGGCCCAATTAGGCGCCTTTGTTCTCGTTGCCACTCCCAATAATCAATCAGAGTTTCTGCCAATTGACCAGGAGTGACAAACTGCTGTGGCTCCCTTTCGGGTTTTTTAACCACCACATTCAGTTTGACCTTCTTGATCAACTTCTCCTCGGATTCAAGATCGGGCTTTACCAACACGCTTCCCGCAGGTTTACTACTTTTTGCGGTATAGCTGGTGGGAATGGACTTGGATTTACCAGATGCCGTACTAACCTCTCTGCCGGTTTTTGATACCGTTCGCATCTGAGTGTACCATGCAGTGGACGCTGTTGACCTATCCAATTTTGTCTGGCTTTTGGAGGTCTCCATTCGCGTTTGACTCTTGGCAGTCTCTGACATTGTTTGACTTTTAGTAGTCTCGGTTCTCAACTTTCAACTTGTCGAATATTCTGTGGTCGTAGTTTCCTCGGCCATATTGTAAGTGTCCTTTTCAGAACCGGTGGCAGATGCTCCTTGTTGCTGCTGACCTTGAGCTGCAAGTCTGCATGCTTTGGCCTTACCTAGCCTTTTCCTACGCTTTACCTTTTCTCTGGCCAAATGTGGGATAAATTTTTCCAACATACCTTCAGCTAACATCTGCTGAACTTTCTCTGGGGAATATACTCCAGGGATTTCTTCCTGAGTTATTTTTCCCCTTTTCATCAGCTCTGTCGCTGCAATGGCTGAATCTGAGCTGTGATCAGCTAAAGCCTGCTCCTTCAGCTTCCTTTGAAGTGCCATCTGACACAGGAATTCCTGCTGCGTCAGCCTTCTTTGTTCCTGTATTTTGGCCTGTAGGGCCTCATGCTTCGCTTGTTCATCATGATCCTTAGGATCCCTAGCTTTTACAGGTATCTCCTGGGATGCTTCTTGCATCTTTTCCAGTCTGACGTTGATTCCCGACATTTTAGACACTGCTTCATCTATTTGAGTCTGGATCTTTTCCTCCTCAACAGCCTATTTCTGAGTTTTGACCTCCATCGCGTCTTTGTTCTCCGATGTCTGGCCCTCAGACTCCAGAATCTCACCTTCTTCTTCCTCTTCTTCAACATCCTCCTCTGAACTAGACTCAGAGTCTGAATTTCGTATCTTCGGCAAAAGTTGCTTTACTTTAGCTGGCAAAACAGCTGGTGCCAGAGGTACCGATTGCATAATGGTGATGACTTCTGGCTCAGGCTCGGCCAGCTGCTTTACCTGAGTTACCTGAGTGGGCTGTGCCACCGCTGGTTGCGTTGGCGGCGGCACCACGACTACTATTACAGCTGCCTGCGTAGCATCAGCGTCCAAAGCTGGTTGTTTTGCTTTGACCACTGGCGCTGGCGCTTGCGGCTGCGTTTTAACCTGTCCCAACCCTCCGGCTTGTGCCGTTTGGGAAGTAAAGGGACGATTTACTCATGGGCTGGGGTATAAGTTAGCTTATACCCAGGCATTTCTGAAGCAATTTTTCTCTCCCGGAAGCTTTTGCTGACGAATTCTGGTCTGAGTTTGAGCGGGTTTTGCGGTGCGTAAGTTGTTGGGTAATCGGTCAACTGTGCATCTTCCGTCATCGGATACCGCAATCCCGGTGTGAAAGTCTCGAAGCCTACATAGTAAACAGTTACATAAAAGTAAGGATTCACCTTGTATGCTTCGTCCTTTAGTAATGATTTGTCATTGCCGATTTGCAAAATATCTTTGGCTTCTCTAAACTGTAGCAGGACGAATCCAAACCGATTTTGCCAGGCGTATACCCCTTTCTTGGATGGAAAACGGGGTTCCGACAGCCGTAACGTCGCTGCTAATTCTAAATAATAAGCCAGGCGGTCGCCTGACTTCCAGGACATGCACTTTATCATCTTCTGGCCTTCCCTAGTATAACTATTTAAAAAGTTATAATTTAGCAGTGCGCTAGTTTCATAATCACACTCCGCTCTTGAATGAGGCCATGCCAAATGATAGGCCAATGGCATGAATTTACAGATGACCTCTAACTCCGGAAAGTTTCGCTCATCTAACATGCTGGATATTTTGGTCAAATTTGGCATATAAAAATTCGTCTTATAGGCTTGCCTATGGCCTTCTATACCCACTGGGTAATGGTTATTAGACGAAAACACTTCCTGTGGAATATCATCGGGCTTCCCGGCTTATTGCCAGTATAGCTTAGTGTTTTCGTAAAGCATCAAAGAGATCTTACCATCTAAATCCCAGTAGGATCCACCTGATTTGAGATTTTCCAGGATATCTTTGGCGATATTAACCCAGTCTGGTATTTGAATGTCCTGGATTTTGTCGGGATCACTATCTTCAGTGTACCCATCGTCCTTCACTGGTTTACTATCTCTCGGGAGTAAGGGATAAAAGCCACTCAGCAACTGAACTCCCTGAGGACGAACGGGGTTACACTCCGTAGGTGCGGTATAATAACCTGTGTTATTTCCCTGCATTTGTACTGCCCAACAGTTGTACATTTCACATTTCATCATATGGTACACCATATTAGGCTGTACCTGATCGGTTTCCATTACTGGGGTGCCTAGCCCCATTTCTCTGTTCACATTGCCTGGTATCATTAGATATTGTTGATAAAAATATAAGGCAAGGGTATTGATCTGTTTGGGATCAACCTTGTCATGATCGAAAATCTGCATTTGCATTAGCAGTTGATCGGCCATGCCATAGTGAATCGCGGCAAACATAACCAATAACAAATAATATGCATCTAGACCTGCATACCTAAGCTCTTCCAGCAATATTCCTTTCTTGGCAAACCGATCATGGTTCGCCTTTAGTGGAAAATCATATTGATAAGGGCCCACGTCTATTAGATAAAATTCCGTGAACAATCCCTTTAACCGAAAGGTTTCGGGACAAATACCTGTTTGAAAACACTTTTTCTCCAGGTTAACCCCTACCATGGTCAAGGCAAAATGGTCTAAATCAAAGTAGCAACCTTTGGTCTTCCTAAGATATTCCCTTAAGGGGACAGTTTTGTCCCTGTCCTTATTATCTCACCCTAAACCACATACGTTATAAATACTTACCAAGTCCTCCAGTACCAAATATCCGGCAAACAGCATGTCGGAATTGAGGAAGTCGTGGAGGCTTGTCCATTCCTTGAGCATCAAGGTTGTCGTATCAATAACGTACATTTGACCCTTGGTGAGCGCGAAGCTTACGTAGCAGGCAAATTGTTCTCCCATCAGATTGTCAACCTCTCTCGTTTTGAAGAAGGCGGCGACTTTATCCTGATGGACTTTTTCTACATCGAATCCACAAACTGGTTGTCCTCTGAAGATTGATACTTCTTGGATAAAGTGGAGTACTTGGCTGACTTTCCCGATGTCTACCATTCGAGGTTCCTTGGGATTAGCCGGCCAGTATCCAAATGTGGCTTTAAACCACTGGTCCAGTTCATGAATTCTCATGACCCTTTTGACGTTATAATCTAAATATTAAAAGATACTATTAATTTCTGTGATTATTCCCCTTTTTTCAGCATATTTCTAGGGTCTGTACTACACCAGCACCACAACATTAAGCGGGTTAAGTTTCACAGAAAATAAATTTAGTGCAGGGTTGTTAGGTGAGCCACTGATATACAAACATTGAGCTGGTAGGCAACTAACACCTTACCAAATCTTACCCTTGCTACCTCTATATGTTGGGGAGGGTAGACCTGATCCGATTGTCCACCACTTGATTGGACATCAATCTCTGACCAGCTGCTTGAGCGACCAACTATGCTCCATTTATGGCGCTGTATTTACAATTTTTATAGTGCTCGAGATTGATAATCTTTAATGATTTAGATATCGAAAAAGTGATATAGTTTGATTTGAAAATGATTAATTTTTGATAAATTTTGATGATAAAACTTTGAACGGGCTGAACCCAAGGTTCTAGGTTTCTCTTGAATCGTCTAGCTCTTGGTGGTATCAGGTATATTTCCAAGATTGGAAATTCCTTGATTGGCTTTGAGCTTCCGAATCTCGGTACTCCCATTTTTCGTTCCCTCTAAGTTCTAACCTTGTCTGCCCTTTGGGGCACCAAGCTGGTCTTCCAGTGACTTCTGGGCATTACCTGCGGTTTCCAAAAGTTTGATAAAAATTAAGTTCAAAACTTACCATCAATAAAGAAAAACCGGTTGTCTTGCCGGTGCTGGGGTCTGCTGAATTCAACGTGGGGCTCTGTGTGCAACCACTCGTGCATCGGAGCTTGTTGGCAGTTCCGCGCGCCTTTTCCCATTTCTTTTCGCTTTGAAACGTTTTTCTTTTCGAATAATAAATTTGTAAAATTTTAAAAATTTTAAACGCTGAAAAAGTTTAATCTAGCAGTTCTGCTAATTTCCTTTTTACCGCGGTTCAGGGAATGTTTTACTTCTTCCTTTTGATGGAAGTTTAGAATTCAGATAAGCGGGGCAGCTACTATTTGATTTTAGAAAAATGAAAAATTTGAAAATTATATTTTTCGGAAAAATGCCAAAATTATTTTGGGTTGTCACTTTGGTCTAAAATTCCGAAGAATTTTTCCCAAAGCCTGAGATAAATATGAAAAATTTACAAAATAATTACAGATAATATTTAAACGCAATAAATATTACAAAATATTACATATTTAATTTAAAATAAGTACCTACACGCGCGAGATATGTACACAATTTAAAAAAATCAGGGCCAGATCACGCATAGATTCGTCTCAGGCGAATTTCCAGATGACTTCATTTGGTTTGGTGCTCCAGTCGTAACTTTTTGAATAGACTTAACAATATTTCCGACGAAATACTAAAAAGAATGTGGATAAACCACAGTTGGTAATATGCAAAATAAAGTTGAAGTGCTGGGAAAACTTTTATGGACGCCAGCAAAATAACAAGAATATTATAAAAAATACGATTACAGTGAACAATGATTTTCACTATCATTTTAGGTCTTTCTTTGGCGCTCCACTTCTATGCAAATGCCTGTGCTGCTGGTCATCCATTTCTTCGATTTGCATGGCAATTTCCCCATGCGATTTGCCATCAACAGGGTACCCAACATTTAGTCTATGATTTTTGCTATTTTAATCTATGATCTTCATCTTGGTATTTAACCAAAATCAAAATTTGAAGAATCTAAATTTTTGGTCACTAGTTTGATTTTTGAGTCGCACTTGCCATTCAATATGATTTCTACATTCTGTTCTGGTATGCAATTTATTAAACATCATTTGCTTCAAGTCGATTTTCTAGCTGGTTAGCTGATGAAAGTATCATCTCGTTGTTCAAGTCAGAACATCATTCTAGACTTGAAAATTTAACCTTAGCCATGAAATAAGTCTTGAAGACATTTACCAGCGTCCTAGAGTATAATACTCCAAAAAATTTCCGGGCGTTTCACGCCAAAATGAAAGATAAATTAAATGTAGTTCATAGTTTTTAACTCTGACTAATCACAAAGATGTCGCCAGTGGAATTTCTAGGCAATTTAGGATTTTTTGCTTCAGTTTTTGGCTCCAGCAAAATCTGTTATTTTAAAGCTGAGGTTAGAACAGTTTCCAGTCTCATAGCCTCTCATTCAAATTTCAGCAACAGTGATGCTGCATCACATGAATTTATGTCATGAAAATGCAGATTTTTTACTCGCAGTATAGATTAGACTTGAAGGAGGATGAAGTTTTTGCTCTTTTCACCATTGAAGATTTCATTATGTAGATTGCCTTAGTAATCTAAATTGCTGAACTTGTGCAGCTTTACACAGCAGATTTAATACATCTGTTAAACACTTCAACAGAATCATTTAAAGACGCATGAATTAGAAGGCCTGCATAATCACGATACCTGTATAATAGATTATTACTACCTGAATCTGGATACGTATGTAGTGGGCCTGATTACCCAGATCCGGATCCGTGAAACTCATTTCCAATTACCCAGATCCGGATCAGAAAACCAGAGATTGAAAATCTTGGATCCGTTTGATCTCTAAGTAGTCCAGAGCTTGAAACCCATATTCACTTCTTTCTGCAGCCCTGACTCGTGACTCTGATTCATCTAAATCTGAATCTAAAACTTAATCCAAAATGGCCCCAACATTTATTAGCAGGCACATTTATTATTCTTCAAGTTACAAAAAAATTCGAAAAATTGTAGTCTGGGATTGGATCAACAAATGTCATGTGGATCAAAAATTGAATATGTGGTGCGAAAATACTCATCATAACGAAAAAACTCGAAAAATTTTGATCTAGATCAAAAAAATTTGATCTGGATCAAAAAATGTGATCTGGATCGAAAACTGAAGACATGATGCAAAAATACTTATCTTGACGAAAAAATTCGAAAAATTCATGTGTGAGTCAAAAAAAGTTGATCCGGATCAAAAAATAAGATCTGGATCAAAGACTGAATACGTGGCACAAAAATACTCATCATGACAGAAAAATTCGAAAAATTTTGATCTAGGTGAAAAATTGAAAAAAACTGATCCGGATCAAAAATATTGATCTTGGTCAAAATATTGAATCATTGAGGTGAAAATAGTCTTCATGATGAAAAAATCCGAAAAAATTTAACCTAGGTGAAAATTTGAAGAAAAAAATGATCCGGATCAAGAATATTGATCTGGATCAAAATCTGAATATGGGACGTGAATATACACATCACGACGGAAAATTCCGTAAAAATCCAATCTAGGTGAAAAATTGAAAAAAAATTTGATCCGGATCAAAAAAATTTGATTCGGATCAAAAATTTTGGTTCCGGATCAAAAATTAATATATTGGACCCCGATCCGTGGGGGTGATCCGTGACGAAAATCCGGGTTTTAGACGTATTTTCCACGGATCCAGATCACTGGACTGATCCGCTGTGATCCGTGGTGATTCGGGTTTTAGGCATCTAAAACGATGGTTTAACGAGCAAAACCCCCGTCCGCCGATCCGCCGATCCGTGGTGATCCGGGTTTTAGGCACCCGATCCGGATCCGGATCCGTGGACCCGTTCCGGGTTTTAGTGCTACCCTGTAACTTTGAATTTTTATCGAACGGGCGGCCAATTGTATCCAAAAGCTACAGTTTCGAGATTGTGACAAAAATGGCGGATTATTTACCAACAAATATCGATGACAAGTATGCTAAATCTCCAGATAATGCGGAGAATATGTTATTGGGTGCGTAGTAGGGACGCACGGGCCGCAAGGACGTGGCCCGCCCACCTTCACTTCTCAGCCGGAGCCCGATCCGTGAAAGCTCGTTTTTTTAAAAGTGTGTCACACTGATGAAAAACTATGATAACGCAAAAAAATTAACCAAAACCAAATCAAATTTAAGTTGCTAAATAAAAATGCATCAAACTATTAATTTTTCTAGAACTGATTGTATTCACTTGCAGTACTGTAGGCTTTAAAAATGTTTGAATTTTAGGAATGAAGCATTTGCACTTGGAAAATGAGTAAAACATCATGAGCAAAGAACAATACCGGAAGTTGTTGGAGAATCCCAATTTTTCATTGACTGCCTGATTTCCAAATTTTGGCTGCATGTTTTCAAAATGATTTTTGCATTTCGCCCGACTGGAAAACGATTGAATGGCTGAAAATTTAGACTTTTTATCCTTGAAATAAATGCTGAAAAGATTCTTGTGCCAACGTTGTTGAATATCAAAATCCAAAAGCTTTTTTCCGGCGCTTTGCATCGGAATTGGTGATACACGAATCCATTTCAGGTGTTTGCACTTCGCGGCCAATTTTTTTCGGAATTTGATTATTTAAGCTTTAGGTAATTTGAAAATCATCATTTGAAAATTAAGAAATCATTTAATTTATTGTTACTATTATTTGAACTCAGAAAAGTCAATTTTTCTTAATTTTTGGTTCCCTCTGTATATATTTAATTTTTCAAAGCCAAAGAAGTATGAATAACGCATCAGTGGACTTTTTGAGTGAAAAAGGACTTGAAGAAAATGGCTGAAAAATGAAAATGAAGAAAAGGCAATTTTGACCTCTTTCGCCAAATGGCGAAACGAGCCATGCTAAAAAGCAATGCATAAGACGCCTTATCTCCATTTCTGATGAACTTATCAATTAAATTTGACCAGAGAAGAGATGCATGCTGGTAACAGGAGTCTTCAAGTTCGTAGCAATGCTGAACAGTATTGCTAATAGCTAAAACTGCGTCTGAAACACATATTAATTATGCTGATGATAACATTTAAATTATTAAATACACACTAAATATAATCGCAGTAAAATTCTAGAAAATTTCAAATAAGAAGCATACAGTAAATGGACGTTTGTCGAAAGTTCGCTTGTAAAGGAAAATAGTTGCTTAAATTTTCGGGCTTTTATGGGCCTGAACACTTTGGCCCGATAATATTTTTCTACGGCCCGTGGAGGTCCCTACTCCCCATTGGGAAAGTATATACACAAATGCATATGCATAAACATCAATATTTATTTAAACTTCCACGCATCTAATTTATTGGCCAGAAACACATCATCTATTTCACCCATCTAACTTTAAACGACTATAAGTTCCCTCTAAGTTTAGATGCGTCTAAAGTCCGTTCAACTTGGACACGTCTAAAGTTGTACGCGTGTAACTTTAGATGCTTCTTGAGAAACCGGCTCCTGATATATACAACTACAGCATCACAGAATAATATTTAAAAACATAAGGCATGCACAGATGATATAATTCCAGGAAGCGGCGATATTTTGTGAAATTCTAAATTCCGAAACTTTTACAAGCCAATTTGGCTTGTACAGCTTTATTTTAAGGAGCCAATCAGAATTTTTAGGAGCTATCGCTCCCAGTTGGCCTAAAAATAAAACCCTAATTGCAACCCTTTACGGTCATCGGATCCCATTCCCAGAAAAGTGAGATGGAATCAGGCTTCTTATAGTCATTTTAGGGGCCATTTTTGTGAAAAAATTTCGCAAAAGGGGGAAAATGTGGGGGGGGTTCGACATGACAAAGATGAATTTTGATGCACTTCAAAATCAAAATCTCAGTTTTTCCAGCTGTGTGACGATAATTTTAAAAACAAACGTAAATTTTAAACATAAACCTAAAACATGTACATAGAACATAAGCATCATGGAAGTGATTTTCAGAAACATCAAGTTTAACCACCAAAAGTTTTTCAAGCTCATGAAAGTATGGGCATGTTTTTTTAATTTTGTAAGATAATAAAGACATGTTTTTAAACAGAAAATTTGAACTCTATGTTTATCGAATAAGTTATCTTTAAATTGATTTTCCAGCACTTTAACTAGATGACAGAATCTTTTTTAGGGTCTGATTTCCTTCATCTGACTGCATTAAGAGTACGATTCCTTGGGCGAAATGAATTACTCAAAGAATTAGTACTAACTAGTAAATTTTTTTAAATGTCTGTCTTGCGGACTCCTCGGAATTTATCCAATCCCACTCGAAAAACAATCTGCTGTGTTGGTAATAAATTTACAGCACATTCAGTTCAAAACGTAAATAATTTCCTACTATGTTGCGTATAATTCTTGGATTGTAATATAAAATTTGCCAATAAGAAACTGAGATGAACAAAAAGATCAGTGATTTCAACTTTTCCCGTCACATTATTCAAATTTCATCCATAATCTACTTTGCTTCCTTCAGCAGATTTTTGTAAACTCTGTGTAAGTATATACTTTTCCTCTTTCTAATTTTTTCCATCGATCTATAACCACAGAATGTACTTTGAAATTTATAAATTAATTTTTCTACCATCGCGAGTGCGCCAGATGAGTAAAAGTACAAGGCGCTAAGTTACGGCGGGCACCAAGTTATGATACAATTGACCGGACGTACCAAGCGCCGACACAATTTCTTCTTACACTTGTCAGCTTTTTTGACCTTTGAGCTTTTCCCACAAAGGTAGAAGAAAAAGTCGCCCGTCAAGAACAAAAGTGTCTTCTAATGCGTTTTAAAAAGTCAAAATCTTTGCTTAGTGAAGCGCTGGTGTTAGACTAAAGCTATCATTATTAATTTAAATTTCTCTCAAGCGGGGTTGTCAGGAATTCAAGCAAGTACATTAACAGAATCAATAATCTTCACTAAACATTGATATTCAATGTTTAAGCCCAATTCAGAAGTGTAGTCGCCGATTGTCGGCGACAAAAATCCTATAGGAGTTTTTCACTTCTGAATTGGGCTTTTACAAACTGCCTACTCATTCCTTAGAATCGCCGAATGTCGGCGACAAAAATTGCTAGGATTTTTCACTTCTGACAACGGCTTTAGTCTTTGATTCTAACTTTTCTGATGATTTTATTCTTATTTTTTCTCACTTGATGATCGCTAAAGTAAGGCAATTTGAAATAGGAATATGTATATCATCAACAGTGATGTCATCAAAAAACAGTTTAAAAGCTTAGTTTTCATGAAATTCAAAAACATACAAGTTGATTGTGTCACATATATATGACTGATTTTGTCCCATACATATATACATATGAATATCCGGATATCCGATCTCTCCAAAAACCTGGATGTCAAAAAATATCCGAGGAACATCTCCACTGAAGACCCGAGCAATCGGAATAGGTTGCCTCAACACATTATAGCTTCAACTTGGGTAAAGAAATGAGTTTCACCCCTTTTCAACGAAACACACAACAGCGAAACTCAAAATAGCGAGACTCAATACAGCGATTCTCAAAACAGCGATGCCTCAAAACAGGGATTCTCAATCCAGCGAAGTCTCAATACAGCGATGCTCAAAAAGGCGAAGTATCAGAACAGATTCTCAAAATGACGAATTTTCTAAAATTTATCTTTTGAATACAAAAATTGAGATTAGGCGGTGTAGACTTTTTGGCAAATGGCCCATTTGGTCCTCCATTTCGATCTAGTGGATGCTGGTTGTCACACATTTTGGCACCAATCACCAGATTTCTGACATGGCCTTATAGCATGTGTTTTCACGACATTACAGCTTTTTATTCTGGTTTGTATATTATTAACATATCTACATGCATGTTTTTTACTTCTTTTTTCCTTTATTGACTTATTCGTTTTCATATTCTTCTTATTTTGAGCCACTTTTGTGTTCTTTTTGCTTAATTTTTTCAGTTATGTACTTTTGTTCAATTTTTTACCAATTTTTCATTACATTATTTTACTTTTCGTTTCTTTATTATTCGTTCTGCTTAATTAATTTTATTTATTTCATCTTATAAATAAAGTAAAATGAAATAAGAAAAAATACATTTCATTAATTATACTTATTTTGGTTATACTGTAGGAAAACGATGCTCCCTGAGCATCTGTTCTTTATGAAACAGCGTCAGCTGTTTCTCTCCGCTGCTTCACTTTGGGTGCTTTTTGCTACAGCATAGTTGCTTTTGCTCCTTGGCTCTGCATTTCTCCTCATATCTCACAAGTGCTACCCAGCTCGGTTTAGCTCATCTCAATTATGACTGAGAGCCCTCCTCAAAACGACGTCGTTTTACAGGACAACAATATCGGTCAAAACGGGCCAGCAGCCTCCCACCGTCGACGTCATCATTCTTCTTCTACAGACTCAGACGATTATAACGCCAATGATCGTTTAAAAATTTTGATCGACGATAGTGTCAAAAAACATTTGTCAAAGAAACGATCCTCTCCTACAGACGTCGAAAGAATCAACAAAAGACGAAAAAATTCTGGTTTTGCTCAAAAAGCATCGGAAATTTCGTGGAAACGCCAAGGAAATCGTCGACAGTTCGAATTTAATGAGGAACTTATGAACGATTTGAAAGACCTAAAATATTATTTGAATCGGGATTCGTCCTCATCAGGGACCAAGGCACGCGAGATTCTGGAAGATATAGACGATACAATTTTACATCGTCAAAAATTGATTAGAATTGCAGATCGTAGCGAAGGTGGTTGGAAGACCGCCTTGGAATATGAACACGACGAGTTAGCTGAGGACGACGAAGACGAACGTTGGATTCGATCAGCAGAAAGCCGGGCCCTAAAATCGAAAAAATCGTTGTTACGTTTTTCCTCTACAGCCAGTCAAAAAACGGTCCCGATTGGCTGGCGCTGAAACTTCTCTAATGGGGCCACGAATTTCTTCCTCCCGAACCGTCAGCAAGCCTCGACGTCTACAGCAAAGCCTTGTTTCCAGTGCGGATCGTTTGGTCACTGGAGATCGAATTGCCCCAACCGAAACGAGCCTGGAACGTTCAGTTCAAGGCAAAGAAATTAAACGCGCATTGCAGGATCACGATTGTAAGTTTACTGTAGACGAATTATGCATTTTTCGATTGTGTGGGATCCTAACAGGAATTTCTGATAATTCAGATCTTCTAAGCTTGTGGAGGAAATTGGAATATTTCAATGTTCAAAATCTTAAGAAATCCGTCCCTTTCTGGCGATCTATTCAAGCCAGTCAGGATCACATCAACATCTTGTCTGAAGGTTATAAATTACCTTTCTCATCTATCCCTTCCTCCAGATATTTCAAGAACAATCGAAGTTCACTCAAAAATTCAAATTTCGTCTCCCATTCAATTTTAGAGCTGTTGAAAAATGACTGCATCTCCTTGGTTAGTCATAAACCTGCAGTAATCAGCCCTCTCAGTGTTTCCTCTCAGCGGAATGGTAAGAAACGCCTTATTCTAGACCTTCGTTATGTAAATACTCACCTAACTCCTGTAAGTTTCAAATTAGATGACTACAGAATTGCATCTCAACTTTGGTCTAGAGACGGTTTCATGTTTTCATTTGACTTGAAAAAAGGCTATTACCACATAAAAATTTCCGAAGAATCCCGTACTTTTCTGGGTTTTTCTTGGAATTTCGGCCCTAAATCATATTCCTTCGTTTTTAACGTTTTACCTTTTGGCCTCAGTACAGCTCCTTATCTTTTCACTAAGCTGCTTAAGCCCATAGTTACGTTCCTCAGGTCTGAGGGAATCAAGCTCGTCCTTTACCTAGACGATGGCATTGGTTTTTCCAACAATAAAGCAGTAGCACAGAAACATGCTTACTTTGTTAAAGAGACTTTGTTCAAAGCTGGCTTTTCTTTTAACTCGGAAAAATCTATATGGAAGGTCACTCAGTCCCTTATTTGGCTTGGTTTCCACATTAATCTTAAGCTATTCCAAATCTCTCTACCGGAGGAGAAAAGACTTTATATCTTAAAGAATTTAGAAAATCTTTCTAATCAAAGTAGTTGCAAAATTAGATCCCTAGCCTTTTGTGCTGGCTTGATTATCTCAACGTCTCTTGTTCTAGGTAAGTTATCTCTGCTTCGAACAAAAAGCTTTTTTCATCATATCGTTTCCCACAGTCACGGACATAATCCTCTATGGGACCATGTGTTCCCCATATCAAAATTTTGCAAAACAGACTTGTTATTTTGGGTCACGATTTTCACTCAACTAAAGCCAAAAACTTTAGAAACAAAAGATCATATTCCCATCGTTATTATTTTTTCTGATGCCAGCAAAACATCTGCTGCCTCTTTTGTTTATCCAAAAGCCATACTCTGCAAAAACCATCACGCATCTCAAGTTCTGGAGGAGATAGAGAAACCCAACAAAATGAAAACAAAAGAAATACGACACCTCTCGAGTAAGGATGGCAATTTGAATGGCTTTTGTGCCGATGGTCCTTTTTTGCACGGCCTCTACTAGCGCCTGTTGAAAGCGGTTGTTGTGGCAGAAGAGGAAATGACCTCTGCAAAAATGTGAACAGCCTTTGTGCCAGTGGTCCGTCTATTGCACGGCTTTTGTCTGCGTCTATAGAATGCATTTGGAATGATATGCCAACTGACAGGGACGGTTTGTTTCCCAGCGATGCATATGGAGAAAAATTTTTATATGATAAACAGAAAAAAGACTCCTATTCTCATCTCTACCCCTCTCAAAACCAATTTTTTGACGATTCAAATTATGACGAAAAAATTTTCGAACTAGTTCAAATTTTGAATAAAGCAACGAAGAAAAACTTCCACAAAACAAATGATGTGAGTAAAATGATCGCACATACACAGTGGCAAGGAGAAGCAAAGGAAATGGGCGCCACTTGGCGAGAATTGAAAACCATTGAATATGGGATTGTTTCCTTTGCGGGAAAACTAAAGAACTGTCGAGTTCTGTGGTTTACGGATAACCAGGCTTTACCTTTCATCTTGAAAAAAGGAAGTATGAAACAGCATATTAATATTCTGTCTATAAAAATCTTCGAAGTCTGTGAAAGATATAACCTGGAGTTAATGGTACACTGGATACCAAGGAGCATGAATGAATTTGCAGACGCTCTTAGCAGAATAGTTGACTACGATGATTGGTCAATAACAAACGAGGTCTTTGAATGGATTGATGCACAATGGGGTCCTCATACAGTTGACAGATTTGCAACTTTTTACAACAGAAAGCTTCATAGATTCAACTCTCGTTTTTGGAATCCTGGCACAGAGGCTGTAGACTGCTTCACAACTTCTTGGACTCAAGACATCAACTGGCTCGTTCCACCACCTTATCTAGTCATAAAAGCCATTAATTTCGCTCTATCTTGCAGATGTCGAGGTACTCTAGTAATTCCAGAATGGAAAAGTGCACCTTACTGGCCAGTCCTTTTTCCAACCCTCTTAGAAAGCCATTTCATTCAAGAAATTTTAATTTTGCCAGAATCCAGCATCTCCCTTGTTGCAGCAACACTGGAAAAGAGCATTTTTAAGCCTTCCCTTTTCAAATCTCGTTTTCTGGCCCTACGTTTCCAGTCTTGAGCTCAGAAAAATGTACTTTACCTCCTCCTAATAAATTCACGTTTGACTTAGAATTTACAAAATAAGTGTTTTATGTTCGGTTGCGTAGCATTAGAACATAATTATACTTATTTTGGTTATACTGTAGGAAAACGATGCTCCCTGAGCATCTGTTCTTTATGAAACAGCGTCAGCTGTTTCTCTCCACTGCTTCACTTTGGGTGCTTTTTGCTACAGCATAGTCGCTTTTGCTCCTTGGCTCTGCATTTCTCCTCATATCTCACAAGTGCTACCCAGCTCGGTTTAGCTCATCTCAATTCCCACCCACCCTCCCTCTATCTCTTTCTCTCTTCTCTCCCTTAACTTCCTTAACTTATCCCTTGTTTTAGACTACTTCGATTTGACTAATTACACAAACTTGCAACTACTTCTCGGCAATCCCAACCTATCATCACTTCGCTTACATTCGATTCGCACCGCCATTTTAGCATCACGCTCGCAATCGACCCTTACTGTGTACGCATCTCAATTTAAAAAATGGTCAAATTGGGCGATCACCAACAATGTTACAGTCTTTCCCGCAGATCCACTTGAATTCGCAGCTTTTTTGACAGATAAGACACAATTCCATAGCTCATCCAGTTTAGCCCAAGCACATGCCGCCTTGTGTTGGTTCCACAAAATCGCGAACTTGCATGCTTTTAGTGACAGCTTCATCATCAAATCAGTGATCGAAGCGGTGCGTCGTCACTGCTCCACCAAACATAATAGGAAGGAACCATTCACTCCAGACATAATCCGCAGAATTTCAGTCTTTTGTACGGACAATCCTAGCCTGGCCAATCTACGCCTTTTAGCCATGGTCACTCTGGGTTATGCTGGTTTTCTTCGAATTAGAGAAATCCTAAATTTGCGAGCTAGCGATATCTTATTCGGATCATCCTCATTTACAGTAAAAATTCGTCAAAGCAAGACAGATGTCTACCGGACAGGATCTACTATAACAATTCCTAAAGTACCTCATCTTTCCTGCCCTTTTACGGCACTCCTCAATTATTTCCACACGGCAAAGATATTGCCTAATTCCGAACAACTACTGTTTCGAGCCATTTCCAAAAGTCACAATCATGAGCAGTTGAAATCACCCCAGCCACTTTCATATGGTAGATTCAGGGAACAGCTCCTGAATACTTTGGAAACGCTGCAGATGGATGCAAGCAAGTTTGGCACTCACAGTTTGCGATCAGGAGGTGCTACAGCAGCAGCAGCTGCAGGTGTTCCAGATCACATAATCCAGATACAAGGGCGGTGGAAGACCGAATTTTGTAGAAACATGTACATTAAAAAAGGCGTTCAAATGAACAGCTTGTCTAAAATATTTTGATCAATTTCTCTTCTCTGAGGTTGTGTATAAATATCCCCCTTTCTCTTTTAGATTTGAGCCGGCTAAATTTATGTTTCTTCTAGCAGTACACCCACGCTCGAAAATAAAGTTTTGCGATTTAGTTTTTCTCTTTTCCCGTTAAATTGGTTCATCAACATTACACAGAGATTTCAACAGGACGCGGCGTCATATTTCTTGTCAAAGAATTTTGTTTTGTCTCTTATTGCATTTCCTTTTTCACATCATTGGTTTGAGCGTTTTTGTAGATTGTTTCATGTACATTACGATTGTAAAGTGCGACATACTGTAGCCTAAAGGCCACCCCACCTCCTCCTAATAAATTCACGTTTGACTTAGAATTTACAAAATAAGTGTTTTATGTTCGGTTGCGTAGCATTAGAACATAATTTAATTTTTTTGCAATTAAGCTGCATACAAAACAACTTTAATGGAGAATCCTTATAATTTTTTGCTCTTGTTTTTTCAAACGTTTCGCAAAAATGTTTTCTGACACAAATTTTTTTGTGATTTTGGAATGTTCGTGCATACCTATCGCAACTGCAGCACAAAAGCATGTGAAACTTGTAATATATAACTTGTTTTTCTGGAAATGCTCCTAAATGATGAAAGTGGAAAGCAAGTAGTATTTCAGATTTTAACAATTCGCTGATGAACAATTAACCATATAGGACTGAAAGTTTGTAAACATTTGACAATTTTTCGAGTGAGAAATTTTCCCGTAAGAACGCCATGTGAACGATTTTGACGACAGTGCTGATTTGTGTCACTTTTCTATTTGAAAGCATTTTATAAAAAAACAGACTATAGATGGCCAAATGCAATTAAAAATAGACTATCCCAACTGGCAAAAACGATTTCAATTTAGCTAATTTGCATATATTTATTATAAAAGGATCTGTGCGTTTACTCTAATGCATAGAAATTTTTACTATTTATTCGCTGAATTGAGATTCGCTGTTTTGAGAATCGCGGCATTGAGATTTCGTTCGATTGAGAATCACTGTTTTGAGACTTCGCTGTAATGAGAATCGTCATATTGAGACTTCGCTGTAATGAGAATAGCTGTTTTGAGTTTCGCAGTATTGGGAACACGCCAAAAAATGCACGACTTTTTTAATCCTAATCAGCTGTGCTCTCGAAAAGATTTTCATGTACCTACTCAAGTTTTTAGAACTGTTAATTGCCTTATTGTCAAAAAATTCTCAGCTAACATGCTTCTGAATGTTACTACAATACCGGATTCTGATATTCTGTACCTCATTTGCATACGCAAAATTTTTGCCGTGTATCATTGAATGAAGACCAACTTACATGTTTCAAGGTAAAAATTTCACGAAAATCTCACTTATAATTTCCAGCAGAAACCCCCAGTCGAAAATTTTACAGCGTATGGAAAAACTTGAGAAAAGAACGTACGGCTTTTTTATTCGGACAATAACGCTGGCGGTCCAGTAAGGCACACATTTATTACTAATCCTTCCATAATGAGAAATCGTAGATCATGTTTACATGAATTCTATAAATATATCATTTTTGAAAAACATAAATCCGCACATTATTCAATTACACGATCAGAATTCGTACAGGCGAATGTGCCTTGTCAAGCTTTACAAAAAACCTATCATATATACAAACATTGTGGTGTAGACGCATAAATAAATATAAATAAGAACAGTTATAGCGAAGCTAAAAATGATCAGCGGTAGGAGTTTCTGAAATTTCAAGTTTTCGATATTTGCTCTCCTTCGGTTTCAGATTAACTAGTCGGTTTCAACATGAGCTAGATAAAAGGTGTGAAAAACAACGATCGTTGATTGATTTTAAACTATGCCCGCTGTGGCGAGTAGTATAATAACAGCGTAATCCAAATGATTTCGAAAAATAAATAGAACAAACTGTGGGAACATTTCAAAAATCGCTATACGAAAAATGCAACGAACTCAATGCCGCGTAAAAGCTGACTCTTGACTTAACACAATTTTTAATAAATAATTCGCGAACTAATTTGGTTCAAAATTTTCAAATGTAACGATAAAAATGTTGAATACTTTTCGATTTTTTCCAGGATTAAGAGATTTTCGTGGAATGGAAAGCTTAGTCAACACAAAACATTATCAGTCTTCAAATAACCAATTTTGGATACTTCTATTTGGCTTTCAACCTTACTGATATTCATCTTTCTGGTTTTCCGCCGAATTAGATAACGATGATTGACCAAATTCGTCGATTTCACAATTTTCAGTTAAATATGAAGACGATTTTTTAATTCCGCAAATACTTGAAATCGATGACCGCCTATTTTTTCGATTTAAATCGATAGCAGAATCGAACTGTTGTAGAGCAGTGGTGCCGCAACATTTTTGGTCATTATATCGCAGTGACGATGATTGATTATCCAAATTCAATGACGTCATTAAATCCGGCAAATCTGCGGCTGGCTAAATATTCAGAAATTTCAAAAAGTAATTCAATAATTAGGTTATTAAATTCCACAAATATACATATACTGCTCAAACGTAAATTACAGAAACAGAATTTTCAGTCCGAAAGAATTCATTTAGTTACCTTATGCGGTTCGCTATTCGACCTTTTCCTTTCTGAAATCATCTTCGTCGACGACGCCTGATCGTAATTTTCGTCGAATAAAAATTTGTCGTCATTTTGGCTTGTTCTGAAATTCGACAACGCTGTTGGTTTTAGTAAGTTCGGATTCGACTTCGAACATAAACTTTCACAGCTTGCCGTCGTCGAGTGACGATGGCTCACTGCGCTGGTAAGTAAAACATCATCGACGAAATTTAAACACCAATTTTGGAGCATTGTTACGACGGTATCGCTGAGACCACGCTCTCGAACGACTTTCAAGCAGGTCTTAAAATTTCGGAAATATAATTCAACTTGAGCAAAGAATTTCTACAACATACCGATTGTTCAGCTCGGACATAACTTCTATGGATACTTTTTGTGAAGAGTTAAAAATTTACTTTCAATTTAACTACCTGGAAAACTAACTAATCTGAGGCTTGCTGGTGCATGCGACAACTTGAAGCTAACTCATAAACATTTAAACTGTTGGATTCCTTGGTTGGTAAAGCCGAATCATTATAAGTATCACTATATAATAAATCTTGATTTTTGTGCTCTGAAGCACCCAATGCTACAGCGAAAATTATTCCCGTCTAGTTTTGACCGTTTGATAAAATTCGATTTTGAAATTAATAAAAATTCAATACGCGAAAACAGATAATCATTATCATACATATCAAACGGAAATTCGGACATAATGACCAGAAACAGCTTCGGAGAAGAAGTTTTTTGAATTTTTGCACGAAAATGTCGAAGGAGCATGCGAAAGATTTTAAAGCAAATTCAAAAATATTTGGAGAAATCTATCAAAAGATTTTTACCATAACTTTTGAAATAACCGAAACGAGTTTTTAGAAAAACACCAAATTTACTTTCTTTCTACTGAGCCCGGCTCATACTTCTGCTCGGCGAGCAAATTTACCCGAGCATGCTCGCCGAGGACGTTCAATAAGTTCAAATTTTTCACCATCTGATATTTTTTCCCAAATGGACATGGCAAAAATTTTACAGAAAAAAAAACGTAATCGCACAAATAAATCCAGCGATTAAGCATCTATCGGACCTTTTGACCCGCTATGCTACCCGATCCTATCCGACATTTTCTGACCCGACTCGAAAGAAGAAAAAAGACAAGTGACCATACCCGTTATCCAGGATACCTCTGTGCATTGAAGGTCACGGGTCAACAGATTCAGTTGATCATTTCCACTGTTAGAAGAAAAAACAGATAAAATTTTACTATGCATGAGATTAATTTAGTCATTATTACATGTATTTCAAAAATAAAATTTTCTCGATAGTTATCGATGTATTGGCATCGGCTGATAATTGACTTTTTTTAAATATCGGCCGATGGTTTTCTGGGCGAGCTATATGACCGATAATATTCTGTTTTCGATGGCAATTTTTGCATTAATCAGCCCTGCATGTGATTACTTACTGGGCAAGTGTAAATCTTAGGTCACTTTTGACTATTTGTGATAAGAAAAACGTTGAATGTAATTAGAGTTTTTTCTGCACAGCGCAGACTTTTTAGGCTTCATGGAGAATTTTTTTTGCGATTTCTGCACTGGTGCAAAATTTTTTGAGTCATGTGTTTGATCACATATATTCTTCTACGTTTATTGATTCTGAACTTTCAAAATCAATTATTTTTCTTATTTTAGGACTTTAAAATGTCTAGTCAAAAAAGTATAAATTTGTTCAAATTTAATATTGAATTATACATTTAATTCAATTTTTTCCTATATTCACTATTATTATATTGTAACAGGCACTGTTTTTCCCCAAATCATGCTTTTTAGGGGAAAAAATTCGGAAAACGGAAAGAATTTCTGGGGATTGGATACGGAAAAGATGCATTTTGATGCATTTTAGAAGATCATAATCTCAAAATTTTCCGGCGCTTGGCGCCGGTTATAACTTTAATAATCATTATTATGTATTACGTAGCCAAGGCGCGGCTTTTAGTATGTCTACCTTCACTTATCACTTGATCTATAGTAGTTTTCATCAACTTGAGCGTATTATCTTATGCTATGATTGGTAGTCTTGAATATTTCATCTTGATATTAAATGAAGATTCACATTTTTTGAGAAAGATCGTCAAGTCTCTAAACTTTTTGAAGCGATTATTCCTTTCTTAACGTAAAATCAATTTAAAAGCTTCATGGCTTCATTTACTCTTCTTACACTTACTCATATCTTTTCGGCCAAGTTCATGAGAGTTTACGAATAAATTACTGGTTTTAAAATTTTTAAAATAAATATTTTCCCCTGCAGTTTTATTAATCGCAATAAATACAATATATAACATTTTATCACAGACTAATACAAGCAAAAAAACAAAAAATTAGATTACTACGTACTTTCTGAGGCACAGCACTATGGCAATTTATGGCTTAGTAAAGTAGTAATAATGCAAAGAAACTTCTATAAAATTTATTTTTTTCATGTATTAATCATGTTTTCTAATAGTTGCTTTTCTGTAAAGTAATGAGATCCTATCGTGTTTAAGAAACAGTTTAGATCGTTTTCAAAAAATTTGCATATCTAATTTTTATCTATTCTTCTGCTTTTGTATATATGGTATTTAGTAAAGACCATTAAAATGTTAAGGGTATTTTTCATTAGTCTGTTTTTACTCGTTATACCTACAATATAATCCTGCTGGTTTATTTTGAAATTAGGTTCTAACTGATTCCAAATTCTCGGTTCTAAATCGCTCAAAAGAATTTTGACAGTTGGACACTCATGCAGCGTGTGTGAGATGTCATCTTTTACGTCACAATGTCTACATAGTTCTGATCGGCATATTTTGTATTTGGCAAGTAAGTATGGCGTGACTAGTATATTATGTAATATTTTACATTGAAACTGTTTGTGCTTATTCCCGACTTTTAAGTCGTGTAGTGTTTTCCATGATTCTTCAAATTTTTCACATGAGACCTTAGGTCGATCTTTCCATATTATTTCTCCTTTCGGGATACATTGTCTTGCATTTAGTGTGTCGTCTAATCAATGATATAAATAGTTAACTTTGTCTCCTGAAGAGCACGAAAGTGTTGGGGTGGCTCCAGGTGCACGTGTTCAGCTTCCGGCGTCGGTGCGCAGGCGGTTGGACGTGGCGAAAAGTGGCGAGAAAAGAATGATGATTTGCATGGAATTATGCTGCCACTGTTTCGCGTTTTTTGTGTCCTTTTATTAGTGTTAAAAGATTGGTTTTTATGGAGCGACGCCGCCATCGCCTTTGTACAATATTTTTGTTTATTATTGTTTATTTGGCGTCGCCACTAGTCACCCAATACAACTTGAACCTGTAAGTGTATTGTTTTGTGAGCGTAGGGGTTGGAGTTTTTAAGGATAGGATTGGAGACTGGGGTAGGATCTCCTGAGGTATGTGCCAAGGTGTTCTGCCTGAGGTTTAGTGAAAGTTCTGGCGAGTATCTGGTGAAACGTCTGGGAGAGTTTTGTGGTTGTTGTTGTTGTTAGCCTGTGGTCAGAACTGTTGCATCTTCTTGACCCCACAGTAGCCTAACAAAAGAAAACTGATTTTTTATTAGGACGTATCTGTTGTTGTTTATCCTTTGTGTGGCGACTTCAAGTGGCGTAGCTACGTTATATACATTGCTACTTGGAATATTATGTATTGTTTCTAGGATTTCTTTGTAGAAAGTTGAATGAGTATCATTTAATTTGTCTGCACAAAAATTGGATTGTATTATTTCCAAAAGATCACCAATTTTGTCAAGATAGGAGGTTCCAACCTTATTCCATTTACCAGCAGAATTTATTAGTCGTTCAATCCATTTAGTTTTCAGTGATCTTATAACTGTCTGAATATCATTCAATTTTATACCCTCTTTTTCATGACTTGGAGCCAAGACTACAGATTTTATTTTAGGAGTTGAGCCATTCCACATAAACTTTAGTTGCATACTTCTGATCTGTTCAATTATGCTCTTGTCTACTGCTAGATTTATAAGACTATAATTCAATTTTGACATTATTAAGTAATTCTATACTGTAACTTTTCCGTAAAATGTGAGCCCCTTGGTCTGCCACATGTTACATTCTTTCTGACATTTCTTGATTTTTTCCATAGTGTTTTTTGTGTTCATGAGACTTTTGTTACATGAGAAGTGGATTCCCAAAATTTTTATGCTGTCTGTTATATTGCATCAACCTGGCCTATTTGTTTTTGATCAATTTTCTCCCAAACCTAGGATTTGTCTTTTTTTCAGGTTGACACACAAACCAGATGCTTTTGAGTATTCTTCTTTTATTTTCAGTGCGTTTTTTAGATCTGGTTCATCACAGACATGCACGGCAAGAATTTTCCAGGGGGGAGGGTCCATCGACTTTTTTCCCAGAGGGGTAGGGGGCAGAGGTCCCCAAGGTCAAAAATGTAGGTAGGGGTAAAATCATAAATTTTAAGGGTAGTACTTGAAATATGCAGTGACTTTTTTTTTGCTCCCAACTTTTTACGAAGTAGGAGGAGTTGTAGTACTCTAACCACATAGAACTTACAAATATGAATAATACCACTACTTCATGCCTTTTACAGTCAAAAAACATTTACTATTTCAACTCCATTTTCCAGCTCTTAATCATCCAACTTTAATGCACTAATTATACGTAAAGAAAAGTCACACTTTGAAGACTGTTGTGCCAACTGATTCCTGCACATTTCAAGAATCGGGCACAACATACGTTTGGAAACATTGTTTCAATCAGCATCTTCAGCAGTATGGGCTTATCCCATCACTGATTAGGCTTAGAACAGTGCTTCCAATTGAAAGTCCTGATGCTGAATGTGGCTTTAGTATTATTAATCCCATTAGATTATGAACTATGAGTTTGAAACCAAGTACCACTCCTGATCCACGTCAACAGACCTCACATGTCTCAACTCATAGCAGGAAAGTATGTCACAGCTTGGGTAACCATATGCACAGAAGAACACAGAAGGAAAGGAGAGCATGAAGAGGGAGAATTTTAAGAACATAATGTTTTTCTTCCCAAGGGGCGATTTTTTGATTAATCACATATACTTAAGTCATTATTTCATCTCCCAATTATATATATATAATGATTTCCTACAAGTAGTATATATTAATGTGCTGATATCCTTTCCTAAAAATCGCTATATGGCACAAAAGTTGCATACGTTCCCATTATCATTTGCTCAGTAAATGTGTCAAAAAGAGCAGTGAGTAATTCCTCAGAATCACACATTCTGCAATTTTTCTCGAATTAGTATAACCTACTGGGGAGAGAATGAAGTCTACCAAAATTTTTTGCTATAGTGAACTGTTTTTATGGGGGTAGTAAATGTATTTCCAAATCTAAGACGGGGGTAATACCCCCCATGGGGTGCTCTGGTAGGGGGGGGGTGGGTGAGCAAAAAAACAAAAAAAAGTTCTGCGACCCTATTTTTAATACAAAATACGCACAAAAATCATGAAAAAAGCTCTCTTGGAAAAAGTTCAGGGTGGGGTGTTTGACGATTTTTTGGCCATGGGGGGGGAGGGTGGTCAGGGTCTCAGGTATGTACCCCCCTACCCCCTATGTGCATGTATGGTTCATCCTGTACCTGTAAAGTTGTATCATCAGCATACATGGATACTTTATGAGTCTCGTCTTCTATTTGTAATCCTTTGGAGGCTTCTGATGCCCGTAAATTAATAGCCATACATTCCATGGCACAGATGAATATATAAGGAGAAGTGGGGCATCCCTGTCAGACACCCAGTACCAGTTTAAACCTTTTGGTTGTGAAGCCTGAGTTCATAACTACTGCTTCTGCTCCATTATATAATGTACCTATCCATTTAAAGAATTTGTCTCCAAAGTTGAAGTGTTTTAACGTCCTGATCATGAATTTCCTATCAAGCGAGTCAAAAGCCTCTTCGATGTCCAATGAGACTATGAATCTAGACTTGGTTGATTTTTATAGTATTCTATAATGTCCAAAAGATACCTTATGTTTTCACCAATATACCTATTTGGCATGAAACCTTTTTGATCCTCTATGATTAGGTTTAGCTGACTCTTTAGTCTTGTGGCTAGTACTTTAGCTGTTAGTTTATAATCTACATTTAACAGTGAAATTGGTCTCTAGTTTGACAGTCCTGATATATCTTTTCCAGGTTTGGGTAGTAATGTAATAATGCTTCTGCACTGAGAGTCAGACATAATGCCTTTCTCTAGGTTGTAGTTTAGGCAATTAATTAGCAGGTCTTTTATTGTATCTTAATAGTTTTTGTAAAATTCTACCATAAGTCTCTCATCACCTGGAGATCTCCCATTTTTTATATTTTTCAGTACAGTTGTGTAGTCAGATTGAGAAATATTTTGTTCTAAGTATTTGTGTTTTCCATAACTTATTTTTGTGTATTCTGTCTCTGCTATTTTCTGAAAGATTTTCTTGAAATTTAGTTTTATTCATTTTCTGTTCATACAAGTCACTATAGAATTGAAAGATCTTGTCTAATAATTTTGAAGGATCAGTAATTTTGTTACCATCTTCATTTTGAAGATTTGTTATACATTTCCTATCATAATTTCTTTTTTCCATATTTAGAAAATATTTATTTTATTGATTTTTCTCCCATGGTATTCCACTTGAGTTCGGTTTTTTCCATTGAGGAAGCAATTTTTTCTCCATGATTGCGTTTAATTCTGTTAGAATTAAGCTATATTTTAATCTATCTTCATCATTTTTGAATTTATCGATTTTTCCTTCCAGCTCCTGTAGTTCTATTCTGAGATCTTTTTCTATTTTTGATTGATTTTGCTATTTTTTTACAGTAAGTAATTGTATCTTTTTTTATAATGTATTTTATATACTCCCATGTTTTTGATGGATCTGAGCCCATTTCCTTGCTCTCTTCTATTGCTTTGTTAACCATATCTGAGAGTAGTTTACTGTATTTTGTGTCCACAATTAATGAAATGTTAAAATTCCAAAAACCAGGACCTCACTTTTTGAAGAGGTTTCCAGTTAGTTTAAGAGCTATAGCTTTGTGGCCTGAAGGGAGGCCGCCAACTATGTCACATTTGCTGACCTGACCCATAATTTCCTCAGAGGTGAAAAATAATCAAGTCTGCATTTAACATTTGACTTAGGTTGATACCATGTGTATCTTCTTGTTGTTGGGTTTCCTCTTCTGTACGTGTCAGCTAGATCTGAAGTAGATACATGTTCCAGAAATTTAGTTACTGATTTCTTTTTGTAATTTTTACTGTTTCCTCCAGCTTTGTCCAGTTCTTTGTCTATAGTTAGATTGAAATCTCCACCCATAATGATGGTAGTTCACTTTTGTTGAAATTTTTTATTGGTGAAAGAGATCATCAAAAAAAGATAGTTGTTCTTTCTCCTGGACTGGGGCATAGACATTTACTAATATAAATTTGTGATCTGATATTTTCAGTTCAAGAAATATATATCTACCTTCGGTATCTTTTTTCATGGCTATGGTCTCATGTGAGCAGAGATTATTTGAAAGTATAGCAACCCCTTTTGAGTTGCTTCTCCCGTGTGAGAAAAAGAGTGTACTTGTGCCACATCCCCACTCAAGTCTGATTCGGTTCTCAATTCCTTTGACTGTGTGTATTTCTTGCAAAAAAATGATATCCGCATGATTATTCCTTGCATATGCAAAAATATTTTTGCGTTTTGTCTCAGGTATAGATTTACAGTTTAATGATAAGAAAGATAAGTTATATGATATTTGAGAAAGAGATGCATCATGTACCGGGTCATTTTCTAATCAAATTTGCTTGTGAAAAGATATTTTACATAGACATAATGACAAATTTTTGTTAGAAAAAATGAAATAATACAGAATACAATGAGAAAACCTGCAAGCCAAAGCTTGAGGCGCAAAGTGAAATAAATTTCTCAACCCTGAAGGGCACAGAGTGAGGCATAACCTAAAGATGATGCTAAATTCCCAATTTTTTTCATTTGACCAATCGAGTATAATTTATTGGCGTTTCAAAAAAAGAAAAACGAGTAAACATTACAAGCACAGTAAATAGTGCATAGATAATGTTATCAGATATGAAAAATTAGAATTACTACTAAACACTGATCAACATGTAAATGATAGAAAAAACGAAAACTTAAATCCAACAATCAAAAAACATAAAGAACATTTATGATGAAATTTGCCCTTTCTTCTTATTAAATTTTTCTCGTTTTTCAACCAGTCAAATTGACGCAAAAATAGTTGGTGGTTTTCTGTCTTTATTAAAACTTGCTAAATTTTTGGCATGTGACGCAACCATTCTTTTTTGTTTGAGATTTGAAAAGACAATTTTTACTTGACAGTTTTCACCCCATTTGTTGTTGAAAATCCCGATCCGGTCAATTTTGATATTGTCCATTTCAGTTTGGTCACCACCATTTTTTTGATCATAAATTTCCATAGTTGTCGAAATTTTCCCCCCAAATGTCGACATCGGATTTATCAGATAAAGGTCTGTTGGAAAATTAAAAAGCCAGACAACAGGCTTTTGGACAATGCATTCAACTGTTTCAACTGGTTTTTCCAGTTGTCGACTTTTTGTTTGATGGCCAATTTTTCATTGTTGTCGTTTGATAATGAATTTTCGACTTGATCATGGAATTTTTGTTTCTTTGCAGCCATTGAATCTTGATCAATATTGTTGCTGGTCTGTTTCATCATTTTTTGTAACAAAATGATTCAGAAAACACATGTATATTTTGCAAGTGATAAGTGACCTAGTGCAGTAATGCTATAAGACTAGAGAATAATGGTGAAAGTAGGTACGTAAATTTTTTAGAGTGAAGAAGACCAAACCACCTTTCCCAAGCACTGCAGACCCCACTTCTGAAAAAATAAAATTCTATATATTACGACTTTTGAACACAAAATTCGAATCTTATTCTTGAAATAAATGTTCGGAAAATTGATTTTCTAGCATCGCAGAATGTCAATACCCAAAAAAAATTTCCGGTGCTTTGGGCCGGAAAGATTAATATCTTTTTTGGGCTCTTACTTTTAATCATAGACGACTTAACTGTTGATTTCTTATGTAATTCAAAATAATGCTCCTGGATAGTCTGCTGGAAAATTTGTTCCACAATGCTTGTTGAAAAGACTTTGATCGAGCTCAAAAATTTCAATTTTTTCCTCAATTTTAACCAATTAACGGCTCTAAAAACACCTGAAGGTTTGAACAAGCTCAGAAACACATAAACAAAGTGTCTATGAGCATTTCTAAACGAAAAAACGACTTTGGGAAAATGGGGAAAAAATTGTTGACCCCCTTCCCCATATTGGGAAAAGACCCAAGGAAAGACAGTGGTAACAGGAGAAAACCGCAGAGCAGAAACTTTTTTGGCTTTTCTGCACAGTGCAGAAAGCCGGGTGCAGAACAAACACTGAATGTAATCACAGTGTGATATTTTCCTTCAATGCATTATAACACGATGGTTGGTGAATAATTTTTAGCCTTCACCTGCTGAAAAAGTGTGCTTAGAAATCGTTCAATTCCCCTCATTCATGAATAATTATTCAACAATATCATGTTAAAAGCAATAGTATGCTGTCAAAGAATTTCTGAGATAAAATTTTTTGAGATAAAATACAACGCCAAATTGAGTTTTCTATAGTTTCTAGTGTTTAAAAAGTTCTATATTGAAACCTTCAGGTGAACAATGTGATACCGACGTTGGTCATTCTTCAATTTACAAGCATTTAAAAAAAGAGACAAAAATGAGTCTTGTAAAGGAGAGAAAGTTTTCATTGATCTATTTTGAATAATCATGGATCGTTTGATTTTCGTTTTTCGTCTCGAACAAGAGAAAGATCTTGTCAATTTCTAATTTTCCTGTCTCGTTTCATTTCACGTTTCTCAAACCAGCAATAAGTGTTTAAAAGCAATACGATGAGTCATTTCTCATTTTCAATGTTTATTAACACTAAATAATAAACACGCATTTAACATGGCGAGTATGTGAGCTGAACATATTTTTTTACCCTTGACCTGGTTTGCTATGAATTGGGTCAGAGGCAGACTTTTTTTTGGTTTGAAAACCAGGAGCCAAACGGCTCCTAAGCCTAAATTTTTAGGGGCCAAATTGAGATATTGGGAGCCAAAAATTTTCAATTGAAGAATATCGAAAAACGGGCTTGTGGCACACTGTAGAACGTTCTATATAATTAAATTATACAGATATTCAATCAGTTGATACGAGTTTACAAAAATTGCTGTTCATAATTCGATTTCCATCCAGGGTTTTCAGTTACATGCTCCTTTCTACATGTACAAACATCGTCCGAGAAATCTTTGTGTAAAGAAAATTTTTTATGCAAAAAACACGATATTTCGTTTATTTTTGTACAAACCTTCTTCCAAGATAACAGTTGAGTTCATTTGTTTCCGACTCCAAGGTATAGGGTTTTGAAATTGTAGCTTCTGTTATATATATATATTGTTTTCGTATATCTTTTCGGCGCTATGCAACGATTTTTTTCAGATTTTGACACTCTATGCTGGAAAATAAATTTAAGGATAACTTATTCGATCAACATACAAGGTTGGAAAATATGTATTATATCATTTTACAAACTATGTTCATACTTTCATAAATTTGACAAATCCAAATTAAACTTGAAATTTATGAAAATCACCTCCATTATGATCATGAATTAAAACTCGGCTCCATATTTAAAATTGTGACTTGTAGAAAACCAGTGAATAGACTAATTTGAAAAATTATATAATGAGATCCAGCGCGAAGTGCCAGAAAATTTTCGATGTTTTATGATGTTGGAGCCTGTAAAACACTTGCTTAAAATCTAAAATTGAATGAAAATACAGTTTACTATAATATAAATGTATAAGTCAAAATTTTAGTCAAAATGGCTCCTAGACCTAAAATTTTAGGAGCCATTGCCAAACTTTTAGGGGCCCAAGCCCCTAAAATGACTAAAAAAAGCCTGGTCAGAGGTCTCTGACCCGGCCAATGACTCGACTTGGTATTTTTACTGCCTGACCTGACCCGATATTCTCTAGCCTGATACATCCCTACTACCGATCAATCGGGGTGCGCAAAATTTTGCATTGGTCGTGTACGCATTGTTTAATTTTGGAGTAAATTAGCCCAATCTCTCGTCGAGCATGCACGGAGTAGAAAAATTTTCTACTACCCGAGCGTGCCTAACGAGCAAATTTTTTGTGCTCGGTGTTCTGCTGGCTCAGCAAATATTTGCCTGCTGAGCATGTTCGGCAGGCAGATTGCTCGGAGCTAAACTTGCCGAGCATCTCCGAGCATGCTCGCCGAGCAACGAGCAGAAGTATGAACTGAGCTTTACGTAATGCAAAATTTTCGTGAATTTCATTATTTTAGTTCATACAAAAAATTTACAAGCTTGAAAAGTACTTTTATAGGAAATACATTCAGTGACTTCTAACCTGCTCAACTACCAGTTGCCGATGAAAAACACAACCGCACGCTAAAGCTCGTTTCACATCTTTCGATTGCCAAACTTCGCAAACTCGCTCGATTATTTGTTCGAGCACATTCTGATTCGAAGCTAGAAATTCACATAAGTTTATACGCAGCAAATTAATTGGAAATAAAAAGAGGCAGTCAAACAAGATATGAAAAATTAGAAACTAAAAAACATGAGCAAAAAATAGAGGGGAAAAGATACGGATAAAGAAAAAGACCAACATAAATAATCGGAATAATGCGCGTCAGCCCCTAAATTGACCGGAGACTTGCGTCCTTTGGCTTTCCCGCCATATAGACCTCAAAAAATCCTATTACAAACACGTAAAGTACGAAACGAAGGAGAAATCATGAATTTCCAGAAATTACAACGGCCAACAACCTCGACCACAGAATGCTCCAATTTTGTTTTTCACATTTCAGTTTCCCGATATTCCGGAATGCTGCTCCCTCGAGAGCAGCATCCTACTCATTTAAAATAAAAAACAACTTGCTTCTTGACGACATTTGCTAAATCTTTATGTACAATTTAAATTGAAAAGACAAAGAAAAGTTCAACAATGCAAAGATCAATTTCTCTAACAGTAAATTTTGTATTTATAGAAGTAGCATTGCTAGTCATAGATTTTCAATAAACTTTTCCATTTATAATTCTTAAAATTTCTGTACAAACGTCGATGAAACTAAACAAAAGCTGATAAATTCATTGTCTAGAAGAATTTTGAAGATTTTTTGAAAAACATAAATATTCCAAGAATTTTCCTGGCTGTTGGTGACTTTCGAATATTTCATCACAGAGGCCAAACTTTGTCATATCGACCTCGAGTTACTGAAAACTGAAAAGGGAAATGAATATCTCTTGCAGGTTAGTGTAATAAGCATGTGTATCTAAATTATCATAAAATTATCAAACATAAAAATTATCAAACCACGGATAATTTTCATTTTTTAAGGTACGGTATTCTCCTTTTTCAATCGGTGGAAATTTTTGTATTTTTTGTGAAAATTGAGAATTTTTCAATAATCCTCACACATTTTTTCTTCGTTTGAAATCTTCTAAACTTTGAGAACATAAATTTGGGTCTTGGACAATAATGAAAACATCAATCCACACTAAAAAATTCAAAGTTTTCATTCAGGGATATGTGTTGAGAAGATTCATTTTCCACCATCCATAATTAATTTAAACCTACAGATTTTTTTCTCAATAATTCCAAAATAATGTTGTTCAGTTAGAAAAACGGGTACATTTTTATTTACGATTTCCGGCCACCTTACGCAATTTTACGTGATTTCGACTTGGAACAAAAAAAATTTTCAGTCCGTTCCCCACGATGCGGACAGAGGCGTAAAGAAGAAAGAAGGTATGCGAGACGTCGAATGTTACTTGCGAAATCTTGATCTTCTACTGAAATTTGCGATTTTTCATCTTCATCGGTTCTCCAACGACCGCCGTAACAACGATCGCTAGTTCTACTCAAAGAACTGATCGCTCGATAGGGCGACGGTGTCGATAAACATTTCGGAGCGGACAACAAGGGTGGGTGGAGGTTGATCAACGCGTTTAATTGTTCTGGTTGTTCGGTCAAACGTTGTTCCAAAAGTTGCCGGGCCATTTCGTAATAAGGTCGAAAGAGTCGCGGTCGGGTGATCTTCGGTGTGACGGCCGTGGAACAAATGCAAGTGTGGCCGTGCGGCGCCGAATATGTGCGTGTTAAAGGCTGTTTAATCGACGAACCATGTCGCGTGATTAAATTTCGCTGCTGAGCGTTGAGGAACATCTTAAAAATAATGTCAATGTCACAATAGAGATTATAGCAATAACAATTGATCAAATACGAAAAATATGTCAGCATAGAGCTCGATGATGGTCGAATTTTCACATAATAAAAGACACGGTTTCTTAAAATGGAAACATGCGAAAAGTTGCGTCCTGGTTTGAGTGGACTGGAGACCTTGTTTGTCATAGTTCAGGCAAAATTTTGAACTGAATTCTGCTAATAAAACTGCACTTAGATAAGTGGACTATCAAGAAATGCGTTATACGCTTTATTTATGAGTCTGTCTGACAGAACTATTGAATAACCACAGAAAAGATCCGACTAACTTACGCATTTGAGGCTGTGAAAAGTACGATCATACAAGTAGTTCACAGAATAAATCTCGTTTTCCAAAACGCCATTCTTGATCAAGCATTTCAACCTTATCCCAGCAACGAGTACTATTTAAAAATGATACAACGAACTCTCCAATCTCGATGTACAAGCACAATGCGAAAAAGGGCTCTAGATAGTCAGTATGATGACGCAGAAATCATCCAGTTTAAAAGTCATGTTTCTTTAGATACCTAATATTTTAAATAGTAGAACGATGTCATTAATGATTTCCGCGAGTATGACTGAGCGGCTGAATCCGCCTGCGATGCGGACGGCGGATTGCGTCTGAAAGAGTGATGCGGACGAGGGTGGCAAACACGGAATCCGCATTTATTGAGGCGCATTTTGACTAAAGGGCGAATTGAGGATGAAGGCATCCGCATTTTTGGCAGGTTTTGGTGTCTGAAAAGAAAGCCTACGCTTAGCCTTAAGGCCCTGTCATACTTCACCGCGCGGCGCCGCGCGGTACCGGCCGGTGCCGCGCGGTACCGCCTTCGAAGTATGAATAGGTTTTTGTAATTTTTGCGGCTCCCCGTCAGGTTTCAACTAAACCAATACACATTTTCTGAGAAGAGCAAAATCCAAAAGTGAAAAAGCGGCGCCGTACGGCGCCGCGCGGTACCACACGGCGAAGTATGACAAGCCACCGCGCGGTACCGCGCGGCGAAGTATGACAGGGCCTTTAGGCTTTCCGCCCTTCAGATTTAAAAATCCGAAAAAAATACGGTTTCTGTTTCCGCACCGTCCACCTTTCAGACGCAATCCGCCGTACGCATCCGCAGGTGGATTCAGGCGTTTACACATACTGTTTTTCTGCTCTCATGGGTATCTCTTCTAGACTTTTTTCGAGCCAAACAAAATGACAAAATGACTTCCGAACAACTTAGAAGCCAATTTGGCTAGTTATAGCATTAGTGTTTCGTGATCTTGATACTTTTTCCGACCGAGGCAGATATTTAATTATTCCTTTTGTAGCATGAGTCTACTCCGGAGAAGTTAAAAAGTATGAATACCTCGCCAACTGCATTTCTGCTCGATAGTAGAATCCGATCTTGACAGGCTGAGTTCCGCCGTTCTTACGTGAATAAAGGTGTTCACAAAACAATTTTTATGGTTCATAAATTCCTGAAAACGTTTCAGTAATACAGTTTCAGTATACAGCATTTTTAACTTTTGGCTTGGAGAATTTCGACTTTGGCTTACGAAAATTTAGTCCTAGGAGCCAAATGACCCATGACTTGGAAATGAAAAAAGCCTCATCCATTGTTTGTTTTCCATAAAATGCTTGTAAGTGGGAACACTAAAAAAATTATTCTCGACGAATCACGATACATTTTCTTCTAAAAAAATTTTTAAAGGTTATTTGAGTATGCTCACAAATGGTCTATTATATGTGACATACAGTTCAATAAACATCGTGAAAACATAAAATAGCAGTTGCCACTTATTTTTCTCATTTAGAAGGGTTTCAAAAAACAGCCTGTATAGTGTCAATAGAAAACGCACGAAAATTCCAAACACTTGTTGATGAATATAATGCTAGTCTTCCATTGATTTTGGTACAGTATTGGTGAGTTAGTTGGTGGTAATAAAATGGTAGCATATCCAAGAACGTTCTTAAAACGTGCTGATTTGACCATCTAGAGCATCGGATTGGGATATGAATGATTTCAGAATCACATACATTTTCCAATCAAATCGCAGTCAAAAGATCGAAAATAGGCCAACCAAATGTACGTTCATCAACTTGCATGGCAGACTCAATATTATATTCAAAACCTCCGGCATGTGGATCTGACCGGAGCCAAAGGTACCTCCAAGGCCGGAGGTAAAATTGATTATCCGGACAATCATTAGATAACAGTCACGTTTCAACCTTTTTAAACGTTTCCAAATGCATCTTGTAGTATGAAAATCGATGAGAAATCGTCGGAGAGCCAAAAATTGATATTTTTGCTCGAAATCATCCATGTTATATAAGAGGAACTGGCGTTTTCAGTTTTTTTCCGCCCGAACAATTGTGGATGCTTCACCCCAGCACTACGATAGTCATATGACAGGCAAATCTGAGAGTTGACCATATGGCCAACGATTCCTAACGGGATTACTATGACATTTCCACCAATTACATTCACATGCATGGACATGGGCAACAATGGTAAAAACAACATACTGGATGTGAAATTGGCAACATGAAGTCGGTGCGAATTAAGGGACTCAATTCCGTTAAAACTTCTTTCAATTCAACATCCGATAAATCGCTACGTCTAACGCCTTTCCGACTAATTGAATGCGTGGTGCCCATTAAAATGTTCGGCTCTATACATGAAAAAACTCAACAGAGCACTTTTGGCTAAAAATTTTACATTTTACGGCCAGAATAAATTTTCTACGAATGTAAAGCTATAAAGATTTTACAAGAATGGCCCGATTGAAAACTCCGACATAAAATCCCAGGACTTTACTGTATAAAATTTCCAGAGGTCAATAAGAATAAGTCTGTGAGGCACTCGCTACAACGATTGCGGGATTTTGCAACTTTCAAAATTTAATTTATTTCAGAATACGCCAATTATACGACTAATAACAGTATATAGTCTGTTTTTCTTTTTTGTCATTACTCGATTCAGAAGCATTTTGTAAAAACAGACAATACATTACCTCTTTCTTCGATTTTCTTCACTAGTTGATGCTCGCCCCATTTTATTATGGTATTTAGAATCTCTAATTCACTAGCCTGAAAGCAAAAAATGAACAGATATTGAACATTAATGCAGAAACCAACAAGCATATGCCTTATATTGGAGCACGAGGAAATTTTCCAGCAGAACTTTTAAAATTCTACCGATCTTGATCAAGCTATGCAAAGAAGACTATTTGATAGGAAAAGTGATCGTTATAACAAACTTGGAGGAAATCAGATCTCAAAGTTTCGACTAAAATCGATTCTTCCAAATCGAAAAGCGTGATGCTATTTGCCACTTTGACAAACTCTGAACATAAAAAGTTGACGCAAAATCTTCGAACGAATTTTGACCCGTAGCATTCGTTCGACCAAGAATAAATTGAAGGTAAAGTTTCAATCGTAATGCAAGAAATTATTATATCTTCGCAGCCTAAAAAAGAAGCAGATCCGATGATATAAAATGGAAATTTCATAATTCATTCATATCTCACGGTCGGATGACACACACGTTACAAAAGTCAAGATATAGTGAAAAACAACAACGTTGATTTCCAAATACCTTCAACAAGCTTATCGAATTCCAAGAATTTAGCGATGTGATAAATTTCGGTCGCCTCACTGACGGGTGACACTTGACATTTTCCCGACGCTATAGCTTGCACTTCTGTCAAACAACTCGTATTAGAAACACAACCACGGATAACCTGCATCAGAAAGTATACATTAAAGCTGGACAACAGAGGCGGATATGAGTGGCTCATCATGAAAATGAAATAATCAATTTTGATCCGGAACTTGCCCCCCCCCCCAATTCTATAGAAACTGGAGTAAGTGCCTTAGCTCGGCACGCATTGTTAAGGCTACGTCTTGTTATTTTTATGTCCGGTTTGTTTGAAGCCTATCTTAACTTATCACTCAGTCCGTTGTGTAATCTGTAGCTTAGAAACTTTTATAAAATGCTTATTAATTGCAAAATGACAAAAAGTAATACTGCCGTCAAAATTAGTTACACAAAGCTTTCACTGTTCATCAGAGGTCCCCAAAAGTCAAATTTTTCAGATAGGGGTAAAATTGAAAATTTGTGAGGGTAGTATAGCTAAATGTCCACTAAACACGTCATTTTGTCTCAAAATTAGGCAGCCAGTGATAGATTTTAAGATCTCGCATTCACTATGAGCATTTTTAAGTCAATTGAAAATGATCAAAAATGATGACATTCCGCTTTTTGGAAGTGACAACTAGAAGATGAAAAAAATTACTAGAGACAGGTCCACCTGATCAGTATACATCGCGTGTAGAATAACAGGCGCGTATTGACGCGGTATGACCGTTTCGTCTAGAACAATATTCAAAAGTTCAGCGTTCTCGTTGCAGCTTATAGATTTCGGACCATTGTTTGACTTTTTACATAGATTATGCGATTCGACGCATCTTTTTTCTATAAGATTACGAAAAAATGGCGATCGAGCGGCTAATATGACCGAATGGCACTTGAATTTTGCATGCCTAAAATATGTACGAACTTTTTTCTGTAATCATAGACTTGTTTATAAAACTCAAAGTCTGGGCAATTAAGTCATCAAACAAACTTTCATCGAAAATTTTTCATATACAAAAAAGATTTTTAGTTGTCATCAAAAACTCGATTCTCTTTAATTTGAATGCAGCAAATGAAGTTGCGATTGCAAGTGCAATAAAATCACAATATAGTAACCGTGGCTGCGGATTAATTTTTAAATAATACGCAAATTTCATATTTCAGTCTCGAATTCATTAATTTTAAACATAGAATAACAAAGAAACAAAGATAACGAGTAAGTTAAGAAAATTACATTACTGCTTCGAGATATAAACTTCAGTGAATTGTGTATCGTCCGTTCCACCAAATTTTTATTAATTGCATCGATTGTCTTACCCTAACAACACATAAAAATGCCCAGGTAAAAAGGTTTTCTATTATCGAGAAGTACAGTTATTGTATTAGCAGAAATTATAACAATTTCGCATAATTTTTGAATCAGCTTCAGAATCTTGAGTGGTATCATTTTGTGAAAGTCCAAAGCCTCACTACAGTAAGCTTTATCTGTGGCAGTTTAATCAACGGGAGCATGGCTACTATCATAAACAAGCGATAATCCAAATGGGAATCTTCGATGACAGTCCGTTTCACTGGGCTCGGGTCAATTCTTCAAATTCGCAGCAAATTTAGCTTTACAGGCAAGAACATTCGCATTTCTTATATCAGGACTCGGACAATAGACTCTTGTTGAGTATAAATTAATGTGCTTCTTTTTTCTATTATTGCTAATTTTACACGATATTAGGTGTACACAATATAATTTCTTGAGTGATTTCTAATCTTTTCTTCGAGTACTGAGTATTATTATTTCCATTAATCAAGCTAATTTGTAAATTGTTCAACTTATTTAATGATAATCTTATACTTTCTAAAAAGCCAATCATTTTCTATGTTCATTCAAGAGTTAGGACAATAAAGACATTCGGTGGGACAATCGATATAGTGGGATAATCGATACGGTGGAACAAACTATACGGTGAAACAATCGATACTGACTGATTTCAGTGGTCCAAATAAAAGAAATAATAATAGTAATCATAGAAAATAAGCCCTGTTGAATCAAAATCAAAAATCAGAAGCAAAAGTAGGAACCTACTTTTGGGGATCCGAATTTTCATCGCTAGAACATACAAAATTATCGTTAATGTTCGTACAATTCGAAAAAAACAATAAAACATCCGGTTCCATCGCAGATTTTCTCGTTGAAATCGAGTCGTCTTCGTCGCAAACAAAATTTCTATATAAATTTTTCAAATCGTTAAGTATATTGTCCGTCGTGCGTTTATTTCTATCCCGTAGAATCGTGGCGACCAATGTAACGTCGGTGGGCATTATTCCCGTGTATAAGTAATATAGGTATAAATTTAACGTTTTAGGAGAAAAATCGCACGACGGCACGACGACGACAAAAGACGAGGATATAGAAGGAAGATGAGCAAAAAGTTGCCGAAAGTAAAAGGATCGGCAGGTTAGAAACGCTCGATGAGCTTTGTATCGATAAATAGATTTTTGGCCGCCTTCTTCATGGGTTACTAAACAAATTACAGAAGGAAAATTGAACAGTCATTCCACAACGGACGTGAGGGATAAAAGCTAGGATGTTAATGTTTCCCAAACGAAACTGTGGAGCTGGCTGACGATTGGAATATCGAAACCGATATTTTTGGAAGGGGCATCGTATTTTATGGTTTTACTCCAGTTTAGGACATTTGTTTTTGTGGACCCGTGTCGTGAAGATTAAAAGTTCTTTTGCAATTGAATCGAATTCAAATGTTCAGTAGTTTAGTTCGGTCGGACTTTCTTAATTTCTTCTCAGCAAAAGTACTATTTTTTCGACCAAATAAATGTTTCTACTCTTATTCGATATTGTAGGAGAGTACCAATGTTTACCAAATGCGCTACTTTCTACAATATTGTCATTAGTTCTACCCTTTTTATGAGATCATGGACAAAAATTTCGAAAAAATCTTGGAGAAGGGCATGTAAAAAGCTTATTTTTTCGTTAATCGATAATAACAGTTAATGAACTTCAAATGAAAACTCCCAAAGCTTGATAGTTTCGGCTGGCAAGAACTTGCATTTCAGCAACTTTTTGCACGTGAAAATAATGCAATGCGCGGAGCTCAAAATTACCAAGGAACTAGAAAGGAATTAAGTTTCAAACATCGAAAAATAATAAATTTTTGACAAAGTGTACAACTGTAATAGACGAGACTGGCACACACGAACCTGATTACTATAGGGCGCCCCAAAAAATAATCCTAGTTATTTTGGTCTATAACCTTTGTTAACGACCAACTTTGATAAAAATTTTTCATGTATTTGGAAAGGTTTCTCTATCGAGTGACACGATGTTCATGAAACACAACAAATTTTAAAGTAGCTCTTGGCTAGTGATCGACCGGAGCTCCGGCTCCCGCTTCGGCCTTTGGCAAATCCGGCCTATTTTTCGACCTCCGACCTCTGGGCCGGAAAGAGGGTAAGAGCTGGCCGGATTTTTTTAGGTCAAATTTAGTAGATGGTAGTTACATATTCTTAGTCAAAAAACGTTTTTGGCAGGTTGACATGCAGCAAGAAACGGCTGTTTTCATGACGTGTCCAGAAAGAATATCATCCAATAAACTATGTCATCTTCAATGATGTGTTCTTTACATAAGATGAAATTTCTAGCTTCTGACAATTAAAAATTTTGACGTAGATATATAACGTCGTTATACTATACTTGTGATTATCCAGATATTCTAATATTTTACCGAAAACTTTAAACTTTAACGAAAACGAAAAAACGAAAACTAAAAAACTGACGAATAAAAATAGAAAAGTCAGATCATTAAACAGATTCCTCGAACAGGCCAGTGAAATCTAATCAAACTAATTTTCAAATGACGGGGGATAAAAAGGCAGGGGCAAAACCCTCTTACCTGAGACCTTGGACACGCCTCTGGCCCGAAAAACATAGTCAAAACCATGCTTGCAGAGCTTTTTTCGCTTTTTGCTCAGCCAACCCTACGCCCCTCGGTAAAAAGTCCGAAGACCTTCTACCTAGAAAACTCTTTCCATGCACGTCTGAAAGTGATTGAGTGAAAAAGTAATTATGAACCCTGTTGTCCTTTTATTGACAAAATTGCAGTTTTCTATCATTATTTGAGTTTATCCTCTCCTGTGGATGACAGCTTCTGTTTATTTTTTAAGCTTCCTATTCTGATTTAGCCCATCTGACTGCTTTTGTGTAAAATCATTAACAGTACCGTTTTTCAGCTGAAATGAATTACACGAACAACTTGTCTCTGTAAATTTGTTTCTCAATGCCGACCTTCGCAGACTCTTCAGAATTTGTACGACCCCCTCCAAAAAAGCGGTCTGCTGTGTGGATAATAAATTTTCTCGGGAAGTTTAATACCGTTTCTCAATTAAAACACGAAATCGTTTTGGTGCATCTGCAATGTTCTCACTAACCATTGATATTCAACAGTCTTGATTCTAACTTTTCTGATGATTGATTGTCAACTAAGCAAAGAAATTTAAAACAGGAAAATTTTCAAAATCTATTGTCATAGCGGGGCTACTTGAGCCATACATGTAATTGGGGGGGAGTGCTATGGGAACCCCTCCCCAGAAATCGTCGACCATATGGCTAGCCATTGGGCGACCGCTCCCCAGGATTTTCCAATCCTATGGCTAGCCATATGGTAGCCCTAGGGACCCCCATACTTTTGGTCGGAAAAATACTGAAAAATGTCAATTTTTTGATGTAAAATGTCAATTTTTGAACAAAAAATGATCAAAAACGTCAATTTTCTCGGCGCTTCGCGCCATAAATGCATTTTTTATCATTTTTTAGACAAAAATTATCATTTTTTGAACCGTTTTTCAGACTTTTTTCGTGAAAAAATTAAATTTTTTTTCCTTCAGAGACCCCTCCCCCCGAAATTTTGGGAATTACTGACCCCCAGCCCAAAAAAAAGTGGCCCGACCCCCCCCCCCAGACCTCGGGGCTCCGTTACATGTATGACTTGAGCCACTTGAGCTGAATTTGTTTTTATCACGTTTTGCTAAAAAATGTATATTGTTTGGTATCACCAAATGAAGTTTTTATCATACTCTGCCTTATGGGCTATCTAATAAGTTATATTGACATACTTTGATATTGAACATATGGTATACTGGAAATATGTTTATTCAGGTATAAATTTTTCAATTTTTACACGTTGTCAAACTTCTGATATTTCCAGCTTTAATCTATTACCATTCAAATATTTCATTCATCCTTCATATACCTCGACATACGAGGACTCTGGAAAGGTAATTAATGTTTGTGAAACTTTTTTTTCATTGGATCAAAATTTGGCTCAAGTAGCCCCATCGTCAGAAAATGGGATAAAAACGGTTTTTTATACAGAATACGTACTTATAAATGTAAACTGGGTGCTAGAAAGTACAAAGACTTCAGCGATGAGTGACTAGAATTCGCTTTACAGGCAATCCGGGCTGGCATGTCCATTCGAAAAGCTAGTCAGAAGTTCAGAATCCCTCGCACAACATTGAAACGAAAAATTTTGTTAAACGTGTTTTCATCATCAAATGTTTTTTTAAAACATTCAAGGTGGCTCGTGTAGCCCCAAGTAACGTTAAAATGAGCAAAATATGATATAGCATCATTTTTAATAGGGCGGCTCAAGTAGCCCCAACAGCGGGCTACTTGAGCCACCCAACTTTTTTTTAAAAAACAGATGAGTTGCTGAAAATTTCGAAAAATTAACTATATTTCATTAAAGCCTCACCCTTTCTGCATATGCATACCAAATTTGAAGTCTCTGCTCATTGTTTCAAAAAACTTATGAAACTTTGTTTGCTCTGAACTATGGAAAAGTGGCTCAAGCCCCACTTGACGGTATCAATAATGATTGATAACATCAAAAAAAATTTTAGAAGCTTAGTTTCCAATTTTTCCCGAACAGCTATACTTTGAAAAGTAACTCATCCAATCTGTCAATCAATCTAATCAATCTAAATAACCAATTCATTAGTTTCGCATTAATGCTATCAGTGTTAAACATAAGGCGATTTTGTCAAATTTATATGACCAGATATTATCCGGATATCAACAAATTTCAGGAACATCACTATGATGAAGTATCTGTTTCAAACAGGGACGAAATAGCATTGGTGTACGATTATACTAGTAGTTCACAATAGAAATCTGGTGTCGCAATTCCCAAGAAGTCATTCATAAACGAGCACTTCAGCCTTGCCCCAACGATGAGTACTATGAGTATGACCATACATGCACGTGGGGGATGGTTTGGGGGATTTTGACCCCCAGCAGATTCTTGCTGACCCCAGCAGATTTGACCAACAGAGCAATGATTTAGAAGATGACGAAGGAAAATGAGCAAGAGAGAAGAGAAGGTCATCATAAAAATGGAAATGATGCCGTAGCTTTATAATTCTTCTAAACAAAACATATACTTGATTCCAAAGGAGTAACATTAAAATTTCAAAAAGTAATGTCTAAGCAAATTATTTCACATATCTGACGAATATAGGTTGAAGAATATGATGTTTGGATCTTAGAAAACCTTTCTACGACCTTTCTTTTCATTATCAAGAACGAAAAAAAAATCTATTCTACCCCGTGTCCTGGCTGACCCCCAGCAGAATTCCTATGCTGTGCAAGTATGACTATGACCTACTTAAAAATGATAAAAGATTTATTGCACTATATTTCCTTATACATCCGGCTTCATTCGACCTCCGGCTGCGGCCGTAAAGGTAAAATTCAACCTCCAGTCGATCACTAGTCTTGGCGCAATTTTTAAGAGCGAAAGCTTTTTTTGCAAAAACAGATTTTTGAGACTTTTCTTCCTTGCTTCTTCATCGGTTTTTTCAAGCCGCTTCTTCGCTTGTTTTTAAAATGATACTAATTCTATGTATAATTTTATTGTAGATAATATAATGCAAAAAACTAACTTGCTACAGTAGCACTAAGGTTATAGAGAAAAATTCTGTGGACACACTACCCAAAAAGAGGGTATTGAGGTATTACCGCAGTCTTAAGTTTGGAAATTCATTTACTACCCGGGGAAAAATGACTTACTGGTCAAGTGAAATGGAAGAAAAATGACTTACTACCACGGTTTTTTCCACAAATGACCCTATTCCTAAAAATTTTTTTCAGAAGGTAAAAAAAAAGTTTAGTGCCTTTTCATACCTGTAAGAGGCCCGACCAGTTGGGAGCGGGGGTCTCAAAATTTACAAAATTTGGGAGGGGGGTCGAAAATAGAAAATTCCTTTAAAAAAAGGTACTTTTTTCCACATTGTTCGGAGTTTGAAGAGAGGGTTGGAGAGTTGGCCAAGTTGGAGGGTGCCGACATTCGGATATAGGGTTCGACCAAGTTGGGGGTCCACTTAAGCCCTCCCCCCCCCCAATTTAGGTATGTGCTTTTCCACAGGTGTAGAACAAATTTTTGCTACTCCAGACAAAGTCTTTTTGATTTACAAATTTGATTTTTATCGCTTTAATTACAAAACTACCGAATCAAACAGCTCAGCTCTGACGTGACACAGCAAGAAAAAACGGTCACGCAAAACATGCGGATGTACCTCCTACCTAAATCCTAGACCCTGGAGATGTCTGCTGTAGGGGTAGCTCTGGGCCCGGTTTTTCGAATCCCACATTAGGAAAAAGTCATACTTTAGCGCATAGTGTCGCGAAAGTGTGACTTTTTCCTAAAGTGCGCTCCGAAAAACTGAGTCCTGATCGGATTCACATTTTCTCCAAAACTCTATATATACGAAAGTGTGCTTCCAAGTATGCCGAGTAAACAGCCCTAAACAAGAGTCAGTTCTTTCAAATTCACACTGTCCTATAGAAAATTGATTGTTTATTAGAATACTGAAAAGCACATTATAATTGATCAAGTAACCAGAGCTAGTGATGGACCGATGCCGATGCATCGGCCAGGGTCACCGATGGCATCGGCCGATGGCCGATTGCCGATGCATCGGCTGTAACATGTACAAAATGCAACCTGAAGTTGCTACACTGTAATAAATTTGAAATTATTATGAATTATTCACCAAGTTCTACTGATATTTTCAACATTCAATAATTTACAACATTTCATTCATCCAATCTGTCATCAACAAAGGCATTTGTTGAACTACCTTCACTTTGATTGCTGAGTTCACTAGAAGCTTCTTCAACTTCAGCTTGTTTTTCCGGTTTGCACTATTGAATCCAGTCTCAGCAATAAACGGGATATTTTTCCACTTCTAACATCTATTGCTTTTTAAAGTGATCATTCACTAGCTACTGACCCAATTGGAGCTGATAAAAATTTCAAGGCAAGATAAAGAAATTTTTTCATAAAGACTCATAATATTTCATAATGATAATAATTCATAATGAAACTTATTTTCAATTGTACACTATTTTGACTCACATTGGCTAATTCTAGTTTTGTTGCAGCATTTTTCTTCCCTTATTCTAGTAATCTACTATTCCAAAACAAGGACTTTTGCTGGCTCAAATGTTGACGTTGCATATTTTTTGGGCTACAGCTCATCTTCAGATGAACTTGCAATGGCCAAATAGTGCTTGAATTATTTACATTATTATTAATTGTTAATTATTATTAATTATTAATTACTGAGAAAGTTTGGAGAATGAGTTTGAAGACTCATTCAAATTTTTGAACCATGTTTTCAGAAAAGCATTGATTTTGTTGTTCTTGATCGACAACCATTATAACCAAAGCTAGTTCAGCATTGTCTTCTGCTTGAGGATCACAGTAAGCCTAAATTATTTACTTTTGATTTGTATGATCAACATGTGTTATATTTCAAATTTCAATCCATCCTTTTTAAATCGAGAATCTAGTAAAGATGCCAAAGCATGAAGTCTATTGTCTTCAATGGGTTTAAAGTGGGCTCGATTATCATTTCTATAAAAATATTGATTCAATTTTCACGACAATTTCTCCTCCAATGAACCCAATTCAGCAAAGTTGAAATATGGATTGAGTGGCGTAAAATTCTTAATCTACGATTCTTTAATTTATGTTTTTCAAAAACATTTAGCCACAAAATCTACCTTACTTTTCTTCAGCTATTTTTTCCTAAATACAGGCGTTTTTGGATTCATAGATTTTTACAGTTTCTGCAAAAGATTTTAACAAATTTACAAGCTGCCAAAACATAATTATCTAAGGTGTGGATACATTATACATGTATTAAAGTAACTGCCCTAGCTAAAATATTCCATTCATAGCTTGTCAAATTCTTGTCATTTAGTTCATCAATGGCAACACAGGACAAATATGATAGACATTAAAAAACCATTTTCAAAAAAAATAATGTATTTACTAAAGTAACTGTAAAATATATATGTGAACAATCTGTTTTTTAAGCATAAGCACCAGCATTAATTGTAACAAAAAGTTGACAAACAATCGGCCATCGGCCGATTCTTTGGCAAAACATCGGCCGATGGCCGATGGCAGAAAAACGCAACAATCGGCCGATGCATCGGTCCATCACTAACCAGAGCACCCCATGGGGGGGGGGTATTACCCCCGTCTTAGATTTGGAAATTCATTTACTACCCCCATAAAAACAGCTCACTATAGCAAAAAATTTTAGTAGACTTCATCCTCTCCCCAGTAGGTTACACTAATTCGAGAAAAATTGCAGAATGTGTGATTCTGAGGAATTACTCACTGCTCTTTTTGACACATTTACTGAGCAAATAATAATGGGAAAGTATGCAACTTCTGTGCCATATAGCGATTTTTAGGAAAGGATATCAGCACATTAATATATACTACTTGTAGGAAATCATTATAAATATAATTGGGAGATGAAATAATGACTTATGTATATGTGATTAATCAAAAAATCGCCCCTTGGGAAGAAAAACATTATGTTCTTAAAATTCTCCCTCTTCATGCTCTCCTTTCCTTCTGCGTTCTTCTGCGCATATGGTTACCCAAGCTGTGACATACTTTCCTGCTATGAGTTGAGACATGTGAGGTCTGTTGACGTGGATCAGGAGTGGTACTTGGTTTCAAACTCGTAGTTCATAATCTAATGGGATTAATAATACTAAAGCCACATTCAGCATCAGGACTTTCAATTGGAAGCACTGTTCTAAGCCTAATCAGTGATGGGATAAGCCCACACTGCTGAAGATGCTGGTTGAAACAATGTTTCCAAACGTATGTTGTGCCCGATTCTTGAAATGTGCAGGAATCAGTTGGCACAACAGTCTTCAAAGTGTGACTATTCTGTACGTATAATTAGTGCATTAAAGTTGGATGATTGGGAGCTGGAAAATGGAGTTGAAATAGTAAATTTTTTTTGACGGTAAAAAGCATAAAGTAGGGGCATTATTCATCTTTGTAAGTTCTAGAGTACTACAACTCCCCCTCCTTCGCAAAAAGCTGAGAGCAAAAAAAAAAGGTCACGGCATATTTCAAGTACTACCCTTAAAATTTACGATTTTACCCCTACCTAAATTTTCGACCTTGGGGACCTCTGAAGTAACCTATATTCTGTGTGCGGATGAATTCAGGAGCTGTGGCCATACAATTTTAGTCAGATAAGAAAGGATTGCTTCGAGACAGAAAACACTAGTCGTAAATTTGCTGTACTATACGATTTTTGGTGAAGCTGAAGATACGTATTTTTTCGTTGAATTTACTAAATTAAAACAGATATGAAAAGTTTAGAGATACATGGAGTTGTGCAAAGTTATTTTTCATTTTTATCCATCTTCATCATAACTTGAATGCAGAATAAAACATGTTGTCGTTCGGTATAGATTTTGTACAGAAGAATAAATATAGGTCGTCAATACATTGGAGCAGAAATGACAAACTAGAACACAGATTACGGTAGATATTTTTAACATTTGATCAAGAATGAATAGTTTAAACGTAGATTTTAAGAGTGTAATTTCTCGGTAACAAGATTGCAGTTTTTCTAGCATATTTTATTATGAAGGATTGTGTGACAAAAGTTTTTTATTATATACCATGCTGTGTTTCACTGTTCATCACGAAATGTTTACTTTCTCGAAAGATTTTTATGTAAACAAACAAAAGTTGCAATAGCGTTTCTACACTTCATCATGGATCATGTTGTATATTCGGTAGAAAGTTTAGATACTGATAAGAAAACTAGTTTGTCTATTGCACGACGGCCACAATTTCTTATCTATGTAAACATAACATCGCTTCGAACGATCTTAGATACAGAATTCTGTGTTCAAGACAAAACGTTTAAAAGCCAGAAGTTATTTGAACGAAATGTCGTGAATGTTTGTTCAAGTCTCATTGAAATCTACGTCCATCCAGGAATGAAACCATCTTGGCAAAGAAAAATGATAAAAATGTGAAACATGCAAAGCTTTCAAAAGGTCTTTTCTTGCAGTCGACCAAACATCTCAGATAGAAAATACAAGCTTGGTGGTTAATGCGACCATACTTGTAGCGAGGCCCCGAGGTATGGGGGATGGGTTTCGGGCGACTTTTTTGAGACCGAGGGTCACTGATTGCCAAAATTTCAGGGGGGAGGGGTCACTGAACGAAAAAAATCAATTTTTTCACCATGAAAGTCCGAAAAACGGTTCAAAAATAGCAATTTTTGTCTAAAAAAACCGTAGAAAATGTATCCATGGCGCGAAGCGCTGAGGAAATTGAAATTTGTAGCTATTTTTGTTCGAAAATTGACATCTTTCAGTATTTTTCAGACCAAAAGTATGGGGGTCCCTAAAAGGCCGTATTTAGGGGGTGGGCAGGGAAGGCCGCCATCCCCTTGGGACTTTGTGATATGTCGATTTTGTGTCTATCACTGAGAAAAATGTCAAAATTTTCCGGCGCTTCGCGCCGGTCAATGAGTATATGAGTCAATGTTTTTTATCAGCAACGGCCATTAGCATATCCACTTTGACTTACTACTTAGCCTTCAACAGTTTCAATCAACTGAATTGCCTCATCTCTTTTTTTATTAGTTACGAGACAAAATTTTGGGCATGGTTCTCACTGTCGTAAAATTTTTTCCCACTTCAAAACCGAAATGATGCATTTTGGTGAACGTCAAACCCTCAAAATTTCCAGGCGCTTCGCACCGATCATGAGTATAATAGTCATTGTTCTCTATCAGGCGCGGCCATTAGCATATGTACTTCGACTTACTAACCAACCTTCATCAGTTTCTATCCATTGATTTACTTTATCTCTTCTTTTACTAGTTAAGGGCCAATATTTTGCAGGTTTTTCATCACTTCTTAAAATTTTATTCTCCACTTCGTTTGGAATTTTCCAAACGTTTTGAAACGTGACCCTTCATAATCCGCATTGAAAAACGATAAAAGCGTCATTCTAAGACAGTAAATTTAGAGCTTCTATCAAGGAATCATTGTTGTGAACATTCATTTTCCAGCATTTGGGAACATAAAAATTCGAAATTTTCTCGACGTTACGCGCCGAAATAAGAAAGTTATTACGATCCATTAGTTTAATTCCAATCATTTTCATTGTTATGAAGATTAATTTTCCAGCCTCTTAGAGGTGAAAACCTGAAAATGTTCCCGGTTCTGCACACCGGAAAAAATTTTTTTTGCTCGGTGAGCCCCTCCTCAAAAAATTCTTGACTACGGCCCTGGTTCCCTATGACTACCCATATGATCGGAAAATTCTGGGAGGGGGGAAGATTCCTGTAGCACTTCCCCCAATACATGTATGAATGCGACTACTTTTTACCGATTTTCATTTATTCCATTTCAATCGTTTTCAACAATTTTTTTCAGTTGTAATATTTTATTAGGCTACTAAACTTCCTCCTTACATTCTAACAATGTGTCTGCTGCAATCCCGTCGCGTAGGGCACATAATAAATCGTCGACGATCGTGGGAGCTGGTTGCCTGGCCGCGTCGGCTTGCCATTTTAAACGCGACAAAGCTTTGGCGGCTTCGAATTCGACCACCAAACAGTGCAAATCGCGCAGTGTCCACGTGAATAGAAATTCGCGAAAAATTTTGCTATGTTCTCGGTACCAAGTCCTCAAACGTTTGCTTGTATGTTTAACGGGCTAAAATGAAATACATTTGCATAGAAACGTGTAAATCTCATCTGATGATCACCATGAATTCTAAAATATTCGAAAAATATGTTTTATATTTACAAAAAAGACAATCAAATGCGAGCGTGAAGCCAGAAATTTTCCTAAATTTTTCCAAAAAATTCGACACAATTTTCCAGATAACATCTTTTACTCGACTGATATCTATCAAACGCACCGAACAATCTTGTCCGAGACCCCAGACGCGGAACGCTGACGACGAATCATCGGGGGTCGACGAGTCGAATCTAAATTTATAAGGCGGCGGCGAATTTTCGGCACTAAAACGTTTTGCTAAACGTTGTTTAACAGAGAGCAAGGGTTTTTTAGGCAACCAGTTGCGCAAGTTGGTCGTCGAAGAACTTTTGGTTGATGTCGAAGCAGTCTAAAAGAAGATGATGCAGTGTTTTTAGGAAGTAAAAGCAAAATAAAGGACAAAAAGAAAGAATGATTGTTGAACAAAAAAAGGCATCATCGGAAGAATTTTACAATCGGAAACCTTTATGAACTTCTAAAAAATGGTCTTTTTACAAATGTTGAAAAAATTGCTTAGAAACACAGAAAGAATTTCATCTTACACTACAAAATCGATTATCCATATAAGAATCGTGCGAAAAATGGTCGGAAGTTGAGGAAAATAGGCGGCTGGACTCGTAATTGTTATTTGAAGAATTTTTCCGACCGCCGTTTATTAGCATGGAATTATTTAAACCCATACCTGGAAAAAGCGTAGTACAGCATACGCACAAAAAAAAGAAATGCATATAACTACAAAACCAGCCTATATCCAGCAACCACGCTAATTACGGGTAATAGCTGTTTAATGCATAGATTATATGCTTCGAGGAGGCGAGACGGGGAATAGCTGACTGAAGACAAAATAATGGAAGGCGAAAAATCGTGAAATAAATGTGCATTTTTTGTCCATACATTGGCTTAAATCGCTTATCCAATAAAACATAAAGTAAAATACAGTATTTTGCATGATGTTCTAAAATAGATTTTGATGGAATCCATTAAGTGGTGCCTACTTTGTGAAGTATTTCTTTCTATCACCTGCAACTTGCAAAAGCCTCGCTCGAACCCGTAAACTTGGTAAAAAGTGTTCCGAGAATTGGTTGTCGTGAGAACAGTCCAATCACTGCAAATTGCTTCATTTTACGCTACTCTTCCATTCATTTGTATTTTTTTATTCAATATCTCCCAAACAACATCAAATTTTGAAACCTGGCTGAGTTGAAGTCCTAATTTTGAAAGTCGATTGGTAGATAAGATAGACACTAGATGCTTTGGCTCACCATAACGCAGCATTTTTTTGAACACGAAAAGTAAATTTTCATCAAAAAATTAACGTTCAGATGGAGTTTTAGCAAATGACAAAGAAAAAAGACCTTGACGGCGTTTGATAAAATATGGTAGAAAAAACGTTGAAGAAAAAGATGAGTGCACAAACTAGTTCTATAAAGTAGTGAAACGACGAATCAGATAAGAACTAAATAGTAATCCTCAATGACGCATTTTTAAGCATAAAAAGGAATTTGAAAAAAAAGATAATTTTTTTCAGAAAAAATGTAAAAAAGCTATAAATAATCTCTTTTATGAGGAGTGCAACATGAAAGGAACTAAAAGAACTCGCTAAAGTAATCCAAAAGAGAAATTTCCCTCAGGGAGTCTTGAAAAATTGGACACTTGATATAAAATTTAGTTATCAACTAAACGAATCCGTCATAAGAAACATATCAAGAGAATTCGACAGAGGTGAACATTGGACAATGTGCTGAGCTAAAATTTTTGATCAGCAAGATAGTATCGCCAAACAGTTTGACATCTAATTAACTAGAAATCGAGCATTTTACATGGATTTGGGCAGAATAGCTAAAATTATATCAATTTGAAGTTGAAAACAGGCAATACACCAAAAATATAGATTCTTTAATCAGCAACACACACACATTATTGTAGGGAAGTGCAATAACAAACAAATATCTAGGCTGATATTGCGCTTTTGATATTGTTATGTATTGCTAGTAATAACTAGCAATAATAATAACAAAAACCAGAAATAGAAACTTAATCAGCAACCATATGACTTGCCTATCTTGGCTATCATATAGGGCTGAGGTAAATGACTCCACACTTTAGGCTGAAAAAAAACCCAGAAAAATATTTTTTTGGTATAAAATAATGATTTATGTATAAAAATCATACATGTAACGGAGCCACGAAGTCTAGAGGGTCAGGCGACTTTTTTTGGCGTCGGGTGTTACTGATTCCCCAAAATTTTAGAGGTATTTAAAGGATTGACCATTTTTTGTTCAAAAATTGACATTTATCATCGAAAAATTTATATTTCTCAATTTTTCCGACCAAAAGTATGGGGTTTCCTATGACTACCATATGGCTAGCCACAGGATTGGAAAAACCTGTGGAGGAGCCACCCAATGGCTAGCCATATGGCCGACGATTTCTGAGGAGGGGGTTCCTATCATACATGCACATAGGGGGGTAGGGGGGTAAACCCCCATACCTGAGGCCCTGGCCACCACCCCTGGCCAAAAAAATCGTCAAACACCCCTACCTGAACTTTTTTCAAGACAGCTTTTTTCATGATTTTTGTGCATATTTTGTGTGGAAAACAGGCTTGCAAAACTTTTTTTGTTTTTTTCTCACCCACCCCCCTACTCCCCAGGGAAAACGTCCATGGAAAAAAAGGAAAAAATTCCCCTGGAAAATTCTTGCCGTGCATGTCCGGTTCCTATAGCACTTCCCCCAATTACATGTAAGATAAAAATTGATCAAAAATTGCAATTCTTTGACCCTTAGCGTCATGAAATTCGAACTTTTGAAACACAAGAACTAAGTCAAAAATTTCGAACTTTTTCCTCTAAATAACTGGACAGGCATCAAGCAATAATCATTGAGCAATAGGTAAGCCTAAGTCAGGCTCAGTGATTTGACGACTGAAAAGAATTTCGATCGTTGTCCCACCAAGGGCGCCTCCTAGGGAAACTAAAATCCGGACTATATATCGCATGTGAATTCGCGAAAAAACAGTTAAACAAAACTACACAATCCAGGTCTCCAAGGTGGGAAAGCTAGCCAGGAATAAAATGGGAGAATTTCAAACCAGTAACCCATGAGATTTTACTCTATCGCTGGCAAACGTTTGGGGAATGGGTTTTATGTTCGTGCGATCATTCCATTCTCTCGCTGTATTCTTTTTTCTGTTTTTGTGCATATTCGGCTCATCTAAATTATGTTTTATATTGACCGATTCATAGCATACGATATTCTATTTTTGCTCTATGATTTCTTAGCAATTTTGGGCAACTATGCGGCGAGATTATCCAGAGTTAATCCATGGAAATACTTCAGCATTTGGATAAAAAATATGGGTGAAAAAACGAAGAGAGAAAAAAATTTCGTAACAGAATGTTCTTCTTACTCATAATACCATTTTTGGAGATCACCTCCTTGCCTTTATCTCAGTTCTTATTCGTATATTGGAGGATCATATCATTTTCTATATTCTGGATTTCTGGATACTAGTACATCAACTTGCACATTTTCTTAAATCAACTATATAGTAAATTCGTGAATCTGTGCGGAGCGTGAGTCATATTCTCGAATTTAGGTGCTCAGATAGACTGTTTTCTGACATTTTACAAAAATTGTCTGACATTTTACAAAAAATGAGCTCGACCAATCCATTTTTCTCAGATCACGAAATTTCTCAAAATTTAGCGAACCAGTGTGTCATTCTTCTTCAAGGTAAGCTTTCAACCATTTTTTCTTGATGGTAAACATTTTTTTGAACCTTAGACAAGGGATGATACCTCTTTACCCCAGACGAGGTTATCTGTTACAAAGTGAGTTCGACACGTTCTCCAAAACCAATCAGACAGATGTTTTTGAATTTATAGCAAACATCAACAAAGTCCGTTATTGTGGTAGAGCTAAATCCTTCATTTTGGCATGATAGGATCATTTCTGAAAATTACTTCTATGATGTTCTTGAATTCAATTTTCAAAATATAGTTACAATAAGGTTGAAAAATTATTTCAGCTTTCTAAAATGCACCAAAATTCATTTTTTTCATGTCTAAATCTCAAAGAAGAATTTATTTTTTATCCGAAATTTTTTTTTGCGAAATACACTATTTGGGAGCGCGGTGGATGAACCAATCGAAATAATATAAAATCCGGCGCGAAGCGAAGCGCCTCGAAATTTTTTGGCGTTTCCTGATTTTAGAGCGTGGAAAAGCGTTTTCTGACAAGGAAATGCCGACTAAATGTCTTCGTACTCTGTCTGATGAAAAACAAAAGCACTGACCCAAAACTTTTTCTTCATCTTTCACATTTTTAAAAACACATTATACAGGGTGAGAAAAAAGGCGAAGGGTGCTGACTTCCATAACTTTTGAACGGATAAAGCTTTTTCAATGCGGATTTCTGCATTAAAATGCCCTGTTCATTTTTACTATAAAGTCAAAATTTTATGCTCCTAACATTTATGGTTACTATAAAAACAGAAATTTAGTAAAAGTGGTCATTTTTCAAAAAGTAAAAATTGTGAAATCAAAGTAAAAGTTGTCCTATTGTGAAAAAAGTTTTGTAAAGATTTTTACGCACAAAAATACTTCAAAAGTCACCCAGATTCATAAGCTACACATAATTTAAAGTCATTAACTTATTGTTTCAATGTGGGGCAAAATTTTGCCAAAATCAAGGGCTTTTGTTTTGAAATAGGAAAAAAACCAAAATCAAAACAAAATCAATTCTGTCATTGACCAGATCGAAAAAACGTTTGAAATTATTGGTGTTAAAAAATGTAGGACACGATAAAACGGTTCTCTTGTAGTTTCCAGCTGTTTTATGGTTCTCATGATTGGATTTATTGCACTTTTCTGTTGTAAAACATGTTGATTTTATAAATTTTCGTCAATTTTTAAAAATTTATTTGCAAAAAAAATCGAAATTTAGTATTTTTGATTCTAGTCAGTCAATATACGAGCAACTGAAGCCTTGCAGTTTTTATACCAGATGTTTTATCTATCGACGGCAGGAAACCGCATTAAAAATGCTTCACCCGTTTGAAAGCTATGAAAGTCAGTACCGGTCGCTTTTTTTTGGCTCACTCTGTATTATGCCCACAGATACGTTATTTATGCATTTTATATGCTTAGTCAGACATTCCGATATTCCTAGAGACAGCCATTAATAGAACACGTCGATTTAGATGATAGTTGAATAGTTCATATTCCGGAACAGGTAATTCTAAAAATATTCAACATTGAAAAAAACAAAAGTAGATTTAGAATCAGTATTCTCTTTCCGGCCAGAAAATCTCAGTCTCGAGTGGGACTGCAGTGAGCCGTAATTTAATTCACGCCAAAAGAGAAAATCTAATATGAAAGGTATCGTACTATCATAATGGAATGTGAAATTTCTGACTTCTGTACAAATCAGAAATGAAAAAATGGCGACATACAACTTATAGGGACGTCCACGTGCCTATCTAACGTGCTTTTTTACCTCTTATGCACTTTGTGTCTTTTTTTATTCGTTATAAAAGTTATCTTTTTATTAATGAGTCTTATATAACATATTTACCATTTTGTTTTCCACAGATTGCATTCTTTAATTTAGTTTAGTAATAAATAATGGAACATGCCTATTTATAGTCATTCTGCTGTTATATGGAACTTCCTTACCATTCCGAAGCAATATGCAGTTACTGCACTAAGTAAGTCAGCCGAGGTGGCCAAGATAAACACGGTTTTGGGCACAGCGACTTGAAGCAGCACTGAACAACCTGCCGAGCAAAAATTATCAGAAATAATTAAGGTTCAAGCAACGAAAAAAATACAAATAACGACAATCAGAGGACCTTAGAAGCCAGTTTCGCAAAAAGTTGGGATATCGAGCACGATAGTTCACAAGTTTGGATTAAAAATCGCGCGGTTTATTTGCTTGCATACATGTAACGGGGCTCCGAGGTCCAGAGGAGGAGGGGGGTTGGGCGACTTTTTTGGGGCGGGGGGTCAGCGGTTGATAAAATTTTAGGGGGAGGGATCTCTGAAGGGAAAAAATACGATTTTTTCACCAAGAAAGTCCGACAAACGGTTTAAAAAATAGTAGTTTTTGTCTGAAAACACCGTGAAATTGTATTCATGGCGAGAAGCGTCGAAAAAATTGACGCTTTTGACCATTTTTTGTTCAAAAATTGACATTTCGATAATTTTTCCGATCAAAAGTATGGGGATCTCTATGACTGCCATATGGCTAGCCATAGGATTGGAAAATCTTGGGAGGGGGTCGCCCAATGGCTAGCCATATGGCCAAAGATTTCTGGGGGGTTCATATAGCACTTCCCCCAACAACATGTATGTTTGGTTGTATCAACAACGTATTTCGGTCGTAGATGAGAAGGGCTTTAAAAATCCCGTTATTCACTGTTTTTCCCGAGGTAGCCACCCTGCGATAAGATGAGATATTCCAGGTGGTGACAATTATTAAACGTTAATTAGTAAGTGAAGCAGACATGCTAACGATTGCGCCTGAGCTGAATTATTAGCAAACGATGATTGTTATGGAAAATTTTGAGGTTTGGATCTTCTAAGATGCACCAAAACCATACATGCACGTAGGCTGTACGGAAGGTAAACCCTTTTACTTAATACCCTGAGCACCCCCTGGCCAGGAAAAATTGTCTTAACACTCTGAATTTTTTCAAGACAGCTTTTCGATGACTTTTATCCATATTTTGAATGAAAAACATGTTTGTGGAACTTTTTTCGGTTTTTTGCTCGCCGATCTCTATTTCCCTCGATAAATAGTTTAAGGACCCTCTCCCCTGGAAAATTCTTGTCGTGCATGTCTGACCAAAACGCACGTTTCCGACTTAAGGGTCACTTATACTTGCCTTTTTCGGCGGAACGGAACGGAATGCAATCGACGGAACGTAACGGAACGGAACCGAAATTTCCGTTCTGTTCGGTTCGGTTGGAGCTTGCCATCGGTTGTTCTCCGCAAAATCGCTCTTATACTTTACGATCGAAAGTGGAAATTGAAACTCAAACAAATATTGCGCAATTTTATTAATTTCTGCGTACAAAAATTTTTCTTGCATCCATCTTTAAATTTCATTTGAGATGGATATATCGACAGCCCCGCAAAAAAATGGTTTTCATTTTCGGGCTGGTTTTTCTCGATTCTGACCATTGTTTTTTCCCAAACCTTGCTTTTTGAGGGGAAAAATTTTGAAGAGTAAAGAAATTTTGGCGCTAGGATCAGACACACACTGCAAGAATTTTCCAGGGGTGTCCTCGGACTCTTCATCGAGGAGGGATAAGGGGTGGGTGCAGTGTTTTTTTTTGTACGCGGTTCATTTGTACTGGTACAAACGACCTTTCAAAAATCGTTCGTACTCCAAAATTTGCGAAAAATTGCTAAAAAGAACATTCATTGTTATAAAATGCAACAAACATGCTGTGAAATATGAATACGTTGGCTATTTCCACGAGACACATAAGAAGGCTACAAATTCAGACACATAAAACACATGATCATGAGGCACATAACATGCACCAGTGAAATACTCCACAAAAAGCTTTTATTATTATGCCACAGCTGCTAGTTTGTCGTTTTCGATGTGGACGCACAACAAACAAGTCCTACAAAGTCCATTGATACTGAATACTGACAGCTGTTGAGTAACAAAAAATTTTTTGTCCGAAAATTTTCGTTTGTACTGGTACAAACGAAGCCCAAATTTTCGTTTGTACTCTGGACCGTTTCGTTTGTAAAATACAAAAAAAACACTGGGTGGGTGAGCAAAGAAACAAAAGAAATTTCCGCAAGCAAGTTTTTTCTGGAAAATATGCATAAAAATCATCAAAAAAGCTATATCGGAAAATGTTCAGGGGGGTGTTTTTTTCGGGACAGATGGTGCCCAGGGTCTCAGGTAGGAGGGTACACCCCCCTACTTCCTCTATGTGCATGTATGGCAAGGATATGGAACAGATGCATTTTGGCAAATTTTAGAGGATCCAAATTTCACAATTTTCTTTCATTTCTAGGACTTTAACGATCATCATTATTTGTTACCCATCTAGGGCGCGGATTTCAGCACATTTTTCACAAAATTCAATACGTCAACTTTCTAAACTTTTTGGAACGATTGTTCCTTCCTTAGCGTAAATTGAATTCAAAAGCTATATGGAAGTAGTTGTCGGAAACTTGTACTCGTAGCTTTTCTAAATTTCTAGGACATCGAATTTTTGAACAGAAAATGTGGATCTAATTCTTGAAGTAAATTTCTGGAAAATCGATTTTCCAGCATCGCAGCACTGCTTTTTTCTCGTCGGACTTTTCCCCAAATGAAGAAAGGGGTCTAAATTTTCTCCGCAAGTCATTTTTTGTTTGAAAATGCTCATATACGCCTTATTCAAGTGTTTTTGAGCTTCTAAGAACATCTGATATTTTTAGAGACATTCACTCATTAAAAGTGAAGAGAAATTAAAATTTTCGAGTTTGAAGTCTACGCATTGTGTAACGAATTTTCTAGCAGACTATGCAATAGCATAATGACTTTTAATTAGATAAGAAATCGAGTGTTTAGGCCACTACGATGAGAAGTGAGAGGCTAAAAACAAGTTATGTTTCCGGCGCGGGGCGCCGGAAAATTTTTTGGGTGTTGACATTCTGCGACGCTGGAAATTCAATTCTCCCAACACTTACATATTCCAAGAATTAGATTCAAAATTTTTGTTCAAAAATCGTAATTTTTAGAAATTCATCATTTGAGAAATTTTTAAATCAGTTATTTATTCATAAACTTTCAAAAATTTGACCGAAAAGCAAAAATACTTTCATTAAGCTTTCGAATTCAATTTATGTCAAGAGGGAAACAATTGCTTCGAAAAGTTTAGAAAGTTGACGCGTTGATCTTTCTCAAAAAATGTTTCAATGGAAAAATGCAGATCTTCATGGAATATAAAGATAAAATATTGAAGATAACCAATTAAAACATGAGGTAATATCTTTTAGGTGATGAAAGCTATTAAAGATTAAATGTTAAGTGAAGATAGACATGCTAGAAGCCGCTCCTGAGCTAGGTAATGAATAATATGATTATTAAAGTTATAACTGGCGCGAAGCGCCGTAAATTTTGAAATTCGGACCTGCTAAAATGCACCAAAATGCATCTTTTTCGTATCCGACCCGCAAATTTTTTTCTTTTTCCGAATATTTCGTCTTCAAAAAGCGCGATTTGAGGGAAAAAGCAGATTGTCAATACCCAAAAAATTCTTCAGTGCTTCGCGTTGGAAACATCGAAATCTTTTTTGAGCTCTCACTTCACTTGTCATCATAAAGGTGTTAAAAGTCGATGTCTGATGTGATTCAAAGTCATTATGGTTTTGGATAGTTGACCGTACCCAAAATTTTTGTCCTCACTTTCTGAAAATTTTCAACGTTTCCAACAACGATTAAAATGTGGCCATGAGTTCTGCATTTTTGGTATATACACAAACATTCTGGTGTTTTCAGTGACCAAATTGCAAAAATGGGGAAAATACTAGTCTGGTTAGTGAACAACAGATTGGTATTCAACAACAATTAAAAACATATTAATGATAGATTTTCCATGAATTGAACTGCCATTAGCATTTCTGTGATTCAAGTTAAGAATATCGAAGTCAGTTTATTTCTTGTTCCTGAGCGCCGGAACAAATTTCAGGAGGCTGGAGAATGAGTTTTCGCAACATCTGAATGTAAATGTGAATCCGACTAATAGATAGCTCCTCATTTCGCTGCGAAAGTTTTCGAACTTTTATATTCTAAAACACTGGAAAATGAATCTATGCAACAGACATTGCTGAATAGGAGCTTCAAACATACCTGTAAGAAGTCCCGCCAAATGGGGGGAGGGGTAAACCCAAAATCTTGGGGTGGGGTTCCAAAACTTTCGAAATTTTCGGGTTTTGTCGAGGTTTTTTGGGATTTTTGGGACTCTGTCGCAAAATGCCAAAAATATCTATTTTTTGCAAATAAAAATAAGAAATGGGATATTTCAATTGATAGAAACTGTTGGAGGTTAATTTGCTACGGCCGCACCTGATAGAAAAGAACGACTATCATACGCATACCAGCGCTTGGCGCGGGAAAATTTTCAACGAAACGGATCTTCTCGTTTCTGAACTTTTTCGAAAATGAAAATCTTGCCGAAAACTTTTTCCTCATATCGTTTTTCCCTCAAAAGATCCCATTTGAGGGAAAACGGGTGCCTGGGGGGGGGGGTAAACCCCAAATTTGGAGGGGGTCGAATAAAGTCGAAAACTTTCCTAAAAATGCAGATTTTTCCAGATTTTTTCCCATTTTGCGAGTCTGTGGGGTTGAGAAAAGGGTTGGCCAAGTTGGGGGGAGGTCATCCTCCATCCCCCACCCCCCAAATTACAGGTATATATGACTTTAAACTTGAAACTTTCAATATTTTTGTTCGATTTAAATGAATTAACACCTCTTAAAATATCAGAATGTTCGAAAAAGCTCACAAACACTTGAATAAAGCGCATTTGAGCATTTATGAGTGAAAAAACGACTTGGGGAAAAATAGGGTAGCAAATTTCGGCCCCTTCCTGCATTTGGGGAAAGATAGGTGGGAAAAAACCGTGATTGCGACGGAAAATTGCGTATGAAAACAAGAAAAGTAGTTCCGGCTCGTTAAATTTGCCAAAAAAAAATTTTAAGGCATCAAAAAACATGCGAAATTCGCTCAAATATCGAAAATAAAAAATGAATTTTTCGGTCGGAGTATGCGTACAGACGGAACATCCAAACCGAAATTTTTTTGCACGACGTAATCGAAATGCATCGGTTCGGTCGACTTCATTTATACTTTTTATCATCCTTCTGCGCGATGAAAACTGCTATACTCTCTCAACGCGCAGAAAAACTGCTTCCGTTCCGCCGAAAAAGGCAAGAATAAATGACCCTTTAGAAGTCCGAAAAGTTTTTACTATTTGGCGAAAGAGTCCAATTTTTCGACATTTCAACATTTTTTCGCCAAAAACCTCCCCAACTCGGTTCGACCTAGTAACCTAATGTTAGGACTCACCCCTAATACCGAAAGAATTGGCAAAAAATAGCCCTCTGACAACTTAATATGTTTACTGCGACTATATACAAATATACTATTTGAAAAATATACATGCAATTAGGAGGGGGAAGTGCTATAGGACCAGGGTTTTTTCCGCACAGTGCGGACTTTTTTTGGGCTGTGCGGAAAAATTTTTGGGCATTTTCCGCACAGAACGGAAATTTCTTTGGGCGTTTCTGCTGCTGGCATTGATGAAAAGGTGCATTTTGGTGCAATTTAGATGGTCAAAATCTCAAATTTTTCCGACGCTCCGCGCCGGCCATGAAAATAATTTATAATATTAACTACAATTAAGCTGAAGCACAGCTAAGAAAAAATTTAGTGTGATTTCTCGGTTGTGCCTGATTGTTTCCATCAATCTTTATGTCTCTGCTAGAGTGAGTAAAACTCGTCACTTTGAAGTGTGAATTGGAATTTTCATACGAATTTGCTGATTTTTCCTACATTTCTCCACACATTTATTTAATACCATCATTTTTCTAGGAAAAATCTAAACCGAAAGTATTACAAATCATCTCTAGAATACATTTTCCAACATTTCAGTAGCTCCTTTGTTCAAAAATTCTCTGGTGTGACGCATCAGAAGTTAAGTGCGCATGGTTTTCATGATTTGAAGTTTCTCATCCCATCCATCAATTAGTAATCTTCAGTATTATAGTCTTTTTTTCTTGAAATACTTCTAACTAATGAAGGTGGAAAGCAAGTAGTATTTCAGATTTTCACGATTTTCTGAAAAACAATATATCATATAGGACTGGAAATTTGTGAGCATACTGACCTAACCTTTAAAATTTTTTGAGTGCGAAATTTTAAAGCAAGAGCTCTATGTTAAAGATTTATACGACAGTACTGATTCGTGTTACTTTTTCAATTTGGATGCATTTTGTAAAAAACGGACTATAGCAGAGGTCGCCAAGGTCAGATTTTTCAGGTAGGGGTAAAATTGAAAATTTGCGGGGGTAGTGTAGCTAAATGTCCACTAAACACGTCATTTTGTCTCTAAATTTGGTGAATAGTGATCAATTTTAAGGACTTTGGGTAGGGGTAATACCCCCCTCATACCCCTCCCCATGGGGCAGTCTGGACTATAGGTTCGGATTTTGTTAAAAATTGAGATTTAATATTGATATTCATGAATTCTTTCTCTCAGTTGAAGTTTTCTGAACTTTGTGAACACAAATTTTGTCATTAAGAAACTACACGATTTTCGGCTGAAAATGCAAACCTTTTATTTTAGAGATAAAGGTTGAAAAGGCTCATTTTCCAGCATTCTAGAATATAAAAATGTAGAAATTGAATCAATTGAAATCTATAAATCTTCAGCTCTAATCACAGAAATGACAGCAGCAACTATATTAATTTTGCTCAATCAATCTAAAATAATTTTTTTGAGCTAGAAAAACGGATACTTTCCATTATTTTCTTAGCAATCTATAATTTTCGCTCATTTCACACATTTTTCAAATGGTTTAAACTTCGAACGGAAAAAATTTTCGTGTGCGGAAAAAATTTTGGGTCATTTCCGCACGGTGCGGATGAAGGCGTGCGGAAAAAAAACCCTGTATAGGACCCACAGAAATCGTCGACCATATGGCTAGCCACTGGGCGACCACCCAGGGTTGCCGATCCTATGGCTAACCATATGGTAGTCATAGGGACCACCATACTGTTGGTAGGAAAAATACCGAAAAATGTCAATTTTTGGAATAAAATAGTCAAAAATGTCAATTTTCTTGGCACTTGATGCCATGAATACATTTTTTACGGTTTATTTAGACAAAAATTACTATTTTTTGAACCACTTTTCGGACTTCGAATTTAGATATCGAGTCTTTTCCTTCTTAGACCACTCCTCCTAAAATTTTCGGGAATCAATGACCCCCGCCCAAAAAAGTCGCTTGACCCCCTCAGACCTCGGCCTGTTACATGATTTGAAGAGAATCTGTTCTCGTTCGGGCTAAATACGAGTGATTCATATAATATTCATTGACCCGGCTCGAAGCGCCGAAAATTTTTTGCGTTTTCGGGGTATTACTTTGTCTGGTTCACAATCATCTCAAACGTTATGCACACTTAAGCATTACAAAGTGGATATTGAGGGAGGAGAATCAACGGAACGGGTACTTCGCGCTCGCGTACCTGGTCCGCTAAGCGCTTCCCTGCGCCCCTATGCAAAAGCTAAGAAATGAATAAGGTGAGCGCCCGTCCGGTTAATCCTCTTCCAATAGCCCACTATACATAAGTGAGTTTAACGTTATAAGATAGGCGTGAACCAGACACAGGAATACTTTTTTCGACTCCTAAGTGCCTGAAAATCAAGGAAAATTAGTCTTTGACCGGTCAAAAAGCTTGCGTCAATTGGCAAAAACGCTCAAAATTTTTGTGTCATCCCAATTTTTTTGTGCCGAAAACCATGTTTTGACACAAAAAAGACTTAGCTTTTAGATTGACCAGCCGAAAACATTAGAATGTTTGGGTATGCTCCTAAAGTGCAGGAAGAAGCATCCGTGGCCACATTATAAACGTTCTTAAACACGTGTGATTGGAGAGACCCGCCAACTCGGTCGAACGCTATACACAAATTTCGGAACCCCCAACTCAGAAAAATTAAGGAAAAAGTAGCTTTTTTCGCCTTTTTTGGGGAAATTTTCGAATTTTCGGGGTCCTTTCGACTTTTTTGGCCTCATCTCCAAACTTTTTTCCTCAAAAAACCCCATTTGAGAAAAAACGGTGGTCTCTTACAGACACTGTTTTTTTCCCACGAACTTTTTTCCACAAATGTGGAAAGAGGTCAAATTTTTTTCCTACACGTGGAAAAATTTTTTTCCTCTTAAAATTCTCGTTTTTCTCGCTTGAAAATGCTCATAAACACTTTATTTATAGTGCAAAGGTGGAAAAAATAGTGCTTACAGTGCAGGTATGATCTTTAATTAGGTTTCTATCAACCTTTTGTTAATTGGCACAGGCCCGTATTTAGAGGGGGAGAAGGGGGGAATTCCCCCCCCTAAATTTTTTTAGAAAAAAATTTTCAGCAATATCATTGTACTTATTCCAAAATTAAATTATTATATTTACATACTTTTCATCAAACATAGAATTTAGCCACTAATCCAAGCACACATGAACTAACTGAAAATAAGTCGTCTTTCAATGATTTTGATTTTCTTTTTAGTCAGTAAGTTCTAAAAGAAATTGGAAAATTTCCCCCCCCCCTTTTTGAACAATGCGTTGCAGAGCGAGATCTGTCATCAATTTGATTGGTCGAAAAATTTTATACCTTCAATTTGATTGGTCGAAAATTTTAGTCTACTCCTTCTTAACCGTGAGTCCAACCCTTAGCCCAAGCCTAATCGTAAGCCTAAGCCTAAACCTAAGCCTAAGCGTAGACCTAAGCCTAAGCCAGAAAATTCGCCAGAGCAACCAAAAAAATCAATAAATTTTTTCGACCAATCAAATTGATGACAGATCTCGCTGCGCAATGCTTTTTTTTGAAAATCCTGGATACGGGTATGAATATACCTGTACTTGGGGGGGTTGGGGGGGACCCCCTCATTCCCCAACTTGGCCAACCATATACCCACCCCCCCCCCAGTTTGGAAAAAATTAAAAAAATTTGCAAAAAAGTGCATGTTTTTTGGCCTTTTTTGGGGAAAATTTCGACTTTTTTCGACCCAAAATTTCGGATTTACCCCCCCCCCCCAACCACTGTTTTTTTTCCCACGAACCTTTTTCCACAAATGTGGAAATGTATTTAAGTGTTTTTGAGCTTTTTAAAGCATTCTGATCATATATTTCAAAAATTAGATTTAAATTTTGTGTTCATAAATCGTAATTTCTAGAAATTTATCATTCGAAAAATTTTTAAACCATTTATTTGTTCGTAACCTTTCATAAATTTGACCAAAAAGCAATGAGTCAGAAGCGTAGAACTTTTCTAATAATACTTTTTTTTGAAGTTAATTTCAAAGAAACTTAAAAACGAGCTAAAAAAGAAGAAACTATTGAAATCCCCCTCCTTAAAAAAGTTTTATGAATTCGTCAACAGCAAAACTGTAAAGCGAGAGATGATCCCTACATTGCATTGTCAAAAGATCTCGGTGTGCTTATTCCTCACAATTTATCTTTTAAAAATCATATCAACTCAATTGTGAACAGAGCTCACCAACGGAGTTCCTTGATCTTGAAAGCTTTTACTTCAAGAAATAAATCAGTTCTAATTAAAGCCTTCAATACATATGTCAGACCTATACTTGAGTACTGCTCCACTGCGTGGAATCCTTTTCACATGAATCAAATTCTGCTGATCGAAAATGTACAACGGAAGTTTACCAAGAGATTATTTGGTAAAAACTCTAGCCCTTCTTATGAAGAACGTCTAAAAGCCCTTTTTCAAGAACGACTTGAAACCCGCAGATAAATAGCTGCTCTTTCTTTAATGTATAAAATTATCAGAGATCACACTTGTATTGACAAAAATGATTTCTTTATGTTAACTCTAATGACAACACTCGTCGCCAACATGATTTCAAGCTCATTACTGGCAAAGCTAAATCCAATTTGAGATTATATGATTTTTGTAATAGGTATATCAATATATGGAATAAACTTCCTTCAGATGCTATCAATTCTTCCAGTCTGCAATGTTTTAAGAACAAAATTATGAAAATCGATTTTTCCAAATTCCATGGGGGAGCGCGTTAGTTCGTTACACTTTGTAACCTGCGCTTCCTAGACTAATCGAACTTGTCTTTATAGTAGTTTGTTCATTTCGAACTTACATTACGTTGATACTTTCGTTCTGTTTTATTTCCGTTTTTTTAACCTTGTCTAATTTCTGGATTTTTTTTCTCGCTATCCTTGTGTATTTTCTTTTTACATTTGTTCCGTCTTAAAAATGTTTTTAGTGTTTCACCGTAATACTCTATGGATTTTTTATATTTGCTTTCTTTTGTCTTCGACTAGTAAACATCATGAATGAATGAATGAAGAAGATTTATTACCTGTCAGGCGAAATATAACACAAGAAAAGAAAAACAGGTTAAAACGCGAGAACAAACGATTAAAATGAAATAAGAAAACGAAGAAAAGTTTCGAAAACTCAATCCACGGCTACTTCAAAACGACAAATACAATATCGCAGCGAAAATATGTGCTACAGTAAACAAGTTAATGACGGTAATAGGAAGGGCAGGTTACATATTTGTAACAGGCTAACGCGCTCCCCCGAGATAATCAGAAAAATCAATCTTAGAGATTTTCGTTTTGAATGTGTGTAAATTGGAAGAACTAAGAACTTCAGCTGAAAGTTCATTCCAGATATTAATGTACCTGTTGGAAAAATCATATAATCTAATATTTGTTTTAGCTTTACCTGTTTTGAGTTTGCAGTCATTTTTACGACGGGTGGACTCGAAATTACTGCTAATAAAGAAGTCCGATTTTTGCGGACAGGATTGGCCTTTAATAATTTGAAACATCATGCATAAGGCGGCACGTATAGTCGGCGTATTTCTAAGCTATCAAGGCATAGCTTAGTTAAACGCTCATCATATGAAAGGATAGACCCAAAACCACATATTCTCTTTGTGAATCTTCTCTGAACTTTTTCAATGAGATTTATGTCAGAGGCATAGTAAGGGTTCCAAACAGTTGAACAATATTCTAGCAGGGGTCTAACATAAACAGTAAACGCGCGTACAAGGTTAGAAGTATCATGGGAAGCAGAGCACCCCATAGGGGGGGGTATGGGGGGTATTACCCCGTCTTAGATTTGAAAATTCATTTACTACCCCCATAAAAACAGCTCACTATACCAAAAAATTTTGGCAGACTTCATCCTCTCCCCAGTAGGTTATACTAATTCGAGAGAAATTGCAGAATGTGTGATTCTGAGGAATTACTCACTGCTCTTTTTGACACATTTACTGAGCAAATGATAATGGGAAAGTATGGAACTTCTGTGCCATATAGCGATTTTTAGGAAAGGATATCAGTACATTAATATATACTACTTGTAGGAAATCATTATAAATATAATTAGGAGATGAAATAATGACTTATGTATATGTGATTAATCAAAAAATCGCCCCTTGGGAAGAAAAACATTATGTTGTTAAAATTCTGCCTCTTCATGCTCTCCTTTCCTTTTCTCCGCTTCTGCGTTGGATCTTCTGTGCGCGTATGGTTACCCAAGCTGCGGCATACTTTCCTGCTATGAGTTTAGACATGTGAGGTCTGTTGACGTGGATCAGGAGTGGTACTTGGTGTCAAACTCGTAGTTCATAGTCTAATGGGATTAATAATACTAAAGCCACATTCAGCATCAGGACTTTCAATTCGAAGCACTTTTCCAAGCCTAATCAGTGATGGGATAAGCCCATACTGCTGAAGATGCTGGTTGAAAAAATGTTTCCAAAGTGGATTAAAGTTGCAGGATTGGGAGCTGGAAATGGAGTTAAACCAGTAAATGTTTTATGACTGTAAAAAGCATAAAGTAGGGGCATTATTCATTTATGTAAGTTCTATGTGGTTAGAGTAGTACAACTCCCCCCTCCTTGGCAAAAAGTTGTGAGCAAAAAAAAAAGAAGGTCACGGCATATTTCAAGTACTACCCTTAAAATTTACGATTTTACCCCTACCTAAATTTTCGACCTTGGGGACCTCTGATGGGAAGTAAAGGTTCTAATTATCAAAGAACTTAAGCTAAAGGCTTTCTTGGTAATTGATGCTATGTGATCTCTAAAACTCAAGTTTTGGGATATAAGTACGCCCAAGTCTCTGACGTATGGGTTTTCACCTGGAATTTCAGACAATCCTAAATTGTAGGGGACCTTTGGATTTGCATGGCCCATATAGAGAATAGAACCTTTTTCAGCCGAAATTTCGAGTTGCCATGTTTTAGACCAATTGAAAATCTGATCAAGATCATCTTGAAGAGTTTTACATTGTGTGGAGGTGTTAAAAATTTTTACATCATCTGCGAAAAGATAGACATGGGATTTTAAAGTATCAGGGAGGTCGTTTATAAACAAGAGGAAAAGAGTTGGACCAAGAACACTCCCCTGGGGGACACCACTGCTTACGTCTGATGTTAGGGAAATCATCATCAAATAATATCAAAGTTAGTAGCGACTTTGACAAATGTGGTATTTTCAACAAATATTTTGCAACTGTGTTTACTGTTGATGATGGAAAAAGTCCTCCTTTTCCTGGCAAAGGATTTGAGTATCTCAGTTAAATTTGATTTCATGAATGTTTTGTTGGCACTGAAAAATCTAAAACCCACATTATCCCTTGGACTTGATGGTCTGTGTGCCTACTTTCAGAAAAAGTTACACCTTGTTTTTGCTGAACCTCTTAGTATTATCTTTGAGGTTTCTTATAGGACTGGCACATTACCTGATTTATGGAAAACATCATACATTGTTCCAATCTCCAAAAAAGGGGACCGTGGCAAAGTTGACAACTACAGGCCCATATCACTTTGTTGTGTACCATGCAAAATCATGGAAGGAATAATTAATAAGGACATTGTAGGTCATCTTGACAGATATGCCTTATTCAGTAGTAGGCAGTTTGGATTCAGAAAGAATAAATCATGTGTCTTACAACTTCTTGAATGTAAAACTAAGTGGGTTAAGAAGTTGGATGATCAAGTTCCTGTTGATGTTGTATACATCGATTTTAAGAAAGCATTTGATACTGTCTCACATTCAAAGCTCTTACAAAAACTAAAAGGACATAAAATTGATAAATTCACAATGAATTGGATTTGCGACTTCCTTACAAATAGAACTCAATGTGTAAAACTAAGTAATACCATTTCTGCTTCAACTCCAATAATTAGTGGTGTTCCTCAAGGAAGTGTGTTAGGTCCAACATTGTTCCTGATATTTATAAATGATCTGAATGATATAATTAAAAGTGATCTCTATCTATTTGCAGATGATGCTAAAATTTTTAATGATGTAAGTAACACAGTATTAATCCAGGAAAATCTAAACAGTTTCTGTAAATGGTCTGTGGAATGGCAACTTAGTATGTCATTGCCCAAATGTGCAGTTTTACATTCGGGGAAAAATAATCGATCAAATCAGTACAAAATTGGTGAATGTGATCTTGATGCTGTCACTGAAATAAAAGATCTTGGTGTTTATGTTGATGAAAAACTCAGTTTTGTTCCGCACTGTGATTACATGATCAAGAAGGCTTCTAGGGTATCAAATCTAATTTTTAAATGTTTCAACTCAAATATAAATGAATTGAAAATCAGGGCATTTAGAACTTATGTTCGCCCAATCCTTGAGTATGGTAGTATGGTAGTTGGAATCCTTCTCTAATAGGTGAAATACAAAGGGTAGAGAAAGTTCAGAGGTGGTTCACAAAACGATTATATGGTTTTAACTCTAGGAATTATCAAGAAAGATTGGAGTCCGCCAGTCTGCATTCTCTTGAATTTAGGAGAACTATAACTGATTTATGCTATGTTTATTCTATAATCTGTAACAGCATTCTGGACTCAAATAATTTTTTTGTATACAGTAAATTTAATTATCGTATTAACAACCCATATAAATTATATAAGACAAAATGGAATTTTTAGGGATGGCGGTGGCCACGCCGAAATTTCTCTGATGCCGGTTTTTGGGGGTTTTCATGATGAAGGGAAGAAAGAACAAGTGAAATTATGCATGGGAAAGGCGCCAAAGCGAAGTTATGGGAAAAAATTTGCATCACTTATGCAATGATGTCCCCATATTCGTCCACCTTTTCTTTTTCATCGTTCTTCAAATTATTCATTTGGAAGAGCCTCAACAGCGCTGCGCCCTTCAGGCGCAGCTGCTGTACCCTAAGCCTAAGCCTAAGGAAAATTTTAAAGGTAGGGTAAATTCGGCGGCCACTGCCACCCCTAATTTACCCGACAAAATTTCGAACACGATTACTCGAAAATGATTTTTGTAATAGATATATTGATACGTGGAATATGTTACCTAGTCATGTTACATCCGCTGTTAATGTTCATGTATTTAAAAACGATGTATAGCTTTTTTGAGCTTATATCTGCGCGATACTAATCGCCTTTAAACTCGTGATAATATTTTTCCTTTACTGTTTTCTGAATTATTTTTTCTAAAGACGAATTAAATTATTCTTGAATTATTCTATTCGATGGAGCTTTTGAATTGAATTTACGTTGAGAAAAGAACAAACGCTTCAAAAAGTTGAGAAAGTTGACGTGTTGATCTATCTCAAAAAATCTATGAAGGAAAAAATGCGGATCTTCATCAAATATAACGATATAATATTCAAGATCGCTAACTAAACATGAAATAATGCGTTTGAGATCATACCTGTAAGACCTCCGACCAGTTGGGGGGGAGTAAATCCGAAATTTTGGGGGGGGTAGAAAAAAGTCGAAATTTTTCCCGAAAAAGGCCAAAAAACATACACTTTTTTGCAAATTTTTTTAATTTTTTCCAAACTGGGGGGTTGGGGGGGGTTGGCTGATGTTGGGTACATGGTGGGCCAAGTTGGGGGGTCCCCCCAATCCCCCCCGGTACAGGTATGTCCGTGCACAAAAAACACTGGTCCGCGCCAGCGTTTTTTTTGCGCACGGACTTTTATGCCAATTGGCACAAGAGGCCAAAAAAATTTGTGCCAATGGCACAAAAAAATTTTTTCTACTAGAAACATAATGAAAACTGCGGAAAAGTTTTATGCCAAAAGTTTGATAAAAGGTTAACGATTAAAACGCATTAATTTTTTGTAGAAATCGTGCTCAACCTATTTTTCAGCTAAACCATGTCATGTCAGTCAGATAAGAAAAAACTGTGCAAGAAAATGGTTTACGACGACTGTAAAAGAAATGAAATGCTGACAAAATTCTAAAAAGTCTAGAATTGTTTAGGAAGTTCAAGTAGATTCACTTTTCGAATTCGACTACGAATATGAATTATCTCTTATAAATTTAACAAGAACGTAAAGACTAGGGAAAATAAAATCAGAAATTGTGTAAATTTTCGGTCGAAATTTTGAACCATTACCGACGATATCGATTTTCCTATTTGAATCAATCAAACACAAAAAGTAAGAATTGCAGTTTTGAATCCGACTGACTGAATTAACAGAGAATATTCAAAATTTCTTCTCATTCATCAGTCATTGACAGCCTATAAAATTTTCTGCCACGATACTAATACACTGTTCGAAGAGAAATCGTTCGCTTTCGGTTCAAATATAGGAATAGGAAACATTATATTCATTGACTAGGCGCGAAGCGCCGAAAATTTTTTGCATTTTCACCCCTAAAACCATACCTGTACTTGGGGGGGGTTGGGGGGGACCCCCACCCCCCAACTCGGCCAACCCTATACCCAAAATCATCCCCCCCCCCCCAACCCAACCCCCCCCCAGTTTGGAAAAAAAAAATTGCAAAAAAGTGTATGTTTTTTGGCCTTTTTGGGGAAAAATTTCGACTTTTTCCTACCCCCCCCCCAAAATTTCGGATTTACCCCCCCCCCCCCCCAACTGGTCGGGCGGGAGGTCTTACAGGTATGCCTAAAACGTCTAAAAATTAAGGAAATTTAATGTTTGACCAGCCAAAAATTTTGTGCCAATTGGCACAAACGCTCAAAATTTTATGTGCCATTTGAAATTTTTTTGTGCCAAAAACCATGTTTTGGCACAAAAAAAACACTGGTCTCCGCGCACAAAAGACACTGTTTAATCTGAATATTTGGAATCGCGTAGAGTACAGTATGATTATAATTCAGATGGATTTTTATGGTGAGCAAAAGAGCCTGTATTAAAAAGAATTTCGTAGCACAGGCGGTGAAAATACTTGAACGCCAAGGAATGATTAAAAAATACAATAAAAAACCAAATCCAGATACTGCGAATAACGGATGCCACGAGCAACAATTATTCGGGTCATTCCATGCCAAATGGTCCAGGGGTCACTTCGCAGATTTCGACCAAATTTGATGTGTCATCGAAAGTCTCAAACTAACTTTGGCAAAACTTTTCCTCGCAATTTTCAAAATTGCGGGAGCTATAAGGTTTTTTGTGGACCCTAGTTCTTTTTAAGGATTTTCGACTCAATCAACTGCCTACTTTCGGGCCACACTGAAACCCTGCAAAACTTGCGATTCGAATTGCAGCCTTGAATAGTGTTTTGCTGATTCGAACTATGCTATTTAGGGAATTCCGCATGGCGTAGTTTCATGGAAAAAATAGTGTAAAATAGTCGTAAAATCGAATAGTTGATCAAGCTGGTACCAATAACCATATATGCATAGCATTTAAATTCTGCTTAGGGTCAGTCAGTACAGAGAGTGGAATAGAATTTTTTTTCGTTCGTGATAACGAAAAGAAAGATCTTCTAACATCCAAGCAGCATACTCTCCAACCAATATTAGTGAAATATGCGAAATTATTTGCTTGGACAGCATTTTTAAAAGTTTTAGTTCGACTTCTCTGGGAATCAAGTGCGCTTTGTTTAGAAAAATCGTTTATCTACTGATGACGATACTTACTCTTCTCTCTTGCTCATTTTCCTCTGTCATCTTCTAAGTCATTGTTGGGGGGGGGTCAAATCTGCTGGGGGTCAGGTCAATCAAAATCTACTGGGAGTCAATACCCTCCAACCCCACCGCATACATGTATGCCAGCAACTTATGACGTGAAATCGAAATTTGCGAAACTTCGCTATAGCAAGCGCACTTCATGCCTGTAAATTTTGGGTTTCGCTGATGAGTTGTCAATGCGTGACATGTAAGTCGCATTCATACTGCAGGGTACGGCCGCGGCGGCCGTGACCAATCAGTCTGCACCAGGAAAATCCGACGTTAAATATGATTGGTTGCACGTCACATGCACTGTAATTCGATTGGTCACGGCTGCTGTGACCGTGGCCGTGACGTATAAAGGACTGTAGTCTATTTTTTCGAGTGCACTAAAATCGGATAGAAGGAAAGCAAGTTTTTACTGTCATCTAGAAAACCGCCATTCCCAAAAAAGTGGTGTGCTACGACGACGAATGCAACGCCCACGAAACGGTTTAGCCAGGGGAAAGATAGGAGAAAAAGTGAAAACAAAAGGTGATAATCTGGCAAAAATTCTAAAGTAAAAACTTTAGAATTTTTGCAACCCTGAGACAACTTGGCATCACAAATTTTTAACATCTGCGCGGAGTCAGGTCGAGGTATACTATTTACATCAATGTTGAATTTTGCACGTTAAAGCTCCGGGCATACTTTCTACAGCAATATGGAATTTTACACGTTAAAGCTCCGAGCCTACTTTCTACACCAACTGTATCGCCCCTCATGTTGAAGCTCAGGCATATTTTCTACCCGCTGTATCACCCTGCATGTTATACATTTTGGATCATATTATATGGTCGACCATACTTTCTACACCACCTGTAACTCCCCACACAGTATAGGTGGCAACCTTTGAAGTCCATCATTGTACTGGCCGATTTACAACTGCAATGATGCTGATGGCTGAATTAATTCAAATGTGTAGAATGGTAAACCAATGGCACTCTAACTCCTAACTGATTCGAAACTGTGCCTCTCGTTCTAGCTGAAGAATAGTGAGTGATAGGAAAATCATAGTCATTTTGTTTTTTACAACATAGCCTGTGATTAAAAAGCATCCTCAAGTATAAAAACCTGGGGACGTTGAACTGACCCAATCTGAGGATAATCTCAACATCGGGATTAAATTGCTGATCCTCAGTTTCAGCTAATCCCTGAGACTATTTTCTTGCAGTTGCGCCAACAGTCCTCACTTAGGGATTAATTGATACTGAAATTTGGGCTCAAGTTCGGGAATTGCGAACACTTCTACGCAGGGTGAGCCAAAAAAGCCGACCGGTACAGACTTTTATAGCTTCTAAATGGGCGAAGCTTTTTCAATGTGGTTTCCTGCCGTCAATAGGTAAAACATCTGGCATCAAAACTGCAAAGTTTCAGTCAGATTGCTCGAATATTGACTGACTAGAATCAAAAATACTAAACGTCGAATTTTTTGTTGCAAATAAATTTGAAGGACTGTATATAATCTTTTTTGTGCTTCCTAATCGAAAATGAACTGCATTAATCACTGTTGAAGTCGTTTACACAACGCTTTTACGGTAGGATCCTCACTCTGTTTACGATATTGGTTTAGTATGTCAAATTTGATGTAACATATAGCAGGGTTTTTAACACGGTGCTAATGACTGAAAGTGAGAAATTTTCGAAAAAGTTCGAGAAGAAAGTTTAGAATATCACAAAATTGTGGTGAGAAATCAAAAATCGCCGTTTTCACAAATAGGTCCAGATACAATAAAAAGATGTGAACGTTTTATTAACAGAATGCGAATTTAGCGATTCCTAAAAGTATTACCATCAAACTAACTACTGAATATTTACATCTCGGTCAACTAATCAAGTGCACAATGTAAGAATGAAATGATTTAATTAGAATCAGATGAGAGTCTTATTCCTTTTAAAAGTAGCAATATCAAGCATAATTTCATGAGTCAATGCAATAAAATCATGTTATCAGAATTGGCAAACTCGCACATTAGTTTGACACCAACGAAGTAACATTTGTCAACAGTGCTAACTGTGCTAATGAAATATTTTTTCATGAGCGCGAATGCTAATGGGACTCATGCTAAAAAACCTGCAGTGAATAGTATATGATGCAATGAATAGTATATATGAACTGCAATGAACAGTATATACACTTGTATAATGTGAACCTTTTGTTGTTTTGTTGTTGAAACTTTCTGTAATAATGTAGCAACTTACTTCTCAGTAACCCTTACATCTTTTTTGAACAGTGAAAATATCCGGATAATTTGGTTATTTTTTTACATCCGGATAACCGTTTTTCAAAATATCAGTCTAGATATCCGGATATTTGATAAATTTACATATTTTTATTCAACGCCGCGTGTTCGCCGTCTTATTTGCATAATTTTCGCCCATCGTTTATTGTGCCCGATCAAATAAAAGTCGCCCCCGGTGTTTGATCGAAGTTTAGCCACCCTTGAGTCAGAGTTACCCCTTCCCGTCGTCGTCTACTTGCCGCCCTCAGGTCGTTCATCGAATCGTTTATAGCCAGACTAGGTGAGTCTTCTCCCTGAGTTATTGCTGTGGGTAATTTGGGGACAACCCGTTTTAAGTCGGTTTTTTCCTCCCTGAGTTTTCCCCAGTTAGAAAAGGGCTCTTTCTCCACTCGGGTTAGGGCTAAAAAGGTTCGCAATCGGGTCCCAGAATTGGGTCATTTTTCGGATGACCTTTCCCATCTTTCACACTGAATGGGACCAGGGATTGCCACCCCTAACCTGGCGGCGATATCCTTACTCTACAGTAGTAACCCCAGGGCAGCACAAGAGTACCTATAGTTCCTTCTATAGCCAGTACTAGTCGGGTTAGGTTCCCGAACCAGAAGAGTCACCCAACGGGGTCGCAGCATGTCACTCACTGACATGGTCATATTTTTCTAAAAATATGACATGGATTTTTCCATTAATGTGACAAGAATCCACATTTTAATCCACGTTCCTTGCAGATGGCTGTGTCTCATTTGCGGAAATCTGTGTGTTGCTTGCGGTAGCTGCATCCCGCATGCCGACGGATGCGTCTCGATTGCAGATGGCTGCATCCCACGTACGGGCACCTGCATCTCGCTCATAAACAGCTGCGTCTCACTTGCAGACAGCTGCGCTTCACTCGTAGCGGCTGCGTCTCACCTGAGGTCGGCTTTTTCGCACTAACGGAAGGCTAAGCAGTGCTTACGGATGACTGCGTCTGACTTTCAGACGGCTGCATTGCTAGCAGATAGCTGCGTCTCGCAAGCGGTTGATTGCGCCTCTTGTAGACAGCTGCGTCTTACCCGCGGGAGGCTGTGTTTCACAAAAAAGTTCCACAAGCATGATTTTCATACAAAATATTCTTAAAAATCATCAAAAAACTGTCTTGGAGAAAGTTCAGAGGGGTCCTTGACGATTTTTTCGGGTCAGGGAGGTGTCCAGTGTCTCAGATAGGAGGGTTTACGAACTTTCGAATCAACTGGAAAATAAAAGAATGTGAGGCTTATGTATTTTTGCTATATGTGTTTCCATAGTTCATACATTTGCATAGAATTTTGTCGCAAATTCAAACTTAGTGACGTATAGACAACCTATCAGCAAAATTCAAAATTTTCAGGCATGAAGTGCGCTAGTATTGATGTTATAGCGAAGTATCGTAAATTTTCGCTTCACGGATTATAAGTTACGGGCACACTGATCAGTGCATGAATTATCAACTGTTCGATTTTATGACAACATCACACCATTTTTTCAAAAAACTACGCCATTAGGCATTTTCTAAATGGCATATAGCAAAAAAGTATTCAAGACTGCAAACTTTCGAATCGCAACCTAGATTTGCAGGGTTACAGTGTGACCCGAAAGTAGGCAGTTTATCAGGTTGGAAATTCTAAAAAAATAGGATCCACAAAAAAATCATAGCTGCTGCAATTTCGATTTGAACGAAAAAATTTTGCCGGAGTTAGCTAAGAACCTCGCGTGATAACTGCACAAAATTTCGTCGAAATCTGAGATGGTCGAGCGGGGATGATTTCCAAAATTGGACAACTTTTGGACCACCATCACGGAAAACGTGGTTGAAATTCATCGACAAACAAAAAAATAAAAATGTGGAGCATGAGTGCATAAAAATGAGAGATTATATCGAAATTCACGTAAAGTGGAATAACGATACAAGGAATCACGGGGTGATTAGGCGGAGATTGACTTTTTGCCTATTAAATAAATAGCGACTCCCTCAAGATGCGATGAAAACACGTAAAAAAATCAAGGTTATAAAATTACCGCCGTCGGTTGGGGATATTCTGTCGCAAGTGGGCAACTATCTTTTGTGTATCGTTAGAGGTTACCTACAGCAGATAGAGATAGGAGTACCGGATAAAGATCAATTTTATGCTGAGTTATAGATTTTTGGCATATTTGGCATAGAGTTATATGCTGTTACAAGTGCGTATAATACTTATTGTATGCGTTTATTGAAACTATTTTGAAAATAAATAACGGATAGCAGGTGTCACATATTGCGCCATCCATGTCACGTGTATGACATGTGGATTTGGGAGAGCTGGGGAGGTTTGGGTATCTCATCAGGCGATACCGTGTTTTAGACGTCACATTGATGGTGAACCATATCAGATTGATCCTATTACAGTGAGTAATAGGCTGTGACTCCTGATGGATACTGGCATTTTCCCCAGGATTCCCTAAATGGCGTTGGGGGCCTAACCTGGCGATTAGTGGCTATAGAGAGGTCTATAGCTGGTTCTCTTGGGTTGTCCCTGGGGTCTTGCTGTAGGGTAATGGACAACGCTGCCAGGCTAGGTGCGACAATCCCCGAGTCCTACTCAGTGAGAGTGGGGACAGGGTCACCCGTAAAATGACCTAAATTATGGGGCCCGATTATGGACCAGGCAGCCCCTTTTTGCCCGAACCTGGGAGGTGGAGGTCCTACTTATCTGTGGAAACCTTGGGAAACCGACTTAAGAAGGATCTCCCAACAAATAACCCACAAATAACAATAATCCCCTGAGAAGACTCACCTAGTCCTGTTTCTCAAGCGATTACGACGCAACGGGCGGCGAGTCCCTGGATGCTTTCGGTCTTCTGGCACTGGGAGCGGGGGATGCGATCCTCAAACGTCCTAGGCGGCGAGCGGCGGCGAGCGGCGGCGAGCGGGAGGGAGCGGGAGCGAGCGGGAGGCGAAACTCCAACGTTTAATTCACGAACCGGGGCGGTCGGACACCTGGCACTGATGGGCAGCGGGGTACTGTAAACGGTAAGCGGCGGACGCAGTGAACACGGGTAAATTTATGCAAATTTATTGATAGTAAGGCGGCGGACGCACAGGTATATAATAAAATTATGCAAATTTGACGAGGAGGCGGCGGACGCGGAGTGACAACTGGACGAAAGCTTGGTGAACCCAAGAATGAGCGAAAAACTAAAGAAACATGTCCTTTTAAGGACATGTTTGGCTACAGCTGCAGCTTGGGCGGAGTTTCTCGGCGCTCGAGCTAACTTCTGCAGCTAGACGCGATGCAGAAGATGCCTATGAGCACATAGACATTTTTTCATTCACATGCGTTTAGCACTGAGGCCGGCTGCAGTGCCTATGCTAAGCATATGAACGTCTTTAGCTAAAACTTCTTAGCTAGTCGTTTTGCGTAACAAAAACGACGCTAATTTTTGATGATAAGAGGTGCGTGAGCGCACCAAAAATAGCCATGTGCTCGTGGAGCACGACTGGCGGAAGTTTTTAGCTAAAGGGCCTACTGTAGCCCGCGTTTGTAAAGAAATAAAAATACAACAAAACGAAACATAGAAATGCATAAAAATATAAAAACGAACGTAAAATGCATGTGTAAAAATGAAATAAACAAAAGCATGATCGGGTCATAAACAAAACATGAAAAATAACAAAATGTCGGCATGATCGGGATCACGTGACGTTGGAGAATTGAGCGGCACGTGACACGGCGGTCCTTCGAAAAAGGGCGTCCTCGTCCTTGCAGTGGTCAGTAGTGAGGTTTTATGCGGCGTGTCCGTGGTCGTAGGTCATTCCAAGGTGTGACGGCGAGAGTGGTCGAATAGGTCCGTTGGGTTGTCGGTGGATGAGGCCTTCTTTGATCGTAATTCGTTCGGTGGTATGGTGACCGGAGGTTGTTGATGCGTGGAGTTGCCGACATTGAATATCCTGTGCGAAGGTCTGGAACACAGAAAAGAAAAAATTTTCAGGGCAAGATGTAGGCTATCGCAGAGGATGCGCCCAGTGAGGTACAGATTGTCGGGCTATCGCAGAGGATGCACCCTGAGAGGTGTAGGCTATCGCGTGAGGATGCGCCTAAGGCGTGACGCTTAGGTTGCTGAACGCTCTCTTCTATCCACTAAGATCCAGCATGGACAAGAGTGGATACTTCGTGAGGGGCACGGCGGTCCTTCGAAAAAGGACGTCCTCGTCCGTAAGCGGGGACAATGAAGAGAGTGCATCCTGAGTTACGGGTCGGGGACCTCTGCATCAAGATGTGGGTCAATCAGATTCGGTGTAAAGTCCCGGCTTATTGATGGATACAATAAGGGTGCCGAATCCGTTGCCTGTGAAGTGGGAGGTGTATCCTCTGCTTCACTTGGTTGTTCAGGGGACACGTAAAGTCGAAGCTGGTTGACATGTACAGTGTCTTCCTGATCCATCTCGAGACGAAGTGTGACATTGGGATATGCCACACTTGTTACAAGGTAGGGTCCATCGTAGATGGGCAGCAATTTAGGAGTGAGTCCACGTTTGCTGGAGGTGCGCAGTTTGAGCACCTGATCCCCTACTTTGTACGAGACATCATGTGCCCTCCGGTCGTACGACCGTGCATAGGCTTCCTGTGCTTTCTCAATCCGACTCTGGATTAAGGTTAACGCATTCGTGAAATGACGTTTGACCTCCATATCATATGAGGAAACATTAATGATATGGGCCGGAGGGTTGAATGAGAGCGCGGCGTCAACAGGGAGCATGGGTGTGCGACCGTACATGAGTTCAAAGGGCGAGTACCCTGTTGACTCATTCATGCTGATATTGACGGCAAACACAGCGTATGGTAGGTGTTCATCCCAATCAGTATGTCCTTGATGAACATACATACGTAGCCGTGTGGCTAGCGTCTGATTAGCTCTTTCCACTTCGCCGTTGGTCATCGGGTGATAGGCGGTAGAGTGGATTTTCTTCGTTGCGCAGATCGCAGTGATTTCAGTCATCAGTTTTGATGTGAAATCAGTGCCACGATCTGACTGAAGGATCTGCGGTGCCCCGTGCCGGCAGACAATTTGCGTTACAAACAGCCGGGCTATGGTGTTCGCAGTGATGTCCGGAGTAGCGAAAGCCTCGACCCATTTCGTAAAGTAGTCGATAAAGACTACGATGAAACGGTTGCCAGCTTCGCTAGTGGTCATCGGTCCCATGCAGTCGACACCTACCCGGTGAAACGGTCCCGTGATGGTGATAGGTTTCAGGGTCGCAGTGGTTTTCTGTCGAGCGGGCTTATTCCGTTGGCAAAGATCACACCGCTGACAGAAGGACTTGACATCCCGACTGAGGGAGGGCCAGTGGTATCTGCGAGCAATGAGCCGCGCAGTACGTTTAGCACCGAAATGTCCAGCTAAGATGTCATCGTGATGGGCCCGGATAATGGTAGTAACCATGGATCTGGGTATGACGATCTTATTGGACTCGCCTGTCCATTTCTGAAGGACGTTATCCAACAGATGGTAGCCTCGCACATCATTCTGGTCGCCCAGAGGCTTAAGAGAGCGAATGATGTCGGCTAATTCCGGATCCTCCAGCTGAGCAGCGAAAAGGTCGGGGTGCTGCGCACCGACGGATATCTCGGCATAAGACTCTGATCGTACCGGGCGCTCCGCGCCAACAGTGATCGGTGCTGAATTACTTGAACGCGCCAGGTGCTGCACACCATCGGTCAAGGTCCTTGATCTCGCCAGGTGCTGCGCACCATCGGTGATCATCATAACGTGCCCCTCAGGTCTGTAAAGGGGAGTATCATCAATACTCTGACCGGTGAGGGAGTTAGGATCCGGCAGGCGTGATAATGCGTCAGCATTACCATTAGACTGACCTTTTCGCGGCCGAATTGTCAGTTTGAATTCGGCGAGCGCGAGTCCCCACCGAGCGATCCGAGCAGAGGGGTTAGGCTTCTCCAACACTGCTTTGACCGCGGTATGGTCAGTCTGAACGACCACCTCGTGCTGGAAGAGGTATGGTCGAAAGTGCTTGACGAAATGGACAACAGCGAGAGTCTCCAGTTCTGTAATGGAGTAGTTTTTCTCGGCCGCTGTTAACCCTCGGCTGGCGTACGCGACAGGATGGTCGTATCCATTTTCGTCTAACTGGCTAAGAACCGCTCCTATCCCCGAAATACTCGCATCAGTTTGAAGGATAAAGGATTTCGAAAAGTCCGGATGGCGCAGGATAGGAGGGTTGGTCAGCAGGCGGCGGAGTTCATCGAACGCCTCCTGCTGAGGTTTTGACCACTGGAAAGTAGTTTCCTTCCGTAAGAGCTTGGTGAGTGGCTCGCTGAGCCGGGCACAACCAGGGATGAAACGCCTGTAGTAAGACACGAGGCCTAGGAAGGACTTGATGTCTTTGGCGTTTTGTGGAATGGGTAGGTTTTGGACGGCGGCCAGCTTGGCTTGGTCAGGTTCTAGGCCGCTCTGTGAGATGCGATAGCCTAGGTACTCTACCTCTGAGTGCGAAAATTTGCACTTGCTCAGTCTGAGCTTCATTCCACCCTGGCGAAGACGGGCGAACACATCTGCCAGGCGCTCAAGCATTTGGGTGTGAGAGTTCCCGAACACCAAAATGTCGTCGAGATAAGTCAGAACCGTGCGCCATTGGATTCCAGTAAGGAGGAGGTCCATAAGGCGTTGAAATGTCCCTGGCGCGTTGCATAAACCGAAAGGCAAATAATTGAATTCGAATAGTCCAATAGGCGTATTAAAAGCCGTCTTTTCCTTATCGGCCTCGGCAATCGGGATTGACCAATAAGCGTTAGCCTGGTCAAGGGTAGTGAAATACTTCATACCCTTGAGTGTGTCGAGGATGTCATCTATCCGTGGGAGAGGGTAGACATCCTTTTTCGTGACCTCGTTAAGACCACGAAAGTCAACACACATACGGTGAGAACCGTTTTTCTTGCGCACCAGGACAGTATTAGTAGCCCACGGAGACGTGCTGGGCCGAATAATACCTTTCTCCTGGAGCGCCTTGACCTCCTGCATGATGAGATCCTTTTCCTTAGGTGAGGACCGGTAAGGAAAACGGCGGACTGGGCGGGCATCACCCGTGCTGATTTCGTGCTGGACGAGATCAGTGGAACCTGTGTCCTTTTCATCAAGAGCATAAAGGTCGGTGTATGCAACCAGTAGATCGAGTAAGGCTGCCCGGTCCCGAGGGGAGATGTCCGGTGAGATCACAGCATTGGCCTCGACCCACTGACGATCGAGGACGGTGTCTGAGTCGACCGGTGATTCCCGTGAGGGCTCACTATGCATTTGCACATGACCGATGGTCGTGTGCGGGTAGAGAACCACGGAGTGAGTACTCGGGTTGACTACCTGAAGCGGTATGTGACCGTTGGTCACGGTACTGACGCTTCCAGCAAAATATACGTGTCGTTGAGACCCGGTGAGGTTCTTCGGGAAGAAGGCCACCTCAGGCACGTTCGTATAGATTGGTGGGACAGGTACAGTGAATCGTGTCATGGAGCGAGGCTCTAGAATCACCAAGTCCTTCAGGGGCAAAGCGCCGCGGGCAGAAGGTGGGCTGTGGATGAGACCGTCACAGGGGATTCTACTCTCTTTGAACTGGAGGAAAGATTTCTCCCAGTTCAAACTGACACAATTGAACCGGCCGAGGAAATTGGTTCCGAGGACCAGTTCAGCTGAACAGTTCTCCTGTATTTGGACCTGAATCCGTTCAGAGACATCAGCCACTGTAACTGTGATGTAGGCTGCTCCTAGCAGTGGGATCGGGGACCCGTTGGCTGCGATAGGGCGTGCCCTGGTTGGTGATAGTGACAAGTTGGGCAGCTGGGCCGCTAACTTGTGGTCCAAGAGTGAGAAAACAGCTCCTGTGTCGACCAGTGCCTTCGCTTTTACCCAGTTGTTGAGGAGAACTTTGATATGGGGTGTCCGAATATCATTTGGGTAAAAAGCCGTGACCACATGACCGGAATCAGGTGTGGTGGCACCACTAACATGTTTGGTCTTACCGGACCGCTTTGGAATCGGCAGTCCCGTACGACGTAGGAGGCCTACTAGAGCGTATCCGACGGAGGGTTCCGGGTCATTCAGAAGGGTGGACTCATCCTGTACCGTTAGTATGTGGTCTGAGTGATCCTTCGGACTCTGAGTAGCTCCTAGTGATTCAACCTCGGTGTCCGATAGCGGAGGCGCGTTTGGCACGGGTGATGTCGGAGCATCTGAATCACTTGGCTCACGGTATCGGCCCTTCTCTAGCGTTACTGGAGAGGTTCCAGGCGGAGGTCGAGGGCAACCTGACCCGTGCAAGGTCGACAGATGACGACTTGCCCGTCTAGAAGAGGCCCGGGATCCCCTAGTTGACCCACGTGATGAGGCAACTGAGGAGGCCCGTGAGTGTGGCCGAGAGATGGACGAAGCCCTGGACCGCGATCGTGATCCCGACCTGTGTGAGTTTCGCGAGAGAGCACGGGTGTTCTCCCACCAGGGGTCGATCTGGTCAATCTCCGGCGTGGTCAGCAGGAGGGGTAATTCTACCGCGTCCAGCCGACAAACATTACGTTGGTAGTCAAACATAATGTTCTTGAACTGTTCTAAGAAGTCCAGTCCGAGTATGAGGTCAACAGGTGCCCAGAAGGGAGACGTAGTCTTGCACACATGGAGATGTACATCGATCCGTGTGTTCGGCTGGCGGTTTCCGGGCAACATGATTTCATATGGTCCCGAAAGGATGGTATGAACGGCTTTACCATTGATGCTCATCAATGGGTTAAAGTCGTGATGTTGCTGGAACGCCATGACCGCCTTCGGACTTTCTTTAGCCAAGGCTTTATGAAGGCGTTGGCTAATGATAGTGCGTGGGCAACCCGTATCAAGGAAAGCAGGAGTTTCCTTGGTGTCCAGCAGCACGACGAAGCACGGTGTGATCCGGTCAAGCTGGGAGGGCACATCGTTTTGCACGTAGTGAAAACCGACCCAGCGTTGGACTTTGCGGTAAAGACCCAACGGGGAGAAACGGCTAACAAACCTGACCTGTTTGCTCCGCAGACGGTAGCTGAGATAATAAGATACACCAAGATAGGCAAGGTATCCTGCACCGATCAGCACTGTCAGGGTAATTAGGATGTTAAAGATCAACTGGACCGGCCCGCTCAGGACAGCATGCAAGCCCTGGGCGAGGGTGTGCTCTTGACCCGTAATAACATGGTTTGCTGCCAAACCGACACCTTCCAGAGAGGCCTTGATGTCGGTTCCTACCCCTGCAAAGGCCTGGTAGATGGCGTCTGGTTGCAGGGATAGACCAGCGGTAAAATTCACCAGCCGGTTGAGTACCGCTTCAATTTGCTCAGTCTTGTAAACGTACTGTTTAAAGAAGGCAAAGTTTGAAGGGGTCATCGCCAACTGGTCATGGAAGAGCGCCGGTGCCTCAAAGTGAGTGATGTTGAAGCGCTGCTTCCAGAAGAGTTCCAGTGGGATGTGGCTCACATGGACCGCGCCAGACTCAGTAAACCAGCCCGAGCGATTTCGGAAAATCCCCGTAAAGTGGTGATGACACGGCACAATTGGGCTAGATTTAATGAGATCCGGGCCACCGGGGGTGGCGAAGTAGATGGTGCCGCCAACCTGTACAGGTAAGTACTTGTAGCAAACGTTCCCCACCCGGTACGAATGGTAAACGTAGGTGGCGTTGACCTTCTGACACGGCCATATTGTCAGCGCATCGCCTGTGAATTCCGCCGTCAGGTCATTCCTCTGGAGGAATGCCCGGGCACCCAGGGTAGGGTCGAAGCGAAGCAACTGCCAAGTCAGATCAAGATAGCGTTGAGCGTGAGAGCAAAGCTCAAGCCACGTGAACCGGAAACCGTTAATTTCCGACTCCTTGATCTGCTGAGCCAGATAGTTCAGTTTGGCATTGACAGGATCGGGACGGCTGTCCGCTGCCACTCTGAACATGGTTTGGGTCAAATTGTATCTCCCGTGGATGCGAAGGAGAAGACCCTGATCCGTCCGGACTGTGGTGGAACGTAGTTCTGGGCACAGTTGGAAGACACGGGAGTTTCCCGGGATCTTGAGGGCAACCTGCAGATCATCGATGATGACGTGGTTCCCTGACATGGACGCAGTGTAATTTCCCTTGGGGTGATAATGACACCGCGCCGTGAAGTTTTGGGCGGGCCAGACAATGACCCCGTCTAGGGTAGTGCACTGGCCTGCAGTGGGACTGCATCCACCTACATCGCCTAAGGTGCTTAGGGCCGTAGTGCCGTCCCACGAAGCGACTTGTCCCTCCTCGATGAAGAGGTTAGTCACTGTCTTGCAGACGTCGCTGCAGCACCATTCGTACATCACTTCCAATGTTTGGTTTGTGCTATAAAAGCCAGGGCGAATGCCGACAAGTTTTTGTGAACCAAACATTTTAGTGCGATGTGCTAGCGTGCATGCCGCAGGCGCTAAGTGCTGAGTGGTGATGACGTCTGCAGTGATGCCCCTAGAGCCGAAGAAACCAGTGTTGGTGCAGACTCTGCGGGAGCGCAATGTGCATTTCCACGCTGTGGTTGTAATCGGGTCTGAGCTAGGGACATACACCGTAACATTCATGCGCCGCGGGCTCCATGAAGATTGCGGTGATTTACACTCTACACGCTGGGGTAACTCAAGTGGATGTCCGCTTCTTGAGAGACCGCAAAATTGATACTGAGCCGCCGGTGCTGACAAACTCACCCCTAGAAACAGTGATGCTACCAAGGTCAATTTTATTGTCAAAAACAACTGTACAAACGTAATTTGTAAGTGTTCACTCAATTTCACAAATCTGGCCTGAGGGGCAGTGTCAGATTTCTTCTTCGTCGCTGTCGGACGAGATTGGTTCCTGGTCGGGGAAATCGAGGACCAATTCACCGCTGGGGAGGATTTCCCGAAGGGTACCGACTTTCGGCGACCGTGGGTTGACTGCCGTTGGGAACGGTGATGTTTCGACAATGCTGACATCCTCATTAACTGGACGTAAGGTCTCGTCGACGGCCATGGGTTCGACGACGGGCGACTTGGTCGCGGCGGTCGGAGATGTCGTTTGGGCTGGTGCCGGCGATTTGATCTGGGCTGTTGCCGGCGGTGTAGGATCATTTGCGGGTTCCTTGGCCGGGGGCGAGGAAGCAGTAATGTCCATTTTAGTTGGCGATGTCGCGGCAACAGGTGGTGCTGCTGCCGGTGATGTAGCGGCGGCAGCAGGCAGGAGGATCCGACTGGCCTGTTCGACTGCTCGGCGGACGGCGTCGACTGAAGGCGAGGATGGCTCCCCGTCCAATAAGAACTTCTCGACGGGCGAGATGGTGATAGTCCCATTGGCAATGAACTCGAGTGCCCGGCGGGCGACGTCGGGTCGTAATAGGCGCATCGAGACGGGTGCTGCAAGCACGACGTCGGCGGCCGTGAGCGCTTCGACATTTGATGGCTCGTTGAGGAGAGTCCACGGCAAATGCGGGTATTTCTTGGCCAGGTCGACTGACCAGATGGCCAACATCGCGTCTTGGACGGGCGATGGCGCTGTGAACAAGAAATCAATAGAGTCGTGGACTGGGAGAGATTCCTGGTTCCTACTCTAGGATCACCTGAAGAAGAAGGTAGTATACCTGACAAATTCATGGGCTCGACCTGGTCGAGGACTTCCGTAGCCGAATCCGTGGGGATCGAAGGCGGTGGTCCTGGAGGGACGGTGCGGGCCGGTGGCGCCGAAGACGTCGTATTCGCGGCTGGAGTTGGCTCGGCAGTCTTGAGTTTAGGTATGCGATACGATGCGAGGATGTTAGCGTGGCCAACAAACTGCGGTGTCGTCGAGGGGTCCAGAGTGACCGGCATCGCATACTTTGGTGGTGGTGGTGGCAGCGGTATGTCCGATACGTTCATCGGTACGGGTACCTGGGCTGCTTGGACCACTGAAAATCCAATACTGATTACGCAGACAGGATAACACTGTTGTGAAGAATCTGTCAGGTGTTCAGCAAGTGCCTCATCATCCAGGTCAAGAGGATCTGGATGAGGAGGGCCATCGGTAGCCCCAACGGCGTTGTTGCGGCGTATGGGCTGCCGATAATGGTTTCCTGTCCCGTTGGGAGGGTGATAACCATTTCTTTGATGATACACATTTGTCCCCTGGGAAGAATAACCAGTATCTTGGTAGACATTCTCACCCGTGTTTGCCGGATTGCGCTGCGGACAGGCAGTTGATCGGTGCACTCGCACTTGACGACAATGAGGGCATGGCCTATCACATCGGTCCGTGGGGTGGGCACGTGTACGGCAAAAATAACAGCGACCACCGTTAGCGGCGTTGTTACCGGGGGCGGCACCGGTGGGACGCTGGGCCCGGCAGTCGGCGTCGCTATGTGTACACAGTCCGTGGAAGGAGCACGTTTGAAGGTGTGCTCCCGACGAGCGTCGCCCGGCGGACTGATTTTGTGTCGACGGCTGTGGAGGCGGCGTCTGTTGGATTGGCGCGGGTGCACGTTGCTGGGCCGTGAGCTTCACTACGTGGGCCGTGAGCCTGGCCATTTCCTGTTTCAAGCGGCGAACCTCATCGGCGGAGGATGACGACGTTGGAGCGTTGCTCTGACGACCGTTTGCGCTTCTGTTAGGCATATCGGGATTATATCCGGCGTGTTTAGGTTCTGAAGAGAAAACGGCGTTAGATGGAGCAGTGTACCGGATCTCGTCCCGAAAGATTTGGGATTCTGCGTAACAGGCTGCCTTGAGTGTCTCTTCAAGAGTCGTGAACTCCCTAAACTTGATACTATCTCGGAGGACCGGCTTCAGTCCCCGCAGAAAGATAGGTTTGATGATAGAATCTCGGACATCCGTCGCGAGATCTGGATACGCTACCCGGGATAGTCTCTTGAGGTGCTCAAGGTAGACTATCGCGGACTCTGTCGGCTTCTGCAGTCGATCTTGGATCAGCTGCTGATGCAGATCAGAGTCGCGCCCTACCGGAAAATCTCTCCGTAGAAAAGCCGTAAACTCTTCGTAGCGGGTAGGTATTGGAGTGCTGCTGCTAAAGTCCCGGTAGGAGGCGAGAGCAGGACCCGTGAGGCATGACTCCAGAAAGGCGATTTTATACGCATGATCCGTTTCGCTTACACCCTGAAGTGTAAAGAAACGGGTAAGATGCGACATAAAATCGGTGATAGACTCACCAAAAGCACCGGAGAAGGTGGGAGGGGCCATAAAGCTGGACACGGGAGGGTGCCTCCGACCATTCATGGCCTCTAACTTTTGGTTGAGGGGTCCAAGAGCATTCTCAAATGCTGCCTGGACCTTGTTCTCGATCTGTGAAGGGAGATCGGTTTCCGACTTCATGTCCGAGGGTTCGTTTTCCCGTAAGGTGGTTAGAACAGACGTCCTTGCCCGTGAAGCAATTAAGTCAAATTGAATAGAGAGCGGCTCACTGGTCTGTACAGGCTGGGTACTGAGACGGCAGGAACGACGGGGTGTCTCTATTGTGAAAAATGAAAGTGAGTACTACTTTTGAATTCGCGGCGAAAGAGCGCGTGAATTCGGGAAAACGCGTGTGCGACGGCGTTTAAGACGTAAATTGACTTAGCTTAAGACTAGCGACCACGGAAAGGGAGCTAGAATGGAATAGGATTATAAGATGTAAGATCAGAGTACATCAGGGTGACGCAGAAGGGAATTTATCTGGTCGCCCGTGATGGACAGAGGCTTGGCCTGAGATATGGGGAATCGTTCCCGACCAAAATGTAGAATTTGGGGCCTGGACCCGGCAATTAGAATAGGTGAAAAGAGCAGAAGATCATGTAGAAAGGAGAGAAGAGGCGGTTTTTCCTGCCGAGAAATAAGGTGACGGATAAACCCGCTCAGGAGGGATTTTTCCTGGAAGTTTGACCGCTGTACTAGTTTACAAACCTTGGGGCGAGGCGGACTCGTAGCCGGCAAGATCCTACTCACCAGGAGTAGCGCATAAAGTGGCATGAGGTGGAAAAGGATAGGGGTCAACTGAAAATGAACTTAAGAGGGAGCAATAAATAGGGACAAAACTAATTTACAAACCCAGTTACGCAAAGGGGTCGCGCAGTTACGCAACGGGCCTCACTCGCCAGGAGCGATTGCGATCTCTGCATAGTGAGATGGACTATACAGGAGGTTCCGTGTTGGACGACATTCGCAAATAACTTACAGCCGTGTTCGAAACGGGAGCCCGCATTCCGAACAGAACGGACACTCTCCAGGAGTATTATACACAGCTGGTGGCCGGGTTTGCCGATCACTGAGATGAAGTGAGGTTCGCAGGTCACACAGTAGAAGAGGGAAGGAGCACGGGTACCAAGGGTGCTATTCTGACACACTCAGTCAGTTAAAATGAAATCTCTGGATGTTTTGAGGGCGCACCCGAAAACATCTAAGGGATCACGGGTACAAAGTGTCCCTGATTGAATATGAGTGTAAAGTACGTATCGAGGCGTACTCAATACCTTCGCTGAGGCGGACTCAACGGTGCCTATTATTTACATGACTAATAAAAGGGTAGACCGCGGAGGCGGACTCTGGGTCAGTGGCGACTCTAGCGCGGGCATCGTTAAGCCAGTTAACGAAGGCGTTCGAGTGAGAGAAATATGACAGGGGGTCCTATACACTCTAGGCCCAACCGGAGGCTGTGCCGCGGTCCCTTGGGAACCACTGCGGTGGGGACACTAAAGAAGATCTATGTATGACAGCTCGATGAGATGAAAGAGAATGAGTGAATTTAAAACAAGAAATTTACAAGAAGATTGCCGAACCCTTGCAGACGTCAGACACAGGCAGTACCGACTGCAAATGCCTATCGTCTGCACGAGTCAAGCAACCAACCCAGCTGAGGCCGAGTGTAACTCGTTCAAACCTGCAGTTAAAGCTTGAAAACAGCCACATACTGATCAACAGTGCCGCTACCCGGGCGGACAACCTGATCAGTACGTAGGCTAGTGAGCATCTCAGGTGGTGTATGTATGTGGACTGATGTTTCCCAGGCATCAGCCCCCAGACACACACAACCCTTGAACAAGAGAGGTAGGTGATAGGACCATGCGCCAGCGACCACCTACAACTCAAGTGGAATACTCATAGGGCCGACAGTAACCTGGTGCGGACGTCAGAAGGTAGGGGGTATGGACCAACACATAACCTTGGTGCTGACTGCAGGTGCCTGGGATAAGAGTATTCAAGTATCACGTCGCAGTTGCGGACGCCAGGGGTGAGTGCCTAAGGCCAGCAAACCCCTGCAGTAGCACGTAATGTTACCGTTGCAGACGTCAGAAATAGGATCATGGAACCTCAATTCCTGCTGCGAGAGCATGATACGTTGTCATTGCTGACGCCAGCAATAGGGCCCTGAAGCCAGCTATCGGTGTACAGCAACACGTGATGGTGCCGTTGCTGACGTCAAAAAGGTGGAACTGAGGGTCTGATACCTTTGGTCAATGACATGAGATGCAGTTGTTGCAGACGTCAGATGTGGCACCCGTAAGACCTGCACATCTTCGAATAGTGACACGGTGCGTCACCATTGCTGACGTCACAGATGGGGTGCAGAGAACCAGCCGAACCTGTTGCAACAACGTTGGCTTCACCTGTTGCAGACGTCAGAAGTCATTACTGCTGGAGTGTTAACTTGAACAACAACACGTAGTGTCGGTTGCTGACGTCAGGGGTAGAACCCGGAGGGCTACCCACCCCTTAAAGCAACAGCAAGTGAAGCGGCTGTTGCAGACGTTAGTGGTTGCATCCGTGAGGCTGAACCACACAACAACAACAACCCGTAACGTTGTTGTTGCTGACGTCAAAGAACATGACCCGTAAAGTCTATGGTCTAGATGCAACAACCGGAAAGTAGAAGAAACAGACCTTACGGTAAGTAGAAATGAGAAGATAGACGAGCTTACGTAAGGGTGTCATACTGTAGCGGTGGCATCCGAAAAAAACAGAAAAAAAAAAATTTTCTTTTTTTTTTTTTTTTTTTTTTTTTTTTTTTTTTTTTTTTTTTTTTTGACACCGCTCAGCTGACCGAGAAAGGAAAAAGGAAAGGAAAATAACCGAAGACGGGGAATACGGGATTTGGGCATACGCGTGTTAAAGGTGTAAACAGTCGGTGTAAAATTGTTTTTGGGGCCGGAAAAGTGAGCAATTCCGACAGTTTCCGCCGACATACAAAAAGACTGTACACAATTAACAAATCGCAGCCACGTATGACGTCCAGAATCATACGGGGAGGGTGTACTGTATCATGGGGTCAAGGACCACCAACAGTCAGGAGAGGCCGTAAACCCCTACAGCTGTGATACCAGTACCCGCGTATGGGTATACTGTAGTTACAGTACGGGAATGGGCACAGGCGTACTGTAATGGCACCCACCCGGAGGGCTACAGTATACCACCCAGGATTAGAGGAAGGGGGGGGGGATGATGGAAAAGAAAACAGATAAGGGAATTTACAACACCGATTTAAGTAGGCAGAATGTACAGAAATAATCAGAGGAGAAATACAGATACTCGATATATAACTCAACTCTGGGACAGATAACGCGACTCTGGGGATAAATAACTCGACTCAGAGGGGATTTATTGCTCATAGGGGATAATACACACGCATGAGATAGTTATTTACACATATAGATCACATTTAGATCACTCGTAAGGGCAAATCCCGTCTTACAGTAATTAAAGTTGATGTTCAGGGGTAAATTCCCGACCTACAGTAATAACTCTCGGTGGCACGGGAAAAAATTTCCGACTACAGTAATAACACGCGACGTGAGGTGGGGGTATCCGACCTACAGTAGCGGTAATCCGAAATAAGGGGCATTCCCGACCCATTAGGCAGTAAACCCGAATTTGGGGGGTCTCCGACTTATTGGATGGCTAGTGCCCAATTTTAAGGGGGCTTGTCCGACTTAAAATGGGAGTTGACCCGACCTGGGGGTAGATCCGACCCAAGGGTAAAGTTTTACACTTAAGGGCGAGTGCCAGACTTAAGATCGATTTTCCAGCCTCGCCATGTCACATATTGCGCCATCCATGTCACGTGTATGACATGTGGATTTGGGAGAGCTGGGGAGGTTTGGGTATCTCATCAGGCGATACCGTGTTTTAGACGTCACATTGATGGTGAACCATATCAGATTGATCCTATTACAGTGAGTAATAGGCTGTGACTCCTGATGGATACTGGCATTTTCCCCAGGATTCCCTAAATGGCGTTGGGGGCCTAACCTGGCGATTAGTGGCTATAGAGAGGTCTATAGCTGGTTCTCTTGGGTTGTCCCTGGGGTCTTGCTGTAGGGTAATGGACAACGCTGCCAGGCTAGGTGCGACAATCCCCGAGTCCTACTCAGTGAGAGTGGGGACAGGGTCACCCGTAAAATGACCTAAATTATGGGGCCCGATTATGGACCAGGCAGCCCCTTTTTGCCCGAACCTGGGAGGTGGAGGTCCTACTTATCTGTGGAAACCTTGGGAAACCGACTTAAGAAGGATCTCCCAACAAATAACCCACAAATAACAATAATCCCCTGAGAAGACTCACCTAGTCCTGTTTCTCAAGCGATTACGACGCAACGGGCGGCGAGTCCCTGGATGCTTTCGGTCTTCTGGCACTGGGAGCGGGGGATGCGATCCTCAAACGTCCTAGGCGGCGAGCGGCGGCGAGCGGCGGCGAGCGGGAGGGAGCGGGAGCGAGCGGGAGGCGAAACTCCAACGTTTAATTCACGAACCGGGGCGGTCGGACACCTGGCACTGATGGGCAGCGGGGTACTGTAAACGGTAAGCGGCGGACGCAGTGAACACGGGTAAATTTATGCAAATTTATTGATAGTAAGGCGGCGGACGCACAGGTATATAATAAAATTATGCAAATTTGACGAGGAGGCGGCGGACGCGGAGTGACAACTGGACGAAAGCTTGGTGAACCCAAGAATGAGCGAAAAACTAAAGAAACATGTCCTTTTAAGGACATGTTTGGCTACAGCTGCAGCTTGGGCGGAGTTTCTCGGCGCTCGAGCTAACTTCTGCAGCTAGACGCGATGCAGAAGATGCCTATGAGCACATAGACATTTTTTCATTCACATGCGTTTAGCACTGAGGCCGGCTGCAGTGCCTATGCTAAGCATATGAACGTCTTTAGCTAAAACTTCTTAGCTAGTCGTTTTGCGTAACAAAAACGACGCTAATTTTTGATGATAAGAGGTGCGTGAGCGCACCAAAAATAGCCATGTGCTCGTGGAGCACGACTGGCGGAAGTTTTTAGCTAAAGGGCCTACTGTAGCCCGCGTTTGTAAAGAAATAAAAATACAACAAAACGAAACATAGAAATGCATAAAAAATATAAAAACGAACGTAAAATGCATGTGTAAAAATGAAATAAACAAAAGCATGATCGGGTCATAAACAAAACATGAAAAATAACAAAATGTCGGCATGATCGGGATCACGTGACGTTGGAGAATTGAGCGGCACGTGACAATGCTGTTGAGAGTGGTCACAGCAACCACCTCAACTAAGAATTGTTGCAAAAAAAGAGAGCACCTTTCCCGTTGCTCGGTTGGCTCAGTTGGTTAGAGCGTGCGGACGGTAGCCGCAAGGTCCCGGGTTCAAGTCCCGGACCGAGCCTAACTTTTACTGAAGCCCTGAGTACCGGGAACAGGTCGTCTCAACAATTCATCTTCATAGAAATACCATTCTTCCCTTTATGTGAGCATG